>CALYLW010000112.1:583655-1031155 GCA_944989445.1 Ampullaceana balthica | reverse complement strand
TGTTTTGTTTTTTTGTTGTTTTTTTATACCTTTCTATACGTCACCCCAGTGCCTGCATTTTTAAAGAACTAGTATATGTACAGTAGTACAGTAACCCTAAACTATTTTTAATTAATTTGTTTTGCGTGGTGGGATAGAGGAGGGCAGCCCCCTGCTACAGAAGGGGTAGGGGTGTAGGGGGGCAGCCCCCTGCTACAGGAGGGGGAGGGTGGAGGGGGCAGCCCCCTGTAACAGGGGGGTGGGGGGCAGCCCCACGCTACAGCTTGCCTGACAGTGCTCTCATGGGCTTCCTCTTTGGTGTGGCCGTTGTTGGCTGATATCTTATGGGTGTTGACGTTGCTGGCTGATGTCTAGCGGGTGTTGCCGGTGCTGGTGGCTCAGGTATTTCGAACTCTGTGCACAGACAAAATATTTTTTTTAATTTGTTTCGTTAAATATTAACTTAACATTCGATCCCAAAAAACTTCAAATACAAGTTAAAAAGGTTAAACAATTTTTTTAAAGTGTCTGAATTTTAAAAAAAAATATTATTATAGCATAAATGGATATATTTGTGTTTGTTTAAGAGAACGAAGATGCACTCCAAAAAAAGTTTAAAAGCATCTTTTAACAATTAACAACAAATTATTAATAATAATTAAAAATTATGTGATGCTATAATTCATAGTTGGAAATATTTGTAAAATGTCACCATCTTCTCACTTCAAGTAATTTTTATATTCCCTGAAAACTCCTATCTTTTAATTTTATATACAAAGATAAAAAAAACAATTTTTACAAAATAATGTGTTGGGGCTGATAAAAGAATTTTTTTTTACAATAATAGACGATTATTGATTCTCATTGTTAGAGAATTCTTGCTCCTTTTCATTCGTAATGTTAGTTATTACGTCATCGTAATCGTTCTATCCGCCCCCCTACACACACACATGAACACACAAACCTTGAAACACTCAGTTTCCCCTCAACTTCAATCCATGAACAGGTCGTGCAATTTATACGTGGCACTCTTATAAACAAACATCGGTTACCATGGAGATCATTGCGAGCTCAAAGCATCAGTCAACAAGACGCGATATGATAATTTTAACAACGGCACAACTGTACCAGAGTGACCCGGAAGGGGCCTGTCGGCAAACGCACAAGCGTTGGAGTACGGACGGTTATTTGAAAGATCCTCCTTTTATTAATCAAGAAGTGAAGTTCGATATAAAATTCAATGTCTCAATAAAGCCACCTTATGCAGAACTGAATCATTCCATTACACTTTTAGCACCATGTGGGGTTTATCAACTCCAATTTGTGAAAGGAGTTTCTCAAAAAACTGACACTATTTATTTTTTTAACATAACAAAGATCAACAGTAAATTAAAAACCGATTGAGCAGCCTGCAAGTACTTTCAATTGAGAGAAATCTCATTGTAAGTTGTAATGCTGCTAATGAGAAATTGTTCGCAATTTAAAGATCAAGATTCAAATTAATCTAGATCTAAATCTTTCAGAAATGTATGCATTGCGTTTTACTGTAATAACATCACTACTTTAGAAAATAACTACTTTATGAACGTTAAAAAGAAAACGTTAGTAATAGTGTCAGAGCTCATGTACTTTACGTAAGTCCTGGGGAAAGGACTGCTATCAGCACACAGGCCAAACGTCAGTGGCGATTATGCTCGCCTTGCCCCCGCAGGCTGTGTACACGTTTAAATAAGTAAAATGTAAAAAAAAATCTTTTTTTTTAAAGGACACGCTTTTATTTACAAACATATACAGACTGAAACGCGCTGATCTCCCCTGCCCTTGATGTAAACACGGGAATTTGTTAAACGAAGGCTGGAGTGAAACCAGTGAGCCGTGGAGGTCAACTGTAGCAGATGACTAAACATTCTAAATAGTGATAAATAGAGATAAACTAAAAATTGATTAATTTAAATATAATAAATAGATCTGAAATTTTGATAAAATGCATTGTCATCCATGATCTATATGTGGTAAAATTTTGAGATCTCTAGGACTGTCAAAAGTGGTTTAATTTTACGTTACAAGATTTGAAGGAAGGATGGATGGATGGATAAAACATACAAACAGTGTGACTTAAATAAAAGCGTGTAACAACGCCATGACATACTTCAATTATATTATAAAACCATCTTAAATTATCATAACCGCCCCTTAGGATATGATATCCCCTAACATTCATTGGCATACGATACACAGCCTTTAGGATATGAAGAAACATTTATTTATTAGATAATTATCAAAAAACCTTGTGGTATAAAAAACATGAATTAAATATTTGTAAAAACTCCCTAATAATATCATAAACGTAAAATAAGATGTCACAAAAATGTAATACTTTATCACAAACATGCCTCAGAATATCTCAAACAAGCCTTAGAATGTAACAAGTACAAAATCATACAGAATGGGATTGCGATAAAGCTTTGAATAAATTACAACAATAACAAAAAAAAACAAAAGAAACAAAACAAAACAAAAAAAGAAGAAAAAAAACACACAAAACACAAAAAAAACACACAAAAAACACAAAAAAAACCCACAAATCCTGTAATCAAACAATATATGAAAGCTTGATTAATTAACTAATACAAATGTAAACATTTCGACCGATGCCTTCGTCAGTACATGTAACAACACTTCAACGAGTATTAAAATTATATTTTAACTAGGGGATGTAGGGCGCCTACGCGTCCACTTTTTTTTTCAAAGGCCCAAGTAACTTATCCTTGTTTGATAAATACGAAATATTAAAAATTCCTGAAATGTACACAAAGTATTTTATATTATAAATCCTCAAATCCTCTTTTTACATCGTTCCCTTTTCCAAATTTTAAATATAAGCTAAAACAATGACGTCATATATTTATTTTTTTACGGCGAGTATTATAATTATTTTTCACACCTACTGATGCGCACCTTGTTTGGGGAATATTAGCAATATTAGCTCAAACAATGATGTCATAGCATAGCGTTATGGATCCAATGATCCGGTGACTTGGGCTTTTATATTATTTACTAGGGGCAGCATCTAGGTGTTTTCTTTTTAAGACTGTTTATACTTAATGACTCTTATCGTACGTCTAGATCTGAATCAGAGACCATAGCTACCCGGCTCTGAACCGGAGGCCACCTTTGTCTGAGTCTTAATCTGGGACTATCTACAACTATCTAAAGATGAAAGTCGTTAACGTAAGCATAGGGCTAAAAGCAACAAAAGGGCAAACTGGAAAATGAAATAAGAATGCTGAGGAATAAAAAATCCATCACCTGAACGAAAAAAAGAGGAGTGGTTCGCTAGTTTTGGGAGCAGGGGCAGCCCAATAATGTCTATACGAAATGAGAACCTCCACTGAAGACAGGTTTTGGAAGAGAAAAAAATAACACCGATGGGTCGAGTCCAATGTTCCCTTTAAGCTGAGTGGTGCGTGGTGCGTGGTGTGCGGTGCACACAAAAATGTGCAACTCGCACACGAGTTTTTCTCTTTGCTTATGGACTAACGAACCTTAGAAGGAACATTGGTCGGGTCGTCTGCTACGAGAACCTCTGGGCAGTTATATTTAATTACCGAATAAGATGTTCATACGGTCACGGTGATGCAGTCACAATGATCGTCTGCTGGGACGGTTTCGATACAGGTACAGACGTGGGGCGCATATCAGAACTAGCTTATAATCTACAAGGCACACACTTGGCCCCCGGCGCTCAAATCCCAGGCCAAAGGCTCATATCAGAACTAGCTTACAATCTACAAGGACACCCTTGGCCCCCGGGGCTCAAATCCCAGGCCAAAGGATGTCGGTTGATAAGAAAATTGGAAACTCAGACACATGCATGCATAAGGGGAGGCGACTGAACATTTACCATCAGATCTCAAGACTTGGCATCTATCGCCTTCGAATTCCCGCGGACACCTGCGGTTTGTGAGAAGGTGATTTGATGAGCAGGTGATGGCAGGGTCAATGTCATCAGGACAAATGTGACAAGGAGGGGACTACAAATGAGACGATGTGATGGACACGGATGAGTGAACGCATTGTCAATCATGGTAAATCGACAACAAGTTCATGGCATGACATGGTGCGATGGTTCATGATTGGCCAATATGAAAGCGAGCAGCGCTGCACAGAGTTCGATATAAATCATTCTGTCTAAAATGGTTAAAAACAAATATCAAAATAGCTTTGAACTCTTGTTTTGATTGTGGATATTTGCCTTGTTATTACTTCTAGATCATGATCTTCATAATGGATTCCTGTTTCGTTTAGAACATTCTTTTAGTCCACGACACCTTTTAAGGCGGGCAAGCGATGAGGTGCGACAATCTCACTCCATCAAACTACCAGTCTATGACGGTGATGAGGTGCACCGATGTCACTCCATCAAACTACCAGTCTATGACGGTGATGAGGTGCACCGATCTCACTCCATCAAACTACCAGTCTATGACGGTGATGAGGTGCACCGATCTCACTCCATCACACTACCAGTCTATGAAGGTGATGAGGTGCACCGATCTCACTCAATCAAACTACCAGTCTATGACGGTGATGAGGTGCACCGATCTCACTCCATCAAACTACCAGTCTATGACGGTGATGAGGTGCACCGATCTCACTCCATCACACTACCAGTCTATGACGATGATGAGTTGAGCCGATCTCACTCCATCAAACTACCAGTCTATGACGGTGATGAGGTGCACCGATCTCACTCCATCAAACTACCAGTCTATGACGGTGATGAGGTGCACCGATCTCACTCCATCAAACTACCAGTCTATGACGGTGATGAGGTGCACTGATCTCACTCCATCACACTACCAGTCTATGATGGTGATGAGGTGCACTGATCTCACTCCATCAAACTACCAGTCTATGACGTGATGAGGTGCACTGATCTCACTCCATCAAACTACCAGTCTATGACGATGATGAGGTGCACCGATCTCACTCCATCAAACTACCAGTCTATGACGGTGATGAGGTGCACCGATCTCACTCCATCAAACTACCAGTCTATGACGGTGATGAGGTGCACCGATCTCACTCCATCAAACTACCAGTCTATGACGGGGATGAGGTGCACCGATCTCACTCCATCAAACTACCAGTCTATGACGGTGATGAGGTGCACCGATCTCACTCCATCAAACTACCTGTCTATGACGGTGATGAGGTGCACCGATCTCACTCCATCACACTACCAGTCTATAACAGTGATGAGGTGCACCGATCTCACTTCATCACATTACCAGTCTATGACGGTGATGAGGTGCACTGATCTCACTCCATCAAACTACCAGTCTATGACGTGATGAGGTGCACTAATCTCACTCCATCAAACTACCAGTCTATAACGGTGATGAGGTGCACCGATCTCACTCCATCACATTACCAGTCTATGACGGTGATGAGGTGCACTGATCTCACTCCATCAAACTACCAGTCTATGACGTGATGAGGTGCACCGATCTCACTCCATCAAACTACCAGTCTTTGAAAGTGATGAGGTGCACCGATCTCACTCCATCACATTACCAGTCTATGACGGTGATGAGGTGCACTGATCTCACTCCATCAAACTACCAGTCTATGACGTGATGAGGTGCACTAATCTCACTCCATCAAACTACCAGTCTATAACGGTGATGAGGTGCACCGATCTCACTCCATCACATTACCAGTCTATGACGGTGATGAGGTGCACTGATCTCACTCCATCAAACTACCAGTCTATGACGGTGATAAGGAGCACCGATCTCACTCCATCAAACTACCAGTCTATGACGGTGATAAGGAGCACCGATCTCACTCCATCAAACTACCAGTCTATGACGGTGATGAGGTTAACCGATCTCACTCCATCAAACTACCAGTCTATGAAGGTGATGAGGTGCACTGATCTCATTCAATCAAACTACCACCAGTCTATGACGGTGGTGAGGTGCACCGATCTCACTCAATCAAACTACCAGTCTATGACGGTGATGAGGTCACCGATCTCACTCCATAAAACTACAAGTCTATGACGGTGATGGATGCACCGATCTCACTCCATCAAACTATCCGTCTATGACGGTGATGAGGTGCACCGATCTCACTCCATCAAACTACCAGTCTATGACGGTGATGAGGTCCACCGATCTCACTCCTTCAAACTACCAGTCTATGACGGTGATGAGGTGCACCGATCTCACTCCATCACACTACCAGTCTATGACGGTGATGAGGTGCACCGATCTCACTCCATCAAACTACCAGTCTATGACGGTGATGAGGTGCACCGATCTCACTCCATCAAACTACAAGTCTATGACGGTGATGAGGTGCACCGATCTCACTCCATCAAACTACCAGTCTATGACGGTGATGAGGTGCACTGATCTAACTCCATCAAACTACCAGTCTATGACGTGATGAGGTGCACCGATCTCACTCCATCAAACTACCAGTCTTTGAAAGTGATGAGGTGCACCGATCTCACTCCATCAAACTACCAGTCTATGACGGTGATAAGGAGCACCGATCTCACTCCATCAAACTACCAGTCTATGAAGGTGATGAGGTGCACCGATCTCACTCAATCAAACTACCACCAGTCTATGACGGTGGTGAGGTGCACCGATCTCACTCAATCAAACTACCAGTCTATGACGGTGATGAGGTCACCGATCTCAATCCATAAAACTACAAGTCTATGACGGTGATGGATGCACCGATCTCACTCCATCAAACTACCCGTCTATGACGGTGATGAGGTGCACATATCTCACTCCATCACACTACCAGTCTATGACGGTGATGAGGTGCACTGATCTCACTCTATCAAACTACCAGTCTATGACGTGATGAGGTGCCCTGATCTCACTCCATCAAACTACCAGTCTATGACGGTGATGAGGTGCACCGATCTCACTCCATCACACTACCAGTCTATGATGGTGATGAGGTGCACTGATCTCACTCCATCAAACTACCAGTCTATGACGTGATGAGGTGCACTGATCTCACTCCATCAAACTACCAGTCTATGACGGTGATGAGGTGCACCGATCTCACTCCATCAAACTACCAGTCTATGACGGTGATGAGGTGCACCGATCTCACTCCATCAAACTACCAGTCTATGACGGTGATGAGGTGCACCGATCTCACTCCATCAAACTACCAGTCTATGAAAGTGATGAGGTGCACCGATCTCACTCCATCAAACTACCAGTCTATGACGGTGATGAGGTGCACCGATCTCACTCCATCAAACTACCAGTCTATGACGGTGATGAGGTGCACCGATCTCACTCCATCAAACTACCAGTCTATGACGGTGATGAGGTGCACCGATCTCACTCCATCAAACTACCAGTTTTTGACGGTGATGAGGTGCACTGATCTCACTCACTCCATCAAACTACCAGTCTATGACGGTGATGAGGTGCACCGATCTCACTTCATCAAACTACCAGTCTATGACGGTGATGAGGTGCACCGATCTCACTCCATCAAACTACCAGTCTTTGAAGTTATGCGTCCATTTATATGAACATTTTTGAACATTTATATAAAATTGAGTGTGCGTATCTATGCTTAGGAAGTTTTAGAGTGCAATGTGTTTTATGTAGTTGTTGGAAATATTTTGTTAAGCACAGTGAGCCCAGCAGTAGGCTGGGATACTGCGCCATATAAGTGAACAAAATAAATAAGTGAATTGTAATTTTAATCAGACGTGCCAATTTGTGTTCCATGTTAACATTCTCCCCATGTTCCACGTTAACATTCTCCCCATGTTCAATGTTAACATTCTCCCCATGTTCCATGTTAACATTCTCCCGATGTTCCATGTTAACATTCTCCCCGTGTTCCATGTTAACATTCTCCCGATGTTCCATGTTAACATTCTCCCCATGTTCCATGTTGACATTCTCCCGATGTTCCATGTTAACATTCTCCCCATGTTCCATGTTAACATTCTCCCCATGTTCCATGTTAACATTCTCCTCATGTTCCATGTTAACATTCTCCCCATGTTCAATGTTAACATTCTACCCATGTTTCATGTTAACATTCTCCCCATGTTTCATGTTAAAATTCTCTCTATGTCCCTATTAACATTCTCCCCATGATCCATGTTAACATTCTCCCCATGTTCCCTGTTAACATTCTTTCCACGTTCCTTGTTATTATTCTCCACATGTTCCATACTAACATTCTCCCCATGTTCCATGTTAACATTCTCCCCATGTTCCATGTTAACACTCTCCCCATGTTCCATGTTAACATTCTCCCCATGTTTCATGTTAACATTCTCTCTATGTCCCTATTAACATTCTCCCCATGTTCCATGCTAACATTCTCCCCATGTTCCATGTTAACATTCTCCCCATGTTCCCTGTTAACATTCTTTCCACGTTCCTTGTTATTATTCTCCACATGTTCCATACTAACATTCTCCCCATGTTCCATGTTTTAGCCTTCTCCACATGTTCCATGTTAACATTCTCCACATGTTCCCTATTAACATTCTCCCCATGTTCCATGTTAACATTCTCCCCTTGTTCCATGTTAACATTCTCCCCGTGTTCCATGTTAACATTCTCCCCATGTTCCATATTAACATTCTCCCCATGTTCCCTGTTAACATTCTTTCCACGTTCCTTGTTATTATTCTCCACATGTTCCATACTAACATTCTCCACATGTTCCATGTTTTAGCCTTCTCCACATGTTCCATGTTAACATTCTCCAAATGTTCCCTATTAACATTCTCCCCATGTTCCATGTTAACATTCTCCCCATGTTCCATGTTAACATTCTCCCCGTGTTCCATGTTAACATTCTCCCCATGTTCCATATTAACATTCTCCCCATGTTCCCTGTTAACATTCTCCCCATGTTCCATGTTAACATTCTCCCCATGTTCCATGTTAACATTCTCCCCATGTTCCATGTAACATTCTCCCCATGTTCCATGTTAACATTCTCCTCATGTTCCATGTTAACATTCTCCACATGTTCCATGTTTACATTCTCCACATGTTCCATGTTAACATTCTCCTTATGTTCCCTATTAACATTCTCTCCATGTTCCATGTTAACATTCTCCACATGTTCCCTGTTAACATTCTCCACATGTTCCATGTTAACATTCTCCCCATGTTCTATGTTAACATTCTCCCCATGTTCTATGGTAACATTCTCCCCATGTTCCCTGTTAACATTCTCCCCATGTTTCATGTTAACATTCTCCCCATGTTCCATGTTAACATTCTCCACATGTTCCATGTTAACATTCTCCCCATGTTCTATGTTAACATTCTCCCCATGTTCTATGTTAACATTCTCCCCATGTTCCCTGTTAACATTCTCCCCATGTTTCATGTTAACATTCTCCCCATGTTCCATGTTAACATTCTCCCCATGTTCCATGTTAACATTCTCCCCATGTTCCATGTTAACATTCTCCCCATGTTCCATGTTAACATTCTCCCCATGTTCTATGTTAACATTCTCCCCATGTTCCCTATTAACATTCTCCCCATGTGCCATGTTAACATTCTCCCCATGTTCCATGTTAACATTATCCCCATGTTCCATGTTAACATTCTCTCCATGTTCCATGTTAACATTCTCCCCCTGTTCCATGTTAAATTTCTCCGCATGTTATATGTTAACATTCTCCCCATTTTCCATGTTAACATTCTCCCCATGTTATATGTTAACATTCTCCCCATTTTCCATGTTAACATTCTCCCCATGTTCCATGTTAACATCTCCTTTAGAAAGGAACATTTATTTGTGTCCAATAACCTCGTGGTCGTAAGTGGTTCTAATTTTTCCATTAGAACTTTCTCGGGAATTGGTAGACTTGGCGGCGCCCGTCTCCTCTGCGAGACATCGGAGGACTTTTTTTTATAAGCAATAGACATTCATGAACACGTTTTTATTCTGGCTTAACGTGGGCTAGATCTAACGCACCTCAGCTGTTGAGGCGAGCCCACTATCGACTTCGCTATCCAGCCCCAAAAGTAATATTATATAGGACGAAATCTAAATATTTCACATTCATTTTAGATAATATGGACGAATTTTTTTTTAAAAGATAACTGAAATTATTTTTTTGGAATTAAGAGTATTATGTAAGATTAAATATGATTATCTAAGATGAAATAGAATTATCAAGGATTAACTTACTGGCAAATCATAGTGCCAAGTGTGGTGATGATGCGGCAAATACCACTGTTGAGACAATAAGATTGACTCGCACATAGCTTAGTGAAGAGGCTCATCGCTGTGTTCTTCACCGTTGCCTCGCTCACCGTTGTGTCTCTCACCGTTGTGTCGCTCACCGCTGTGTCGTTCATCGTTGTGTGGCTCGCCGTTGTGTCGCTGGCTGATGTGTTTGGAGTGTCGTTGTCCATGACCACGTGTGCCAACACTGGAGATGAAACAGAGATCGAACTTATTTTAGTTATTGAGAAATATTCATCCCAGTTAATCCACACGTCGACCTAGTTAAATCAATAGGTTGACCTAGTTAAATCAAAAGGTTGACCTAGTTAAGTCAGCAAATCGCCCTGGTTAATTTAAAATATGGCCGTGCCAAAAACAGCACATTGACCTAGTTTCAAGAGCACACTGACCTAGTTTCAACTGCACACTGACCTAAATTCCACATTACTTTGATCTATTTAAATTTTTATCACATTATATCAGTTATTGCAGTGGTAATCAATCTTATCAAACCCCCCTCCTCCTCCTCGGCCATGCTCATTTGTCTCATCTAGGACATCCTAAACTTTTGGGACAAGTCTGCCGACCCTAAACAAATGGTCAAAGTTCATTTTCTTATTTAAAAGGACCTGTCTCATTCATTGATTGACACTTGTAACTATGCAAATGTTAATGAACAAACTTTGAGCACATACGAGCACATCGAAACACAAATCGTGTCATATCTATCCTATATAATATAAGGCAGTTGTCTGTGTGGGCCTCGAGAGCCGATTGGTCCCTCAAATCCCTACAGCCAATCACTAGCGGAGAAAAAAAAATATCATTTACATATTGAAGAAATTTACGCTGGCGTTCCAAGCGAGGGATTTTTAGTGCATTATTTTTTTTCAAGACTGTCTTCTGAGCAGTGCGCGCTTGGGAATTATAGTCAAAAACTTTGATTTTACGGGTTATTTATTATAACTATAATGTATAGTACATAGACATGCTGTTTTCCATACAGCAGCTCCAGGAAAAATGCAGAGAGCAACAGATTCTGCTATCTATCGCCTTTGTGGACCTTACGAAAGCCTTTGATTTCATCAGTCGCAATGGGCTATTCCAAATCCTGGTAAAAATCGGCTGTCCCCCACACCTACTCGCCATCATCAGCCAGTTCCATGAAAAATGCAGGGCACAGTGCAGTTTGATGGAGCTACGTCAGAAGCATTTTCAGTCAGCAGCGGAGTTAAACAAGGTTGTATACTTGCACCAACACTGTTCGCAATATTCTTCTCTATACTGCTTCGATACGCATTCAAGTATAGCAGTGATGGAATCTGGTAACATAACAGAGCTGATGGAGGACTTTTCAACACTGCCCGCCTTCGAGCTAAGACCAAAACGACAGATGTCCTAATTCGTGAGCTACTCTTTGCGAATGATGCGGCATTATCAGCACACACAGAAACTGATTTGCAACAACTTGTGTCAAGCTTCTCCAATGCCTGCAAAGAATTTGGTCTGCAAATCATCTTGAAAAAGACAAACATCATGGCCCAAGACACACCATCTCCTCCTAACATCAATATTGACAATGAAAACTTGGAGGTTGTGGACAGCTTCACCTACTTGGGCTCCAAGGTCTCCAACTCAATTGTCCTTCGAGGATTAAATAAGCAGTAGAATTGGCAAGGCAGCTGCCACAATGGCTAAATTAAGAAAACGGGTCTGGCAAAACACCAATGTTAACAGAGAAAGCGAAACTGTGTGTCTATAGAGCTGCGTCATTAGTACACTTCTATACGGGAGCGAGAAATGGACAACTTATACATCCCAAGAGCGCAAGCTTAATAGCTCCCACTTGAGGTGCCTGCGTCGCATACTTGGCATTAAATGGCAAGACAAAGTGCCTAATACTGAGGTACTAATGCGTGCCAATACCCAAAGCATGTTCTCAATCCTTAGTGAAAGACGCCTGAGGTGGCTAGGACATGTTAAAAGGATGAGCCCTGGCCGCATCCCTAAGGACCTCCTATATGGAGAACTGGCATCGGGAAAGAGGAAGACAGGTCGCCCACGTCTGCGATTTAAAGATGTCTGCCAAAGGGACATGAAAGCAGCCAGAATACGCACAAGCGACTGGGAGTGTAAGGCAGAAGACCGATCTACGTCAAAGAGGGCGTCATAGTAGCCAAGAAGCGAAGGGTGGAGGAGGCTACAGACAGAATAGCTAAGAGAAAAGCCAAAACATTGGGAAGCACAGAACTCGTGTGCAAAAACTTTGGTAAAGACTGTCACTCAAGGATAGGACGGCACAGCCACTGGAGGAAATGCAACTCAATTCAGCGGTGATGCACCATCGTCTCTCGAGACGGAAGGATGCCGACATAATGTATAGTATTTTTGGCGTGATACACATGTATGGCCGGTCGAAACGGTGGGTCTCTTGACAAAACGCAGTGGTGGGGACATAGGGTCTCTGGACAGACTGCGGTTATTTTTTTGTGGGGAGGGGGTAGGGTCTCTGGAAAGACCACAGTGTAGGGGGAGGTAGTGTTTCTGGACAGACCGCGGTGTGGGAGAAGGTAGGGTCTTTGGACAGACCGCAGTGTTGGGGGAGGTTGGTTCTCTGTACGGACCGAGGTGTGGGGGGGGGTAGGGTCCCTGGACAGACTGTGGTGTGGGGGGAGGTAGGTTCTCTGGACAAAGCCTCTGGTTGAAACGACGACTGGTTGTATTTCATTATCATTTTGGAGTTAGTTAATGTGGATGTTGTGATGTCTTACCGTAATCTTCACAGGTTACCGTACACTTATTCCCGTACTTGGACGGGCTTTGTTGCTAGTATAAATTTAATAAAACAAACCCGTAAAAACAAAGTTTTTGAGAATAAATCCCTTATATATGAGACATAACTAACGGTATTGATTATGTTAAAACACGACAAACATTTGCAGACTGAATCTGTCATAACTCCCCGATGTGGGGGGGGGGAGGAGAAAGGTCTTGTCACCGATCGCTGGACCGAGCTCAGCGTGACACGCAAAATGTAAACAAAAGCACGCAAGTACACCTGGTTAAAACACGAGATGTGTTCATTTGTGGCTGGGTTGAAGTCAAGTGACCCGTAAAATGTAAACGATAGCGACCGCTACATATAGTTTATATAGATAAACTAAAATTGCATTAATTTAATAACTGTACGTACGATCGATCTGAAATTTTGATACGATTCATTGTTAGGTGACACGGGTCCATGTGCCGAATTTCAGCTCGATGCCTTTGCGGAAAGTGGGTCATTTTTTACTTTTGTTTTTCCGTGGTGCGTCGCCCGCCCAGGACAGAGAGACAGAGACGGCGGTGAAGTTAATATAAGGGATTTAATAAAACAAACCCGTAAAAACGAAGTTTTCTACTATAAATCCCTTATATTTGAGTCATAATTATAAGTATTGATTATTTTTCAACGCCACAAATATTTACAGACTGACACCGAGTGATGTCCCCTACCCTATCTTTTAACGGGGGATAGGACGTGAGGAACGACGGTCGACGTCTAAGCGTCAACTCAAACTAACACAAACCGTGAATTTGAATTACATACCTCATATAAGGATAAACTAAAAAATGCATTAATTTAATAACGGTACGTTCAATCGATCTGAAATTTTGATACGATGCATTGTTGGGTTAGACGGGTCCGTGTGCAGAATTTCAGCTCGATCGGATCACGGAAAGTGGGTCATTTTTTACTTTTGTTTTTCAGTCCGCCCGCCCGCCCATGCGATGATGAAACGGCCGCGAAGTTAATATAAGGGATTTAATAAAACAAACCCGTAAAAACAAAGTTTTTGACTATAAATCCCTTATATATGAGACATAACTAACAGTATTGATTATTTTCAAACATTTACAGACTGAATCTGTCTTAACTCAAGTTTGCTTCATAACCCTTTGGGGGGGGGGTGAGAGGGGAAAAGTCTGGTCACTGATTCGCTTGACCGAGCTCAGCGTGACACGTAAAATGTAAACAAAAGCGCGCCGGTGCTAAGATGGGTCGCCTCAACCCGTCAACTCAAACTTTCACGTGGGAAAAAAACAATAACAAACCGTGAATTTGAATTACATACCTCATATAAGGATACACTAAATATGCATTAATTTAATAACGGTATGTTCGATCGATCTGAAATTTTGATACAATGCATTGTTAGGTTGGACGGGTCCGTGTGCCAAATTTCAGCTCGATCGGATCACGGGAAGTTGGTCATTTTCAACTTTTGTTTTTCCGCCCGCCCGCCCATGAGATGACGACAGACAGAGAGACAGAGAGACAGAGACGGCGGTGAAGTTAATATAAGGGATTTAAAAATCAAACTTTGTGCGTTTGTTTGCGTGCGTACGTACGTACGTAGTGTGGGTCGGTTTTTAATTGTGGCCCATATTTTTCACATGGATTGATCGATCTCGGACAAACTTGGCACATATATGCATCATTATTCAGGTCAAAATCTAGAGGGTTTTTTTTTACTTTTCATCAGTCACCGTTGACAAAAGGGGGGGGGGATTTATTTATTTTTAATTATTATATTATTTAATTTGCGAATCAAATATCATAGCTGAAGAAATTACTACGCAAACAAATTTTAATGAGTCGGTTTTTTTTGTGTGTGTAAAATAGTTATTCTAAACCCAGCACCACTTATTGTAGGCAGTATATATAGTCCACCGAATACAAAACTAGAATACATGAAGAATCTTTGTATTCAATTAGCATTCATAAAAGAAAATAATAACAATGCTATACTTTGGATTATGGGGGAGTTTAATCTTCCGGATATAAATTGGAGAAACTATACAATTGATAACCATCAAACAAATAAAGATATTCATGAACACTTTAAAGACACTATAAAGACCATGAACCTAAAACAGATAGTGAAAAAAAGCCACAAGGAAAAATAAAACACCATATTTTTTGGTAACGGATAGACCTGGACTAGTGATAGACTGCAAAATAATTCCTGGACCATGATATTGTTAGGGTCACCAATACAATAAAAACTAAAATATGTAAGATACCAGGAAGAATAGTCTATCTTTGGAATAAATGTAATTCAATAAAATTACACAAAGCAGCGGCCAATCTACAACAAAATTTCCTAGGTAAATTTAACGCAAACAGCCCAGTAGAAGAAATTTGAATTTTTATATAAAAACAAATCTAAAAACTATAATGGATGAGAATGTTTGAACAAAACTAACATCAAATAAAATTAACAAATGCTGTTTCAATTCTAAATTTAAATACTATGCAAACAAAATGAGAACTTTTTTTTAATTAAGGCTACCAATTAAAAACGATACACAAACAATATTTAAAGATTAAACACTTGACAAAAAAAACTTAGTCGAAACTTCCAAAATGAATATATAACAAATTTCATGTCTAAGGATAACAATAACAAGAACAACACAAATAATCCCAATCAACCAGCTAACAAGGCCATCAAGCTGCCACGCCCATGTCTCAGCTATACATATTTAGATTATCTAAGACATTCTACGTCAAGATGTAAAGAACATCACAAACATGCCTTAGTATGTCACAAACATGCCTTAGTATGTCACAAACATTCCTTTGTATGTCACAAACATACCTTAGTGTGTCACAAACATGCCTTAGTATGTCACAAACATGCCTTAGTATATCACAAACATTCCTTAGTATGTCACAAACATGCCTTAAATTGTCACAAACATGCCTTAGTAGTCACAAACATGCCTTAGTATGTCACAAACATTCCTTAGTATATCACAAACATACCTTAGTGTGTCACAAACATGCCTTAGTATGTCACAAACATGCCTAAGTATGTCACAAACATGCCTTAGTAGTCACAAACATGCATTAGTATGTCACAAACATGCCTTAGTATGTCACAAACATGCCTTAGTGTGTCACAAACATGCCTTAGTATGTCACACAAATGCCTTAGTATGTCACAAACATACCTTAGTAGTCACAAACATCCATTAGTATGTCACAAACATGCCTTAGTATGTCAACAAACATGCCTTAGTATGTCACAAACATACCTCAGTATGTCACAAACATTCCTTAGTATGTCACAAACATACATTAGTGTGTCACAAACATGCCTTAGTATGTCACAAACATGCCTAAGTATGTCACAAACAAGCCTTTGTATGTCACAAACATACCTTAGTATGTCACAAACACACATTAGGTTATCACAACATACAAACCTGCAGAGATGCACATAGCCACCAAAAAGCACAAACATGAGACCAACATCAGTCCCCCAATTATCCGTCTTCTCTCCATTCCTGTCATCGTCTCTTCGCCCTCGTCAGTTCCGGTGCTGTTCAAAGCTGTCCAAGGCCGTCCTCGTATACTCACTGTGGTGGCAAAGAATTCATTGAATGCCGTCCGAGACACGAAATAGCTTTGTCAGGATTGACCTCACACCGTGCGGGGTGATCACTCAGCTCGTGTAATGTGTTTATGCCGAAGTTGTCGTTCTTTAATGTCCCGGGTGATGATGACCCGGCAAATGATCTGCCCGGCTGCATGCTGAATAAAATTAAAATTGTCTCCATAAATTGGTGTTAAAATAGACGTACTCAAATTATTGTTGTTTTAAATTCGATCGGTTGATGTCTTCCCAGACTAAACACTTCAAGTGATGGCGAACCTATGGCCCGCGTGCCACAGTCGGCCCGCAGAGCCTTATCAGCCAGTGCGCGAGTAAGCTATTCCTTCCTTAGTCAAACCAGCGAAGCCAAACCCCCATTTTCGGGTTTAATCGGAGTGTTGGCACTTTTCTATAAATGAGTAGGTTTTGGTAGAATTTTGGGAACGCGGCCCCAGAAAGGTTCGCCACCACTGCCCTAGTTGTTAGTTTTTGTTTGTTTGCAGATGAAGGTTGCTTTTTTCCAGTACGTTCGTTTTCTGATATCTTTACAGGTTCAGTTATACTTTTTTTTCAACCATCTTTTAACAAGTATGATCGCATTTCAGCTCCACTTGTAAAAAAAATATGCATTTGTTCAGTACTCACCCCCTTGCCATATTTATTCTAAGGTTTGATCCATGCATGTCTTCTTCTTCTTCTTTGTTCTCAATTTTGAGTTGAGTTTTGCGTGCCGACGAGTTTTGCGCCAATTGGCCCGTGGTCTCCGACTTCAGCCTGCTGTTTTATCTGGATGTGCTTCCATAGCCTTTGGTCAGCCAAGACCATTTGCAAGGCAACAGTTGATTTCGGCAAGTGATGCAGCGTTCACAGGCCACGGCTATAAGGGTTCCACGCATTACCCAGCCGCCTTTTATTTCCCTAACTAGTGTTAGGTACCCACTCGAAGCTGGGTGGACTCGGGGACGCCCTAGGCCCTGGGAACAAATCCTTGGCTTGCCATGGATTCGAACCCGTGACCATCGGTACGCCAGTCGAGCGCGCTGCCACTTCGACCACCGTATCCCCTCATGCATGTCTAAAGAGTTGCGTTCCTTCACATAGTCCTATCCGAATGTTCCCGGAGAAGACGGACACCGGAGGAAATCCCTTGGCGTTAGCTTCTTTGGATCAGCGGCACCAGGGTTATGCAACGCAGTTTCTAAATTTTGTAAAAAGTGTGAAAACAAAGAAGATTAAAGAAAATTTTGAAGACTTTATTTACGAGAGCGTGTTTTATCGACAGCGTACAACAAGTATGCTAGTCTAGCGTGGATAGTGTTAGCACAACGAGCGACAGTCCTCGTATAATATATTCTTTTGCTGAACCGGGGTATGCGCCGAGACTGTAGCGAGTCGAAGTAGGGAAAATTCACCCCTTTTTTGTTAAGTTAAATTTCGTGGAAGGCATTTTCAACAATGTGCCCTTAGAGGTCCCGTAGATAATAGTTCCTTTGGGGGGCATAGTTGCTGGGAGAGTTTCCCTGGAAGACCTTTGGGGGGGGCGACTACTAACCTACAACTACTAAGTTTTGTAGTAAACTATAGGGAAAATAGTATCTTTTTTTTAAATATTAAAATGTTTCCATGGGCCGGCTAATAGGGCATCACGGGCCGCATCTGGCCCACGGGCCGTAGTTGGAAGACCCCCTGGTCTAAACGTGTCTTTAGTACAATTGAGACGTACCAACTCTTCAACACATGACTCTAAACAAGGATCAAAAGTTATCTTGAATATCTATAAACGAACGATGAGAAACTTACAACTCCCCGAAGTTCATCCAAAGATATCCAAATATTTTCAGCAGCTTTACAAAAAAACTGACCTGTTTCTATGCCAGTTGCTCCCTATATAAAACACAGAAGAGCGATAACGTCAACAGATTTTGTCAAGACATATTGTAAAGATTTTCTCTTGAAGTTCTCGTTTCCAATTTTTTTTCGAGGACCCACTTCTCCGACCTTGAAATATACATGTTTCTGGATTCTTGAAGAACCAGTTTCTGAATTTCAAAACGAAGAGTTTCGGGGGGGGGGTTTAGGACCAGTTCCTGTTTTCCTTAAAGACCAGTTTTTTTTATTCGTAAAGGATCTGTATCTTTGAAGAGCCATAATGCTCACCCCAACGTAAGCCAAGTAACACATTTGGTGCGTAGGTTTTTTTTAAATCCTTTCGCTCGAAAGATATGACCTCTAAAAAGGTACAGTTTTTTTAAAAAAACATTTTCCCTAAGTGGTAACGAGATCATTGATTCTTGAATTCATTGAAGAAGAATTAGTCAATAAATGGAAAGAAAGGAAAAGGGGAGAGAAAGTAAAGCATTTATTTTCCCTGTGAAAAATATGTATTCGCTTTTCAAAGATCCCTTTTGTTTAATGATTTCCATGACTTAGAATTAGTTTTTCCACAAAGATTGGACATTGGAGAAAAACATCTTATAAACTCTTATTTGCACAAACCCAATAACGACTCCTGGTATCAAAATTGATAATTACGTCATCTTATAAAAAAATGAATCGAATTCATGTCTGAATAGTTGAACGAATCTTACTATTTAACCAGTAATTTATGAATCAATATTAACATTATCCTAAATTTAAAATCCAAATGATATTATGCGTCTGTTTCTTCAGAGAATATTGATTTTACCATTCTGTGATACGGCATTTTATAATCGTTTCCACAGATAGTCTAATCGTTACCGTATACATTAACATAAATATTGAACTTCTTTCTGTAGTTCGTTTGTTTATTTTTTATCATAATCAAAACGCGAGACGTTTGATAGAAAATAATACTTTATTTAAAGACATAAATATTGAACTTCTTTCTGTAGTTCGTTGGTTTATTTTTTATCATAATCAAAACGCGAGACGTTTGATAGAAAATAATACTTTATTTAAAGACCAGCTTTTTTTTATAATAGGATCACTAATTATATACGTTCAGTACGTATAAGTGTTTGAGTCATCAGCCCCTTGAACTGAGCCAATATCTCTTAATTCTTTATAATTATTTGGTAGCATGTATTCATAGCTAATTGCAACTGACATTTTTGGGACGACTGCAAATCATAATTAGGCGGGTTTCTTTTTTTCTATCTCTTAAGTTTACCTAAATTCAATCTTGGGCTTCAAATTTATAAAAGTGATATAAATGCTTTATCTCATTAGAGTTTAAAGAGATGATTCCGGTGTTCAGTGTAGAAAACGTTCACTATCTCATCAAATAAAATGTCGAACAGTTTCTCCAACACTTCTATTGACACTCAGCCTCAAGACGTGATTTCAAATAAATTCCTGGAGATTTTCATCATCGTCGACTTCATCGTGGCGTACACCACCATCTCCGTCTTCGGTATCGTCATGAACATCTTCAACATCGTCATTTTCTCAAGACTGGGACTGGGCGACACAGTGAATATAGCGCTCCTCGTTCTGTCCGTGTCTGACCTGTGTTTTCTGGCCTTGACCTTGCTTCTCAGCGTCTGCTACTATCCTTTTTGGAAATATTACGACCTCGGCTTCAGCATTGACGAGATCAAACTGTTCACGTTGGGGTGGCCCCAGTTCTACTTCCGGCGGGTCAGCAACTGGATCACGGCGTACATCTCGTTCGAGAGATGTCTGTGTGTCGCCATGCCTTTAAAGGTGAAGCAGACGATTACGCCGAAAAGAACGATGATTGTTCTTGTTGGGATCTTTGCTTTGATGGCGCTGACTGTCACGCCGGCTTATCTCTCCTTCAGTTACGTCACGGTTTGGAACGGTGCTAAAAATAGGACTTACGTCATCCTCGTGTTCCACGAGAACATAGCCTTGATGGATGCCATCTCTACGGGAATTTCCTTCTGCCTGACTATCTCCACTTTCATCTGGGTCGGCGTCTGCTCTTTAATCCTCGTGGTCAACCTGAGAAACAAAACCAAGTGGTGGCTGACCATCGAGTCGAGTGTCAAATCCGATGCGATGTCACTGCGAGAGAAAAAAGTCGTCAAAATGGTGGCACTGTTATCTGTCAATTTCATCATCGCCTTTACACCGGATGTGTTCCTCTTGCTGGCCATGACCTTCGAACCCAGAATAAATTTCTTTGGCCAGTACAATAACCTGCTCTACGTCTTGACGGGTATCAGTGAGACACTCCTGGCGACAACAGCGTCCTGCAATACCTTCATATATCTTAAGATGAGCTCGAATTTCAGAGAATCTTTCGCGCGATGTTTATCCCCTTGTTTGAAGAGTTTCTGTTTATCCCTTAAATATAAAATAAGTATTCGATAGATAGTTTTGTGACACCTTGTTGTTTAGAACAGTGGTCCCAAACCCCCGGGCCGCGGGACCGGCACCGGGCCGAGGAACAACTAATATGGGGCCGCCATAAAGTAACATTAAATCATTTACATTTTATTTACAGTCGTGTTTTCTTCTCGAGATTGTGCGTCTTTCCATAGACAAGAGGCGAATACTTCTAACCCGTATTTGACGGCACCCCGCCAAAAGAACATCAATGACACATTAGCGCAGATCGGAGCAACCGCTTACAATCAACGTTGCCCCCCCCTCGGGGTCAGGGGGCTGCAGTAAAATTATCAAACTTTTACCTGTGCGCGGCGATAAAAGGTTGGTGACCACTGGTTTACATAGCTCTTTTGTAACTGGTGAACGGATAAGTATAGAAGTCTACATAATGTATCTCGTGTTTATTTTATTTTGTTTTCCAAAATTCAATATATGCCTTTTATATGACAATAATTTATAGATTTTCTTCTTTTGCACATATGGAATGGAGCAGAGATTAAACTTTTTATCTGCGATAGAGAAAACAAATTATAAAATAAGTAAACAAAAAATATATATTCCGCTAATTACACAAAAATAAAATGCATTTTGTAAACAAGATCAACAGTGACCACATTTGATCAACTAGAGACAAAACATATCTTAGAAATTGAAAGTTTTGGAGGCGCGTCTTCTTCGTTGAGTTTATTTTGTCAGCTTTGTTCCCAATGGTAGTAAATAACACTAATAAGAGATAAGAATCACGATTTTTAAAAAATTTCGTCACTGAACATACGCTTCATTTATCTTCACACTGGTGACTTAAGTTTATCAGATGTTTAATTTTCCGTTATTTAAATCCTTTATTTCATGTAATAACTGACTGCCCATGAATAGCTATGAATTTGTGTTATGTCTTAATATACCATCATTAAACTGTAATGATAAAACAAGTTGCTCAAATGATAACTGACTGCCCATGAATAGCTATGAATTTGTGTTATGTCTTAATATACCATTATTAAACTGTAATGATAAAACAAGTCGCTCAAATGATAACTGACTGCCCATGAATAGCTATGAATTTGTGTTATGTCTTAATATACCATTATTAAACTGTAATGATAAAACAAGTCTCTCAAATGATAACTGACTGCCCATGAATAGCTATGAATTTGTGTTATGTCTTAATATACCATCATTAAACTGTAATGATAAAACAAGTCGCTCAAATGATAACTGACTGCCCATGAATAGCTATGAATTTGTGTGTTATGTCTTAATATACCATCATTAAACTGTAATGATGAAACAAGTTGCTCAAAAGATAACTGACTGCCTATGAATAGCTATAAATTTGTGTGTTATGTCTTACTATACCACCATTTAACTGTAATGATAAAACAAGTTGCTCAAATGATAATCCCACCCCACACCCCCACCCTCATATTCTCGCTATTTGGTATTTACGAACGAATCCAATCAGGAAAAACGTTTTTGTAGTTTGATGAATATGAATATGGACTATGGGGCCAGTGATGTAGCGTTCAAAAGTTTTTAGCCACCACTAACGAGCAGGGGAATGTGTGGTTTGATAGTCCAGTGCGCTATGTCACCATATATATATATATATATATATATATATATATATATATATATATATATATATATATATATATATATATATTAGGGCTGTTAACGATTAATTTAAATTTAATAGTTAACTTTTGAAAAATTAAAGATTAATTAATCGTTAATTTCGATTAGGGGCCGTCCATAAATGACGTCACGCACCTAGGGTGTAGGGGGTCACACTTTTGTGACGATGCGTGACGAGGGGGAGGGAGGGGGGTTGAAGAAATGTGGCGTCACATCAAAAGGGTAACTTTAAACAAAACTTCCACTGTAAGATTTGGTCGCTTACAATTTATTTTAATGACTTTTTTTTTAAATTTTTTTTAAACTATCAGTGCTTCTCAAAGTGCCGGTCCATAGGGCATTAGACGCCGGTTGGCTTAAGTTATGAAGAAATGAAAATTAAATATATTTATAATCCTTTAAATTTGAGAACCCACAAGAGAACGTATAAAATTGTTACCCTCTGTCGTTTGATGTTGACATCAAAGAATTTGTGACGTCACCACAGCTCCGTTTGGTTCTTGGCGAACTTTTTTGCCCGTTACCCCAAAATATACAAGTTTATGTGTGCGTTACCCCCCCCCCAGACTCGAGGTCCTGCCCACATGACTCGGGCGTGTATTTGGGGGATTTAAATACATTTTTAAAATTTCATTTTTATAAAAAAAAATTAAAAAAAGAAGTTAACCGTGATGATTAAAATTCAATGTTTAATTCGTATGCATTAATATAAAGTACATTCTTCGGATGTTAACACAGTTCGTTTTTTTGAAGGCCGGTTAAACGTTTTTAAAAAACGGACCGGTTCAATCGGATATCTAAAAATTAAAATTATAAAAGTTTATGTTAATATTATTATTAACCCGAAAAGAGTGGATTCTAGCGAATTTATATGCCCACAATGATTCAGTATTACCCCCAAGAGTTCCCTTTTTACACCGAATGAGATAATATACCGCTGTTCACCGACCGATAGCGGTAGCCATGTATTTTTCATTAGTTTATAAACTCCACAAGAGGATGCAACAATTTAAACACGCCTCGTCCATTGGTGGCAATATATTTACAACTCTTGTGTGACGCACTTGAAATCGTAAAATAAAATTGGGAAAAAACAACACAAAAAAAACAAAAACAAAAACAAAAACAACTCGTGAGCTTCGGAGTAAAAATTTATGACAATATTGGATATTTTATTAATGTCATAGTATTTTTCAGTCTTCAACTTGCAGGAATTACTGTCTTTTGCGACGCACAAGATGACACCATACCTTCCTGTACAAATGTGGGGTTCGTACAGTACTCGCAATATTCCTCTTCCATGGCTTACCAAATAATTTTTAGAAAACATGAGATTGGATATAGATGTGGTAATTTTAGATCAAATGCCTTTGACGTGAATATACTTAACGTGTTTTACGATATTACAATGCAGACCTACACTAAATAAATACTTAAATGACAAAAAAGTGATTTGAAACATACTTATTTTTAAATTGAGATCAAGGTGGGTATTAGTTGTTGTTTTTTTGTTGTTGTTGTTTTGTTGTTTGTTTTTTTTTGGGGGGGGGGTCAAAGCTTTGTGACGTATTTTTGGAGGGGGGGTCTAACTTTTTGTGACGACGCGTGACGAGGGGGGAAGGGGTGAAAAATCGGCCAACATAGCGTGACGTCATTTATGGATGGCCCCTTAAAGCCAAAAATTAAAAATTATCATGTCATAAGTAACACTTATTAAACGTTGTTGTTGAAAATCTAAATAACACTGGAATGTCTCCTTTATATGTCATCTTTTAACTAACTACGCAAAAAGACAAGTCAAGTGTTTGACATTATTTGGTTCAAGTGATGAGCGAGTCTAATTGACAATATAACCAGGCGAGCTGAACAATCATTCACATGGAACAAAGGTAACTGGTATGTACAAAACGGTCTAGGCAAGGAATGACATTTTCGGTTATGTGATGGGTCGATTAATCGAGAATTTTTAACGATTATTCGAGAAATTAATTCGCTGTGCCCCCAGCTGTGCCCAGTCTTTTTGGTTTCTGCCTCCTGTTCCCTTCTCCAAGTCTTTTTGGGTCGACCTCTTTTTCTCTTGCCCTGCGGGTTCCAAGTGAGGGCTTGTCCCGAGATACTAGATGTAGGCTTTCTGAGGATGTGACCTATCCATCTGAATCTGCGCTGGCAGATTAAATCTTCCATAGGCTCTTGTTGTTGGCGCTGCCAGAGGTCCTCGTTGGTGATGACGTTGGTCCAGAGGATTTGGAGAATCATTCGTATACATGCATTTATAAACACTTGCATCGTTTTTGAACCGGCTGCTGCTGTTCGCCATGTTTCTGCCCCATAGAGCAAGACTGGCTTCACTGTGCTGTTGAATATCCCGACCTTCGTCTCGAGGGTCAAGTTGTTGCAGCTCCTGACTTTTGGTGTCTTCTAAAGCAAGGGCATAATTACAAAAGAGACATTCCCACAGCTCCGTCATTGTCATCTGTTAGAATTCATCACAGGCAAGAAAACTGTTGTGAACGTTACAACAATCGATTCATCTTGGCCAAGTACGCAACAAGCAAAAAGACGAGTAACCGAAACGGGCAATGATGTCACTAAACGGATCTTGCTGAGACAGATGAAGAAGATTTCTTTATGGAAGTTCAATTTATTACGGACCAGTTTATTGGTTCTTCAAGGACGTTTTTGTTTTATTCCATTAACTTTAACACATAGTTTCTGATTTCTTGAAGGACCAGGTTGTTTTTTTTTAAACTTAGTTTCTGCATTTTCGAAGGACCAGTTTCTTGGTTCTTGAAGGACTTGTTTTGGATTCTTGAAC
This sequence comes from Ampullaceana balthica, assembly GCA_944989445.1. Lineage (NCBI taxonomy): Eukaryota > Metazoa > Mollusca > Gastropoda > Lymnaeidae > Ampullaceana > Ampullaceana balthica. Next base: position 1,005,691 of record CALYLW010000112.1, on the reverse strand, counting down.
GAACCATATTTGGATTCTTGAAAAGAAGGCCAGTTTCTGGTTTCTTGAAAGACCAGTTTCTGGTTTCTTGAAAGACCAGTTTCTTCATTCTATGAAAGGCCAAATTCTCGTACCTTGAACAAAAAAATAAAGACACTTTTTAATTTCAATACTTTTTTGTATTTAAACACAAAATTTCACACAAAATAATATTTTTACTACAATATTTTACGACGGCTATTCACGACTGGAAGCGGATTTGGGTGGGGGGATTAATACAGCTTGTCCGTTTTCACGCATTTTTTTCAAGATTGTAAAACCAATACGTTAAATGCAGCTACAAATCAACTTGCTAAGATTTATGTGGCTCTGAGAAATAACTTAATTTTATTTGTGACTTCGCCTGGAAATTTTATCCCTAGTGGAAATGTTGTTTTTTTTACTAACACGTGACTGGCGATATCTTCATAGTCAGGTTTCAAACTAATGGGCTCCATCAAAAATTCTTCTAAGCAGAAAAAAATTGAGATTCGTAGAAGTTTAGTTCAAAGAAGAAGAAAAAAATGCATGTGAAGTACTTTCGTAGATGTTCAATTTAAAATGTGTATAACTTACATCAATTTTATGTGTTACGTTCTTCTCGTTGCAGATAAAGAATTTAATTTTAATGTTCAACACAATATTTCGATTTAATGTTGATTTAAAATGTTTATAACTTACATCAATTTTATGTGTTACGTTCTTCTCGTTGCAGATAAAGAATTTAATTTTAATGTTCAACACAATATTTCGATTTAATGTTGATTTAAAATGTTTATAACTTACATCCATTTTATGTGTTACGTTCTGCACTTTGCAGATAAAGAATTGAATTTTATGGTACAACACAACATTTCAATTTAATGTTTATTTAAGAGCTGATAAACTATTCAACCACAAATTGCAGACACAGCTCTTTAGAAGACAATAAATCATACAATTTTTATTGAATGGTGATTTTGATTTAACAGCTCACGAACAATGCACCACGAATACCAAACACAGCTTGTTAATAGAGTTGGAACATAAAACACGAAATTTCTCAAGGGCCAGCACGATTAAACTTCCAATAAAGGACACGTATTTCAAAGACCAACAGTCATCATACGTCAAGCCATACATTAAAACGCTCCATGAAACGAATTGTACGAAAAGCTTTTGATATCAAATGAACTCGTTCACACCTACATAAACCAAGTATCGCCAACATTTGGTGCGCATTCCTTTTGTTTTAATCTCATCATAAATTCGAGAGAAACTCGCTCAATCTGTCTGGCCATAAAAACAATTATTTTGTTCTCACATTCTGACTAAATCGTGAAAGGATCCTAGATCTGTAAAATGACCTAGAACTATTGAAAAGAATTTTTTTTTAAATCCTTCTCTTCGTCAACTTCGGGGAGTTTAGAAATGTTCTGCTGTTAACGAAGTTTTTTTTTGCTTGTCAATTGTTCTCTTTTAGGTTAGGGGCTGTTATCGATTAATTTAATTTTAATCGTTAACTTTTTTTAAAAAATTAAAAAATTAGATTAAAGCAAAAAATTGAAATTTAGGGTTAAATAAGTAAAATTTATTAAACCTACTTGTCGAAAATCGAAATAACACTGGAATTTCATCTTGATATGACATCTTTTAACCAAAAACGCAAAGAGACAAGTGTTTTGACATTATTTGGTTCAAGTGATGAGAGGGTCTTATTAACGATATAACCAGCCGAGCTGTTAACATAGCTGTAGATTGTCTCAGCTGAAGTTTCTGATACTGTAGTTACTGTAGTGGATGTTTGGTTTGCAGGTGATATATAAACGAAGTGTTAGAACCATGGTAGCAATGTTCCATTTCAGCAGCGCGGCTGCAGAGATATTTGACCAATGCCACGCAGGAATTAAGAATCACCGAACAGCAAATTTTGTAAAATATTGCATTAAAAATGGACGTTGGGCAACTTTGCATACGAGTTTGTAAATTTTTTTTCTTTGCACATGGACCAACGAAGCTTAGACTTAGAGGAACATTGTATGGTAGGCAAACGATTTCTCTCAATGGACACAATAACCTTTATCAACATTTTGAACATTCACATCAGTCAATATTTTAAAACCAAAATGTGCGTGTAATCGTCCGAAAATTAGTTTATATTTATCGGCCACAATATTTTACTTTTTGACCTCAAGTACATTTATAAGTGGTATGACTATTAATCGTTTTAAAAAATTTAATCGTTAAAAAATTTTACGATTAATCGAGAAATTAATCGTTAATTTCCGCAGCTCTATTTTAGTTGTCTGTTTTTATTTTCAAAAAGATTTAAAAGAATTACTACCCAAATCTTAGTTACACAGTTACACAGACAGACAAAATTTGATAAGTATTTCTTTTGCTGTTAAAAATTAAATGTCTGACCTATTGCGCTGGAACAAATGAGTAAGCTTTCGTATTTTAATATTTAATTCTTTAGTCAATACAAAAATTATTTTCGCCATAATGAACAAAAACTATTATCACCATCCTGCGAAGATATTGATATAATAATTGTTGCTCTCACAGATACGACTATTTATAATTGTTCACCAAGAAAAGCCAATAGTTACCGTACACACTAACATAATTGTTCCACTTCTGTCCATCGATTGGTGTTTGTTGTTGATCATAATTAAAAGGAGAAAGATTTGATAGCACATGTTTCTAAAAGAAACGCTTGTTGTGAAAATATCATCACCAATTATAATCTTGCTGTGCTAGCAGGTGTTTAAGCAATCTCTATCACCTTAATTCAGTCGACTTATCTTTGTTTTGTTTTTTTGTTTTTTTGTTATAATTATTGGTGACATGTTAACGATGGAAAATTTTATTGTTTATTTCAGAACTAAATTTCTTTAATTTGATCTTTGAAACTAAAATTTCGTTTCATGCAATCTTGAACATTCGCTTCCACTTCAAATGAGTAACATTTATATAAAATATATATTTCATGTGATTTGAGTGAGACGATTATGGTGTTTACTATCTAAGCCGAACTCTATCTCACCAAATAAAATGTCGAACAGTTTCTCCAACACGTCTATCAACACTCAGCCTCAAGACCTGATTTCAAATAAATTCCTGGAGATTTTCGTCCTCCTCGACTTCATCGTGGCGTACACCACCATCTCCGTCTTCGGCATCGTCATGAACATCTTCAACATCGTCATTTTCTCCAGACTGGGACTGGGCGACACTGTGAATATAGCGCTCCTCGTTCTGTCCGTGTCTGACCTGTGTTTCCTGGCCTTGACCTTGCTTCTCAGCGTCTGCTACTATCCTTTTTGGAAATATTACGACCTCGGCTTCAGCATTGACGAGATCAAACTGTTCACGTTGGGGTGGCCCCAGTTCTACTTCCGGCGGGTCAGCAACTGGATCACGGCGTACATCTCGTTCGAGCGATGTCTGTGTGTCGCCATGCCTTTACAGGTGAAGCAGACGATTACGCCGAAAAGAACGATGATTGTTCTTGTTGGGATCTTTGCTTTGATGGCGCTGACTGTCACGCCGGCTTATCTCTCCTTCAGTTACGTCACGGTTTGGAACGGTGCTAAAAATAGGACTTACGTCATCCTCGTGTTCCACGAGAACAGAGCCTTGATGGATGCCATCTCTACGGGAATTTCCTTCTGCCTGACTATCTCCACTTTCATCTGGGTCGGCGTCTGCTCTTTAATCCTCGTGGTCAACCTGAGAAACAAAACCAAGTGGTGGCTGACCATCGAGTCCAGTGTCAAATCCGATACGATGTCGCTGCGAGAGAAAAAAGTCGTAAAAATGGTGACACTGTTATCCGTCAATTTCATCATCGCCTTTACACCGGATGTGTGTCTGTTGCTGGCCATGACCTTCGAACCCAGGCTTAACTTTTTTGGCCAGTACAACAACCTGTTTTATGTCCTGGCAGGTATCAGTGAGACCCTATTGGCAACAACAGCTTCATGCAATACTTTTATTTATCTGAAAATGAGCTCCAATTTCAGAAAATATTTTTTTCGATATTTCTTATGGGGCTTATGAAAAGATTTTAATCCCTAAAAAATATAACAAATTTTCAGTGGATAGTTTTTCGCAAAATTGTTGTGTTAACTGTTGTTTGTTAAATTTTGTTGACATTAAATGTACTGATTGATTAACCTCAAATTTTGTACTGCTAAACTGATAGTAACTGAGAGCTCAACAATATTGAGTGTACCTTTTGTTCTTAAAAAATTTAAATAATATCAATCTAACAAAGTATGAAATGAGACACAGAAGTTAGAGAATATTTCTTTTTTCGAAGATGGCATTTTTTTTTCTTAATGTGACAAAAGCAAATTATGACATTGGTAAAAGTAAAAGAATAAATATTTTGCCAATCGAAACAAAAAATATATTCTTTATTTACAAAAAAATAAATAGTGTCCTCATTTGACCCTTGATGACCATTGTACAGATATCTGAGGAACAGCACGTTTTCTGGACAATGAACCGTCTTTGCATCATTTTCTTATGAAGTTTTTTTTTCCCCCAAATTTCTGAAATTTTATCCGCAGTACCTCACTGAAAATTCAACTACTTGGTTTTCAATGGAAATTCAAGTATTTTTAAATGTTCAATTATCTTATGATACCCAGAAGACTCACTATTTTTACTTTAGTTTATATGTCACTTCTCTAAGATTCAATATCATCGTTTAATAGATAGTTTACTATTGTTATTACATCTTAGAACAGTGATGGCGAACCTATGCCACGCGTGCCACAGACGGCACGCAGAGCCTCATCAGCCGGGACGCGACTAAAATATTACTTCCTTAATCAAACCACTGTGCTGGCACTTTGTGTTGGCACTTTGCTATATAAAAGTTGGTTTAAATTGAATTTTGGACACGCGGCCCCAAAACATGTTCGTCATCACTGTCTTAGAATGATTCTTATCTTATCTTATCTATTTCATAGGTTTACTCTATACCGAAGAATATTGTGTCCTACGCTTATCCATCATTCGTGTTTAGTCTTGCGTTTTTTTTTATAATTAGAAATTTAAATGCTGATAGTGAGTTTGTTTTCCTAGTTTGAACAGGCAACCCCTTTTCACGCTGGCATTGCAGGTGGTAATATGTATGTTTGTTCATACACACGTATTGGTTTTTATCTTTAACTAGGGGCAAGTACCCGGCTTCACCCGGGTTTAACAACAACAGCAACAACAAAAAAAACAACAATAGCAACAAAACAACAAAAACAAACAACAAAAACAAAACAACAAACAACAACTACAACAACAACAGTAACAACAACAAAGCAACAACAACAAAACAACAACTACAACAACAACAACAGCAACAACGACAAAAACAACAACAGAAACAGCAACAGCAACAAAACAACAAAAACAAAACAACAACAAAAACAACAAAATCAACAACAAAACAACTACAACAACAACAGCAACAACAACAAAGCAACAACAACAAAACAACAACTACAACAGCAACAACAACAAAGCAACAACAACATGAAGGACATTGTCGTCGCAGGGCAAGGGATGTGGACAACAACAACAACAGCAAAAACAACACAAAAGCTACAACAGCAACAGCAACAACAACAGCAACAACAACAGCAACAACAACAAAAACAACAACAGCAACAACAACAAAAACAAAACAACAACAAAACATCAACTACAACAACAACAGCAACAAAAACAAAGCAACAACAACAAAACAACAACTACAACAACAAAAGCAACAACAAAAGCAACAACAACAAAGCAACAACACACAAAAAATTATTTTATGGCGATAGTCGCCTTCTTGTTAATCTCGACACCAAAATGTTTATTATTTTGCGTCATTATTTTACGTCTTAATTTTCAATAATTTTTATTTTATATAGCTCATATAAGGAAAAATTACATTTTGGGCCCCCGGCCCCCAGTATCTTATATATATGGAACGAAACCTGTTTAATAACCTTTCCGGTATAATTTTGTGTACGTGTACCAAATTTCACGTTATTTGGTAGTCTGGATCTTGAGTTATTAGGGAACAGACAGACAACCAGACAGACAACAAATGCGTCTTATATGTATAAAGACTAGGGGCAAGTACCCGGCTTTTTCACAGGTTTAACAACAACAGCAACAGCAACAAAAACAACAACAGCAACAAAACAACAAAAACAAACAACAAAAACAAAACAACAACAACTACAACAACAACAGCAACAACAACAAAGCAACAACTACAACAACAACAGCAACAACAACAAAACATCTACAACAACAAAAGCAACAACAAAAGCAACCATAACAAAGCAACAACAAAAAAAAATTATTTTATGGCGATAGTCGCCTTCTTGTTAATCTCGACACCAAAATGTTTATTATTTTGCGTCATTATTTTACGTCTTAATTTTCAATAATTTTTATTTTATATAGCTCATATAAGGAAAAATTACATTTTGGGCCCCCGGCCCCCAGTATCTTATATATATGGAACGAAACCTGTTTAATAACCTTTCCGGTATAATTTTGTGTACGTGTACCAAATTTCACGTTATTTGGTTGTCTGGATCTTGAGTTATTAGGGAACAGACAGACAACCAGACAGACAACAAATGCGTCTTATATGTATAAAAAGATATACTAGGGGCAAGTACCCGGCTTCACCCTGGTTTAACAACAACAGCAACAACAAAAAAAACAACAATAGCAACAAAACAACAAAAGCAAACAACAAAAACAAAACAACAAACAACAACTACAACAACAACAGTAACAACAACAAAGCAACAACAACAAAACAACAACTACAACAACAACAACAGCAACAACGACAAAAACAACAACAGAAACAGCAACAGCAACAAAACAACAAAAACAAAACAACAACAAAAACAACAAAATCAACAACAAAACAACTACAACAACAACAGCAACAACAACAAAGCAACAACAACAAAACAACAACTACAACAGCAACAACAACAAAGCAACAACAACATGAAGGACATTGTCGTCTCAGGGCAAGGGATGTGGACAACAACAACAACAGCAAAAAAAACACAAAAGCTACAACAGCAACAGCAACAGCAACAACAACAGCAACAACAACAGCAACAACAACAAAAACAACAACAGCAACAACAACAAAAACAAAACAACAACAAAAACATCAACAACAAAACAACAACAAAACATCAACTACAACAACAACAGCAACAAAAACAAAGCAACAACAACAAAACAACAACTACAACAACAAAAGCAACAACAAAAGCAACAACAACAAAGCAACAACACACAAAAAATTATTTTATGGCGATAGTCGCCTTCTTGTTAATCTCGACACCAAAATATTTATTATTTTGCGTCATTATTTTACGTCTTAATTTTCAATAATTTTTATTTTATATAGCTCATATAAGCAAAAATTACATTTTGGGCCCCCGGCCCCCAGTATCTCTATATATATAAGACGCATTTGTTGTCTGTCTGGTTGTCTGTCTGTTCCCTAATAACTCAAGATCCAGACAACCAAATAACGTGAAATTTGGTACACGTACACAAAATTATACCGGAAAGGTTATTAAACAGGTTTCGTTCCATATATATAAGATACTGGGGCCCGGGGGCCCAAAATGTAGTTTTTCCCTGTATGAGCTATATAAAATAAAAATTATTGAAAATTAAGACGTAAAATAATGACGCAAATTAAAAAACATTTTGGTGTCGAGATTAACAAGAAGGCGATTATTGCCATAAAATATTTTTTTTTGTTGTTGTTGCTTTGTTGTTGTTGCTTTTGTTGTTGTAGTTGTTGTTTTGTTGTTGTTGCTTTGTTGTTGTTGCTGTTGTTGTTGTAGTTGTTGTTTTGTTGTTGTTTTGTTGTTGATGTTTTTGTTGTTGTTTTGTTTTTGTTGTTGTTGCTGTTGTTGTTTTTGTTGTTGTTGCTGTTGTTGTTGCTGTTGCTGCTTTTGTGTTGTTTTTGCTGTTGTTGTTGTTGTCCACATCCCTTGCCCTGCGACGACAATGTCCTTCATGTTGTTGTTGCTTTGTTGTTGTTGCTGTTGTATTTGTTGTTTTGTTGTTGTTGCTTTGTTGTTGTTGCTGTTGTTGTTGTAGTTGTTGTTTTGTTGTTGTTGTAGTTGTTGTTTTGTTGTTGTTTTGTTTTTGTTTTGTTGTTGTTTTTGTTGTTGCTTTGTTTTTGTTGTTTTGTTGTTGTTTTTGTTGTTTTTGTTGTTGTTTTGTTTTTGTTGTTTTGTTGTTTTTGTTGTTGTTTTGTTTTTGTTGTTTTTGTTTTGTTGCTGTTGTTGTTAAACCCGGGCGGGAGCCGGGTACTTGCCCCTAGTCTTATATATATGGAACGAAACCTGTTTAATAACCTTTCCTGTATAATTTTGTGTACGTGTACCAAATTTCACGTTATTTGGTTGTCTGGATCTTTAGTTATAAGGGAACAGACAGACGACGGACAGACAACAAATGCGTCTTATATATAGAGAGATAAAGATAAAAAGATGTCGATCTGAATGTTGTATTTGGTTATCTTTCTGTTTTATTCCCAAGTTACACTTGATTGCTTCATGTAGATTTATGTACAATTCTCTACTAGCCTATTTGTTATATTCTATTCTCTTGTGTTTCTACCTTTAAAGATGTAACTAATGCAGTTACCCTTGCCAATTAGGAATAGCAGTGGGTAACGATTATGTGTTCTAGTTACCTTTGTTATATTTGGGGGAGGAAACCCATACAGTTTCACATGTTATTACTTGCCTGATCAAGTAAGTAAGACAGCCATTGTCAAAGTTTCTTTGCATTAAGCCAAAGGTTTTGTTGTACACGTATTATAATAACTTCATTAACGTTGGGATCACATGATAATTTTTTTTTCCTTTGAATTAATTTGCATATTTAAATTGGGATCAGTAGTTCCCCCATTAATGCAATTTTATCCCTCATTGATACACTTTAACAGTTGATTAATTTCTGTGTGTAAAGACATTCTCCTATTGACCTATTGACCTCCCCTTTCTGTACTTCATATAAGAGTTGCAGTAGTTCAACTTTTTTTCCCTGTAAATTCCCGTAATAGCGACAGCGTTATGAATTCAGGGACGGACTGATAGCTTGAGAACCACTGTATCATCAAGACCCTGTAGAATTTTCGGAGGATTAATTTTTTATAGAAATATTTCGATCTCAGAAATTACTTCGTCCCCAATATCTCTGTTCTTTATAATTTAAAAAAAAACAATATGCCGTAAGTTCAAACCTGCTTCCCTGAAAGGAATTCTCTACTTCTTTAGGAAAATATGCTCAACATTTTAATCAAATTTATAACTTCCAAGTCTTAACAAACGCTTGCTTATATTTCCAATTTAAGTTGAGATAATTTTGTTTCTTTTTTAAATAATTTTTTTCGGATCTTGTGTACAAGTGACTTTGATTTCAATCCACCAATTTACCTTTGACCAACAGAAGTCTATAAAAGTCGATTGGTGAGTAAATTCTCTCACCGTCATTCTTCTCTCCGCTCATGCTCTATGTCTTATGTCTTATCTATACAGACATTCCTTCTATGCAGTAGATTATTGCGTCCACTGACCATGCCGGTCTGTTGGCCAGTGACGCAACGTTCACCGGCCACGGCTATAAGGGTTCCACGCATTACCCAGCTGCCCTTGTTTCCCTAACTAGTGTTAGGTACCCATTCGGAGCTGTGTGGACATAGGGAAACAAATCCTTGCCTTCAGATGGATTGGAGCCCGTGATCATCTGTGCGCCAGCCGAGAGTACATGCCACTCGACCACCGTCCCCCCTGCTGTAGTGTCTCCCGTAGGGGTCAAGGAACTTCCCTCCCCTCCCCATTCTGAATGTTCCTTTCTACGTGATCAGAAATAGTCCTCACTGTTTATGAAAAGTGCTAAATGTTTAATGTTATAATGTTTGTATGGATACATGGGATGCTAGACCACCATCGTGGCATAGACACAAAAAAGGGGGGGGGACAATTGCCTGATCTTGGTGGAGACATGTGTGACATTATGATGCCATCATGGTGTGTGCAAGGGGACATTATGTCCTCATCCTGGTATAGATAACGGGACATAATGACAACATCATTGTATAGACAAAGGGACATAATATATTTGGCTTTTTATATACAATGGGGTAAATTTCTCTGATGTTGGTGTGGAGTAAGGGGGACATAATGTCCTCATCTGCGTTGAGCCTAGGTGAAAATAATATCCTTGGCTTTTTATATACTTGGGGCATATTGCTATGATATGTGTAGATAAGGGGGGCATAATGACCACTTCTGGGCATAGTTAAGGGGGGATAATGTCCTTATCTTGGTATAGACAAGAAACAGACAGTGTCCTTATCTTGGTAAAGACGAGAAAAAAATGTCCTCATCTTGTTGTAGACATATGAGGACATACTGCCCCCATCTTCGTAAAGTCAAGGGGAAAATAATGTCCTTATCCTGGTTTAAATAAGGGAAAATAATTCCCTTATCTAGGTATAGACAATGGTTGCGTCCACTGATGATGCCGGTCTGTTGGCCAGTGACGCAACGTTCACCGGCCGCCGGCTATAAGGGTTCCACGCATTACCCAGCTGCCTTTGTTTCCCTAACTAGTGTTAGGTACCCATTCGGAGCTGTGTGGACATAGGGAAACAAATCCTTGCCTTCAGATGGATTGGAGCCCGTGATCATCTGTGCGCCAGCCGAGAGTCCATGCCACTCGACCACCGTCCCCCCTGCTGTAGTGTCTCCCGTAGGGGTCAAGGAACTTCCCTCCCCTCCCCATTCTGAATGTTCCTTTCTACGTGATCAGAAATAGTCCTCACTGTTTATGAAAAGTGCTAAATGTTTAATGTTATAATGTTTGTATGGATACATGGGATGCTAGACCACCATCGTGGCATAGACACAAAAGGGGGGGGGGAACAATTGCCTGATCTTGGTGGGAGACATGTGTGACATTATGATGCCATCATGGTGTGTGCAAGGGGACATTATGTCCTCATCCTGGTATAGATAACGGGACATAATGACAACATCATTGTATAGACAAAGGGACATAATATATTTGGCTTTTTATATACAATGGGGTAAATTTCTCTGATGTTGGTGTGGAGTAAGGGGGACATAATGTCCTCATCTGCGTTGAGCCTAGGTGAAAATAATATCCTTGGCTTTTTATATACTTGGGGCATATTGCTATGATATGTGTAGATAAGGGGGGCATAATGACCACTTCTGGGCATAGTTAAGGGGGGATAATGTCCTTATCTTGGTATAGACAAGAAACAGACAGTGTCCTTATCTTGGTAAAGACGAGAAAAAAATGTCCTCATCTTGTTGTAGACATATGAGGACATACTGCCCCCATCTTCGTAAAGTCAAGGGGAAAATAATGTCCTTATCCTGGTTTAAATAAGGGAAAATAATTCCCTTATCTAGGTATAGACAATGGTGAGCAAATTTGAAAAAGTGTAATATAATGTTTAACTCCCAAAATATTATGTGTAAGAACTAATCGTCTTCTTGTCATAATTTTCAAAATTCTAACATGGAAATTACTCCATAAATTGAAATAAGGATTAATTTAGCAACATAAACTGCTAATTATAAATGGTTCGTAAATTAGGTGGATTTATCAAGACAAACAAACAAAGCAATGTACGCAATAATCAGAAGATACAACCGCATTACAGAAGCAGCAGTTGTCACTATTTGAAAATTCGCTGCTAATCTGATCCTATAGAAGACACTAAAAGATCATCATCATTTACACTGCTCACAGCCACCCACAAGTGGGAAAGGCAAGTAGAAATATAATAAAATTTAAGTGACAGCATTAAATATCAACAGAACATTCGCAAATTACCTCATTTATTACTACTCATTGGTCATTTAAACATTATTATAATATATTAAAAACAACCGCACCATGAAAAATTCATATTATGTTAATTTAGTGATTTAATTAATTTTTTTAATTTAGATTTGGAAAAAATTCAAAATATTTTAATGTACTTTTTATCAAAGTAAATTTCTTAATATTCTATTATGTACTATTTTAAGATTATTAATTGTCTATTTAAAAAGATGAACCCTCTACTACATTTTTTTAAATTTCATCTTCAACCTCACAAAGGTAACCCATCTTGTGTACTACGTCATCCTGAGCGCACTTATAATCAGCCATCCACCAGCGCTTATCTCTCCAAAGACAGAGACATAGTTCGAGAGTCACACCACTAATTTTCACTTCACCCCCCTCCCCTTACTTCATTAACTATAACCAAACTACCTCATCACCATCACCACCTCACTACCTACCCTCACACCCACCCCCCCCCTACAAACCCCTATCCTTTCTACCTTCCAACATCATCCCTACCCAACCAATCCATACACCCCTCCCTAAACTCCCCCACCTTCATAACAAAATCAATAAAAATAAACATCAAACCAAAAACCTAAACCACACAACCCACCCACACCCCAATACAAACAACCACAAAACCACAAACAAAAAACCCAACCACCCCCCCACACAACAACCACAAAACCAAAACATCCCACAAAACCACAACAACCCACCCCCCCCAAAAACCCCACTCTCAATAAACCATACTACCCCCCCTCAAATCCCACCCTACTTAAAACACCAACCCCCCCCCACTCCCCCACTCTAATCATCACCCCCATCCAACAAACCCCACAACCCAACCTCAACCCCCTACCCAACCCCCATCCCCCCCCCCTTACCAATTTACAACCCCCCCCCCCCCCCCCTACCCCCCATCATACCTCTTCATAATTTTAACCCTCCTACCCCACTTCTCCACCTACACCCATACCCCATCAACACACACCAACCCCTCCTCCCCTCTATCCCCCTCCCCCTCACCACCCCTCTCTACTCCAATTATCATCATTATCCTTTAACTTTATCACTACTCACACATCATTTAATCCACCCTCCAATCACCTCCTCACACCATACCCATCACATACCATATATTCCCACACCCCCCCCTCCTCTCACAAACAATTTCCCCCCTCATATACCCACCCTTCCACAATATTATAAACCCTACCCAAATTTATACACCCCCACCAAATATACGCCCCCCCCCCCCCCCCTAGAAGTGGAGTACACGTCACCCACGCCCCCCCCCCCCCCCACTCCCCACCGTGAACCAACCCCCCATCTAACGTAAGATGATCTACACATCCTAGACCAATACTAAACCAACCCATATCATATCGATTGCTTGTGATACATAGCCCATAACCATATAACCCCCACAACGCAATAGTTGATGTGAGAATAGACAGACATAGATACAAATATAGTATAGTTGATGTGAGAATAGACAGACATAGATACAAACATAGTATAGTTGATGTGAGAATAGACAGACATAGATACAAACATAGTATAGTTGATGTGAGAATAGACAGACATAGATACAAACATAGTATAGTTGATATAAGGATAGACAGACATAGATACAAACATAGTATAGTTGATGTGAGAATAGACAGACATAGATACAAAAATAGTTTAGTTGATGTGAGAATAGACAGACATAGATACAAACATAGTATAATTGATGTGAGAATAGACAGACATAGATACAAACATAATTTAGTTGATGTGAGAATAGACAGACATAGATACAAACATAATTTAGTTGATGTGAGAATAGACAGACATAGATACAAACATAATTTAGTTGATGTGAGAATAGACAGACATAGATACAAACATAAGTTAGTTGATGTGAGGATAGACAGACATAGATACAAACATAAGTTAGTTGATGTGAGAATAGACAGACATAGATACAAACATAAGTTAGTTGATGTGAGAATAGACAGACATAGATACAAACATAAGTTAGTTGATGTGAGAATAGACAGACATAGATACAAACATAAGTTAGTTGATGTGAGAATAGACACACAAATTTAAAGTTTGAATGATTTTAGGAAAGACAAACAAATGCAAAGATTAGATGACGTAAGGAGAGACAGAAATAAATTCAGACAAAGCTTATTTGATGTGAGGCTGTAGAGCTACGCATTCAAACGGTAGCTTATGTTAGTTGATGTGAGGACAGACAGAAACATATGCAAAGTTTAATTGATGTTAGGAGAGAAATCTATAGATACAAACAAATATCACTGTCATTTAACTATTTATCCCTATATTCACAGCCCTATTCTGTGTGATATATCTTTCAAATAAATTTCAAGATACACAATCGCACTGTGTGATCAAAATAATAAATAAAAGCTTTTGGGTTTTTTTTGGACCAAAACACAAGTTTACGTTTTGAGAAGTAAACTAAATACACGCGTTTAAATTAAATATGCATCGACTGAGGCCATAGTGTATTTATCTTCTTAGTTATCTTCTTCTATCATGTATTTATGTTGAATAATTGTAACCATCTCTCTTCTACTTGCTTCTCTTTTTTATCTCTATTTATTTTTTTTTCCATATTTTGATATGTAAAATATAATGTAAATTTAATTTGCCTGAGTTTCATTTTAAAGTTTGAATTCAAGGGACTCATGACTCAATCAAATTTAATTCAGGATAAATTAATATTCTACACATTCAAATTTTTTTTAAATTATTTTTTTATAGTTGATCGGTTTTATCAGCACATTAAGTCATTATCCAATTAAATAAGACACTAAAAGGACGGCTGGATAGCGAAGTCAATTAGTGCGCTCGCCTCACAAGCTGAGTGGCGTGGGATCGAGCCCACGTTAAAGCCACTATAAAAATGTTGTTGAATGACTAACGCTAAGAAAGTCCTCAGCTGACCTGGAGAGGGATGGGCGCCGCCAGGTTCTACCAAGGCCCGAGAAAGTTCTAATGGAAACATTAGAGCCCCCTACGACCACTAAAAGAGGTTATGGGACTAATATATATATATATATATATATATATATATATATATATATATATATATATATATATATATATATATATATATATCTAATATATAAAGCTCAAATGTTTGTATGTTTGTATGTTTGTATGTTTGTATGTTTCACTTTTCGACTTTCTGTTAGACAATCACGGAAAAACCAAATGACGGACGGGGACCAAATTTGGCAGGACGGTTCCTTTTACCCCGAAGGTGGTTTTAAGTTAGTTTTTGTAATTGTCCTTTTTGCCCGAATGCCGTAAATAAAATAATCAGAAAATGCAGAGACAAAGAATAAAAAATTTAACCTCATTTCTGTATTGAACAAATTTACGCGGACGTTCAAATGCCATTCAAAGCGAGTTACTTTTGGTGACGTTTTTTTCCTCCAATGCCAATACTTTATTTTCAGCCGTGCGCATTTGAAAAAATATTATAATGTCTAATTACGGTGGGCACATTTTCGTGTACGCTTCATAATTTGAGCTGTGTAGTACAAAGAATTGTCATTTTCTTTACTGTTACTTTCTATATATTAGATAGACACGTAAACATATTTAATTACAACTGCCACACAATGCATTAGATTTAATTGTTTACACGTTTAAATTTAATTGCGAATTTGTTTTAATTATTTTCTGTTCCATAACTCGGCATTTAATGAAAAACCTATTTATGTAATAATTGTGTCAGTATTTTTTTCAAGGCTTCATTTTTAGCGGTGCACGTTTTAAAATCTTTTATCGCCTGATTACTGTGCGCACATTTTCGTGTATGCATCTTAAATTTAGCTGTGTCCTATTAATATAACATTTATATTTTGTTTGTCTTTTACATAAGCTGTTGTCTTTTACATAACCTATACACTTATACTATTTAAACTTAGGCTACCGGACTTATTAACATAAGTAGATTAAACTAAATAAAGTGATCCTGAAAACGCTTAATTATTTTGTATTGCGAATTGAATATGTTATGTTCATTCCTTTGATGATGGATTAACATAAGCCATTTTTTAAATCGATTATTGTGATGGTTTCACATGCATTTTTAACATAAAATTGATTTGTTTTGTTTGTTTTTTAAAATTAGGAATATAGCCTAATTTTTTTAATTTATCTTTATTATCTTTATCTCATAGACGCTGTTGCAAATATTGTATTAATTACAACTGTGGTACGATGCAGTGTCGTAAATATATAAGAGCTTTTTTAGTGACGACAGTGGCAGAGATCTTTTGGAAAAATGTCAACAAAGCAGTGGCCTTTTTTTCATGGTTACAAACAAACAAACATAAAAATATCAACTGAGCTTTATATATTACATATGCGTTTAAATTATTTTATTTCAATTTTTTTTCACGATGCATTGTATTAATATTTTAAATGCAATGAATAAAATTGGGATTTTTAAAAATTTAATTCATAACTCGACATTTAAGTAAAAACCATAGATGTAGCGAGTTTATTTTATGTTGAAAGTGATGGCCTATGTCAAATAAACTTACACTTTAAAACAGTTTACTTAAGCTTTATATACACTATACATTATAAACTTTCGCTAACGAACGTATTAACAAAACTTGACTAAATTTAATGAAGTGATCCTGAAACCGCTTAATTAATATGAATTGCGAATTGAATATGTTTTTATGTTCATTCCTTTGTATTCAGAATAGCATAGGTCATTTCTAAAATTACCTTATAATCATTTTTTAGATGCACTTATTAACAGACGGTTGAATCTTTTTTTTAAATTTTATTTTATTTTTCAGATATAAATTCTGTTGTGTGTGTGCATTGAATATAATTTACAAAATATGATGCCTTTTCCGAAATAGGGAACAACAAAAAAAGATTCCTTTTTGAAATTATACATATTGCTTACAAACCGTAAATATAAATCGTAAAATATAGAGACATAAAAATGTTAAATATTATTTCACTGTTGCAATATGTGTGAATACGTCAAAAGGAGGAGTTATTTTGGTCCAGTACATTTACTTTATAACAAGACTTTATTTTATGCGGCCAGCTTTCTATATTGTCTAAATATGGTGTGCACATTTTTTCGATATCATTTCAATACGACCGTTTTAAAAAAAAAGTATTTTAGAAATTACATTTATAATTTTGTTTATTTGCGCTATGAGTCAATTAGCTGTTGCCTTTTAAAGGGAGAGTGCCACATGTTCTTTATCTCATAGACGTGGCTACAAATATTATATAACTTACAATTGTGATAAGATGCAGTTTCGTAATTATATATTAAATTTACACGAGTTATATAAAAATTAGTTTAAGCTTTAGCTACTGTGTAAATTATTGGATCTTAACCAAAATGTGTATATGACAACTTGATAGCCAATATTAAAATACTATAGGGCCCTAAACTGCTAATATTCATTCCTTTGGGGCTGGGGGCTCAAAAATTCACATTTTTCAAGCGTTTAAGATTTTATTCACCATTCAGTCATTAACAATCTTGACAAATTATGGCACATGTATCAATTATTATACTAATTGAAATGAACAGATGTTTTGAACTTTATATCTTGCCCATAATTGGCCCTGGGACCCTTAATGTCGTTTTTATCTTATATGAGCTATATAAAAAATAGTTTCTACGTTAGTTACTTAGTAAATGAATAGATCTTCACCAAACTTTGCACACAAAAACTTGGTAGCCTATATTAAAATACTATAGACACTGCACTTCTAATGCCAATATCTTCGTGGCCGGGGCCACAAATATCTTTTTTCGTATATGTTTAAGATATTTTTCCTATTTACTTTTTAAAGAGCTTGAGAAATATAGCCACAATAAAAATGAACTAAAATGAACAGGTTTTGGAAATTGACCTCTTGCCCCTTAATGCTATTTCCCCCCTATTGTAGGTATATAAAAAGTAGTTTAAGAGTTAGATATTGAGAAAAAAACTGGCTTTTGACAAAACTTAGAATATAAAAACTTAAGAGCCTATATTACTTTAGGGCACTGAACTCTTAATTTCCATTCCTTCGAAAAAGTCTTTTTACTGAACTTTAATCATTGTATTCCCTATTCAATTTTACACGATATTGAGGAATATATATTGAGTACAATAGATAAAAACAACATTAAGGGCCCCAGGGCCCATTCTGGGCAAGATATAAAGTTCAAAACACCTGTTAATTTCAATTTGTATAATAAAGTATACATGTGTCATTATTTGTCAAGATTGTTAATGACTAAATAGTGAATAAAATCTTAAACGCTTAAGAAATGAGTACAATGACAATAAAAAAACTATAATATCGCTCATTTTGGGGCCGGGGCCCTTAATATCGTTTCTTCTTTTGTACGCTATTTAATTATTAATTGATTTATCCGTTTGCTATGAAACTTGGAATTTTTTTCACACTACCACGAAGATTTCTTCAGAATTATTTTTAAACATACCACTCATTGGTTTCTTTAAATTTATTCCTTTTTACTTCGATCGTTGCAACGCACGACGGGTCTACTAGTATATATATATATATATATATATATATATATATATATATATAAACACTAATATAATACCTAAATTTGCATTTTTAAATAATTTTAATGCTATGCTTTACTTTTACTCATAATATACGTCACACAGATAACGTCTTGTAAGGCACAGTATTGTAAACCCATAGACTCCTGTAGAGCAGTGCTTCTCAAACTTTTTAGTATGGTGGACCCGCAGCATTTTTTCCATTCCACCAGCAACCGATGAACTATTTTCCCTGTACTGGCGTGGTAGCGAAATTCAATGCATTTGATTTCATTTGTTTCAGGTTATAGGCTTATGCCGAAAATTTGAGATATTCTATAGGGTTTGTATCAATGGCTGAAAATGGGAGATTATAACTGTATTTTTCGGTCCTTTCTTGATAACTTCTGCGGACGGGATGCGTATGGCCAACGTTCTGACACAGAACCGCGGACCCCAACTTTGATAAGCACTGCTGTAGAGCATACTTAACTACACCATAATTTTACTATAAGTTTAGTTTTGTATACCATGGAATCCTATAGGGTAAAATGTTGTACGCCATATAATTCTTGGGGTATTCTACAGATCAAAATAGATTCCTTTTCACAACTTTGAAAATTTAAAAAAGTAAATTTTTATTCTGAAAATAAATTAAAATAACATTTGTGAGGTTTCATTAACTATTTTTTATTTTAAAAAAAGGTTTTAGAAAGACACAAACCTGTGCAACAAACTGCTGGTATCAAGAGTAGCAGAACTGGTAAAACTGTCTTCATCCTTGTCTTCAGCTTCACTCTCTGCTATGCTTAAAACTGTTTGAAATACCAATACTACGACTCGCTGACTAGAGGGGAAAAAAATATGGCCTGGTGGCAATCATTTACGGACTTGTCATGTTATGTTCTTGCCCAAGCTGTAAAAATAGGTATTAAAATTGTACCAGGTGTTGGAAGTCGAGGTTGTGAGCCCTAAGACAGGTGACGCCCCTGGTGTGAGTTGATTTGCTGTTTTGTTCCTACATTTTATGATGACAGAATAGAATCATTGATAAACTAGAACAAATTCAAAAAAAGAGCTGCCAGATTCATTACTGAAGAATATTCAAAACTGACAAGAATAACACCATTACTTAAATCATTAAACCTTGAAACACTAGAGGATAGAAGAACCAAGAGTAAAGTAGTAATCATACATAAAGCAATTAATTTTAATTTAGAAATACGACACAAAATATAACTTAATACAACCCTCAGATAGACATAAGGATAAAAACACCTTTCTTATTCCGTATGCAAGAACAAACACATGCAAAGTTTCGTTCTTCCCGTCCGGAATTCGGGCGTGGCATGGGTTGCCTGAAGAAACCAGGAAAACCAACACTTTATCAACATTTAAATCTCTAATAAAAATGCAGGACTAAACACAAACCATAGATAAGCGTAGGACGCAATAATCTTCTGTATAGAAGAAGCATCTGTGACAGATAAGATAAGATAAGATAAGATAAGAATCATTTTCGCTATTACAGTGCCACCAAATTGTTTTTTAACATTTCGGAAAATGCCTCCAGCTAGGCATCCATATAACCACATATTCCTCTACCCACATATCACTGTAGCCACAAATTGTTCTACCCACATATCCGTCTGCCTGAACTTCCTCTTTCCACATATCCATATACCCATATATCCTTTTACCCGAAATATCCCTTTACCAACATATCCCTCTACCTATATATCCCTCTACGTAAATATCCCTCTACCAATATATATCCATTTAACCACATATCCCTCGACCTACATATTCCTAGCCACATATCCGTAAACCCACAAATCATTCTACCTACATATCCCTTTACCAATACAACCATATACCCACATATTCCTCTACCCAAGAGTTCCTCTACTACCCTCTTGAATGTGGGGACAATCTAAGATTTAATTTCACTAAATCAAATTAATGCAACAACAAACAAACAAACAAACAAAAAAAGGGGGGGGGGTCACTAAGTAAAACAACATTCAAAATGTCCTCGTCTCTTGTCACGTGCGGTGTTATGTTAACAGTACCTCACTATATATATTTTTAATCGTTTATTAATTGTTGTTGTTGTTTTGTTTTGTTTTTATTTTGCCAGTGACTGTAGACATGTTTTTGTGTGTTCTTGACAGATTGAAAAATGGACGATAAAAGCCCCCCATTAAATATCGTATAGTAAATTCCCAGCTATTTCATGGGATCTTCGCAAAGTTTAATTGAAAAAAGTGTTGATATGTTGAGTGTATAACAAATAACAAACAAGTTTTAATAGATATTTTAGGCAGCTGTAGTGTATTAGATTGGTATAGCACAATAAGTATAGTATCTTAACCAGTACTGACGCTCCTTCTTTACTGAATGGGGGTGAGACTGCAATCAGGCTTATAGATTAGTAAATGGATAACATGTAAACAGAACTTTACAGAAGTTTATCGATGGTGTATGCCTAGGCTTGCATTTTTTTATTAAAGATTCAAATGTTGATTGTTTTCTTCTTATTTTTTCTGGTTTGATTAGGCCACCCATTCCAAGCCAAAATATTTACCGTATTTACTCGTTTTAAGGCCTTTCGTTCATAAGCCGACCCAACTCTTTTGGAAGAGAATAGTATATTAATTAAATATTTAAAAAATATTTTTTTTAAAAGGACACGCTTTTAACATAATCACTACTTTTAGTTATGTCTCATATATAAGGGATTTATAGTCAAAAACTTTGTTTTTACAGCTATTTTTTAAAACTTATAATAAAAACTCTTTAAAATTCGCGTCTGAAGCCCACGCATCTTTTTTACCACTATTTTTTTTTATACCAAACACCTCATAAGCGCCCGCCCAACGTTTTATACCACGATGTTGTTTTCACGTGGTGAACTCATGGATGTCAACAAAGCAGACGGGTACCGATGCTTATATATAGACTATAGATAAACTAAAAATGCAATAATTTCAAAACGGTACATTCGATCGATCTGAAATTTTGATACAATGCATTGTCATCCAAGATCTATCTGTGGTAAAATTTTTAGATCTCTAGGACCATCAGAAGTGGTATAATTTTACGTTTCAAGTTTTGAAGGAAGGATGGATGGAAGGATGGATGGATACAACATACAAACATTGTGACTTAAATAAAAGCGTGTAAAAAGTGTGTAGCCCGCTCGTAAGCCGAACCCAAAAAATGATAGGACAGCGTAAACAAAGTGGAACACATTTTTTTTTAAACTACAAGCTAAATCGGTCATTATGATTTATTTACTTTTTTTTAGGTTCAATAACAAAGAGATTGGAATAACAGAGAAGATGGTTGCCATTTTTCAAGCATTCGCTAGAGGGCTTTTTATTGTATTAAAAGAAATTATCTACAATAACAACACCGATATACAATGTACATGCAGAAATCACCTATGCCCCGCTCGTAAGCCGACCCTCCCCCACCACCATTTCCCCCTAATTTTTGTCTAAAATAAGTCGGCTTTAGAACGAGTATATACGGTTATCCTATTCTTATTCTGACAAAAATTACTATAACAATAATTTGTGAGGTTATCGCTGCTAATAAAAGCGTAATGTTAAATTTAATACTTTATTAAATAAAGGAATCAATAAGTTTATAGTGGTGCAAATCTCTATTACTAGACGTCGTCAAATAACTTTATAGTGGTGCAAATCTCTATTACTAGACGTCGTCAAATAACTTTATAGTGGTGCAAATCTCTATTACTAGACGTCGTCAAATAACTTTATAGTGGTGCAAATCTCTATTACTAGACGTCGTCAAATAACTTTATAGTGGTGCAAATCTCTATTACTAGACGTCGTCAAATAACTTTATAGTGGTGCAAATCTTTATTACTAGACGTCGTCAAATAACTTTATAGTGGTGCAAATCTCTATTACTAGACGTCGTCAAATAACTTTATAGTGGTGCAAATCTCTATTACTAGACGTCGTCAAATAACTTTATAGTGGTGCAAATCTTTATTACTAGACGTCGTCAAATAACTTTATAGTGGTGCAAATCTCTATTACTAGACGTCGTCAAATAACTTTATAGTGGTGCAAATCTCTATTACTAGACGTCGTCAAATAACTTTATAGTGGTGCAAATCTCTATTACTAGACGTCGTCAAATAACTTTATAGTGGTGCAAATCTCTATTACTAGACGTCGTCAAATAACTTTATAGTGGTGCAAATCTCTATTACTAGACGTCGTCAAATAACTTTATAGTGGTGCAAATCTTTATTACTAGACGTCGTCAAATAAAAATATTGAAACAAAAAAATCGAGGCATGGGTCATTAACTTTCTTTTACGTGAAGAATCATTACATTTGTAATGGCATTAGCCATATAGGGGCCGTCCATAAAGTACGTCACGCTATTTTTGACCATTTTTAACTCCCCCCCCCTCCCCTTGTCACAAGATGTCACAAATCTGGACACCACTCCCCCCTTAAAGTACGTCACACTTTCGATCAAAAATTTTGTTTTTTATTAACAAAATAATAAAAATTTAATATACAACACCGTGACGTCACATATGGCTGGACCCCCTCCCCCTGTCACAAACTGTCACACTTTCTTACACCCCCTCCCCCCTCCCTCTGGAGCGTGACGTACTTTATGGACGGCCCCTTAGGGATTGTGTGTAGAATGCTCCTGATCTGCACATAGATACAAATTTACTTCAACTGGCAAAATTTTGATACCTCATAAACAACGAAAATGAAATTAGATTATCTATAACTTAAAGTTGATCAAATAAGTTCAAATATCAATATCTCATGGTTGATCAAAGAAGTTCAAATATCGATATCTCATAGCTCAATAAGTAGGTTGTAGTATCGATTCTTCAAAGGTCAATAAACAAGATCAATTATTGATACCATATAGACTAAATATGGTGAAATATCGATACCTTATATCTCGCTAAACAATGTACCTTATCGATTTAATATACCTGACTACAAAGGGCCAAATATTGATGTCATAGCTCGCTAACCCTAGTCCTAAATATTTTCTAAAGCTATTTAACCACAGCAGATTTTTATATTTAAAAAATAATCCTAATTCGTTCACATGGAGAAAACATTTTTTTGTAATACATTAACCAAAATCTATTACATTCTCCACTCTAACTTCACATTGGCGGGGTCCCCGCGGCAAGACTTAAGATCCACTGACTGGAACCTCACACAAGTAACCATGGACAAACCTGTCCGTGTTGAACTCACACGGGATATCCCCCACGTCCCATTTTGAGTTTTTCCAAAACCCGAGACAGTTCTCAAACCGCGCGCCGTTGGGCTCCTTCCGGCTCCACTTGATCATCCGCAGCGGCGTCCTGGTGCGCTGGCTGAGCCAGGTGTTCTCAACCTCCTCGTCAGACCCCGACGTCATGACGCAGGTGTAATTTGGGAACTTGGAAAGAAACGACAGGATGAACTCAAACTCCCCTTCGGTCTCGTACTCCGCGAGGTGTCCGCCGATCTGCTCGCAGCTGGCCGCGGCGCCCTTCTCTGTGGTGGAGAACCGACTCTCTGAAAGGTAAAAGCGAAGTCCGTTGTAGGCGTCCGACACGTGAAATAATTCCTTCTTGAACCAGTCTTCCCGTCGGTGATGGGCGACCTCGTCTGCGGTGAGTTGTTCTATTCTCATATCCTGGTCCTTCAGTTTCTCCAAGAGACGCTGCAGGTTGGGTTTGGTCTCTTTAACTTTCACGCTGCTCCGGGCTGTGGCGACTTGCCCGCCTTTATCCAAACCTTCAGCCACGCACGAGTAGACTCCGTCCCTGTCCTGGGAAGGGTACGCCCATGTCAGGTTGAGCAAGGATCCACCGGACTGGTCAACGACCCCGGTGACCACAGCTTCGGTGAAGTTTTTTATTCCCTCTAGAGCATTGATCGTAGCGAGGGTGGTGAAATCAGTTTTTAACATATCCTTTAAAAACGAGATGCTCAGATTCAAGAGTTGACTAAACTTCTGGGACTTGGCCAGAAAGGAACACTGGACGTGGAGTTCTTTGTGAATGCCAGGTTGGATGACTTTGGGGTTGACAACAAGTTTCTGGCCTGTTTAAGGAATATATTAATGCAATCAGCACAAATTGGGCGCTGGAATAAAAGTATGAGTTTGTATACACACAGAAAAACATAGATATGCATTTTAGAGATTTAAGAGAGGTGGACAGGCAGACGACGGACAAATGGATGGATTTATGGATGGATGGGTGGATGGATGGATGGATGTATGGATGGATGTATGGATGGATGGATGGATTTATGGATGGATGGATGGATGGATGGATGGATGGATGGATGGATGGATGGATGGATGGATGGATGGATGGATGGATGGATGGATGGATGGATGGATGGACGGATGGACGGACGGACGGATGGACGGATGGACGGAAGGACGGATGAATGGATGGACGGATGGACGGCTAGACGGATGGACGGATGGACGGATGGATGGATGGATGGATGGATGGATGGATGGATGGATGGATCTTGTTCGTTCGTCCGTCGATTCGACGTGGACGACTCTAGTCATCCGAGGGTTGCTGGGACTGGCTCTGTCTGTGCGTGCGCAGATGGCTGATGAGGCCGATCCTTGCACGGAAGGTTTGGGAACAGAAGCGACAAGGGAAGAGTGGGACATCTCCAGGAGGGTTGACAGCATGGGCCTTTCGGGCTTGCCTCTTCTTTTTTACGGCGGTGATCTGGTTTGCCTCGCATAATTTGCCACCTTCGTGGATGGAAGAGTGCCAGGTTGATCGGTCCATTGCAGCTCGTTCCCACGTGTCTGGGTTGATGGCAAACGCTTTCAGTGAGGCTTTCAGTGTGTCTTTGAAGCGTTTCTTTTGCCCACCATGGGAACGCTGGCCATTCTGGAGCTCGCCATAGAAGAGTCTCTTTGGAAGTCTCTCGTCTGGCATTCGGACTACTTGCCCTGCCCAGCGAAGCTGGGACTGGATCAGGAGTGTGTATATGCTGGGGAGACCTGCCTTGGTCAGTACCACTGTGTCTTGAATTTTGTCCTGCCACTTTATGCCGAGGATCTTCCTGAGGCTTGTTGTATGAAAGTGGTTAAGGGTTCCAGCATGGCGCTGATATACAGTCCAATTTTCACAAGCATATAGCAGTGTTGGGAGCACCACCGCCCTGTACACTTTCAGCTTGGTCTGAATTGTAAGGCCTCTTCTGTTCTAGACATTTGGGTACAACCTACCGAAAGTGGAGCTGGCTCTGGCAATTCTGACGTTCACTTCGTTATCGATGGTGACATTTTGAGACAGTGTGCTGTCTAGGTATGTGAACCGGTGCACTGTGTTGAGTCTCTGATGTTGGGCTCAATGTAGAGCCTTCCAGGCGCTGGCTGATGGAGGACTTCAGTCTTCTTATTGTTGATTATCAGACCAAAGTTTGTGCAGGCGCTGGAGAACAGGTTTACGCTGCGTTGCATGTCGGCTTCTGAGGCAGCGTTGAGGGCACAGTCATCAGCAAACAGCAGGTCTCTGATGATGTCTGTCATAACCTTGTTTTTTTCCTGGAGCCTCCGAAGGTTGAACAGTTTGCCTTCTATGCGGTACCTCAGGTTGACACCAACATCCTCGTCTCTGAAGGCCTCTGTCAGCATGGCGGAAAACATGAGGCTGAACAGTGTTGGTGCCAGGACGCTGCCCTGCTTGACCCCGTTTGTGGCTGGGAAAGGATCAGAAGACTCTCTGCTGAGTCCAGTACAGCGAAGAGTCTTCTGATGGATCTTAATCTAAATGTGAATGTAGATATTTGTGTACATCTTGATGTTGATTTACGCGTGATGTATTTTTACACATAGACATAGATTTAGATATAAATTAGATAGATATAGATATAAACATATATATAGATATATTTATAGGATATAGATACGGATATAGATATAGTTACAGATATATACAGATAAATATATATATATATATATATTACCGTATAAATTGTATGTATTTCAAAACAATTTTTTTCTAAAGATAACGCAGAAAAATATATTTTCATTTTATTTGATTCATCTAAATACCACAGCGAAGAATGAGATGAAGTGGCTCCCGAAGACGGAAACTACAGAACTAAAGGTAACTGTGCAATTTCTGCCGCAGGCGGAGACTCACCGCAGACACCAGCTATAAGTCCAGCCACTAGCCACAGGCAGAGAGTTTTCTTCATGGTTCTATCGTCCTGGTCAGTTCTTGTTTGGTCCTGACTGAGCCCTAAACCAACCGTTTAAATAGGAGGCGAGTTTAATTTTAGAAACATTAACGATAGAAAATTGTTTATTTGTCTCAGTAAATTTTTGATTAAGCAAACGCATTTAATATAAAAAAAATAGTTATTAGTTCTTGAAATCTGATAATATTAACAGGGGTTTCGTCTCATTAAAACAGTCTTATTTATAAAACAGAAACAATAACATCAGTAGATGTCACTAAGTTTTGAGATTTGCTTGTTATCCTGAAATAATCTCCGTACTTATTTTTTAAGCTGATAAACTAATTATTTTACATCGGTTCACTTACCAGTTTAAATAACCGTATAATGTGATTATTTTTGCCGTATTTTAAGAAATTTTTAACACATGTTTCTCAAATTGTTTACTTAAGAAGGTCTTGACCATGTCACTAAATCAGTGGTCGGGAAACTTTTTGTCTGAGAGAGCCATGAACACCCCATATTTTGAAAAGTAATTCTGTGAGAGCCATAAATTATGTTTAAAACTAAAAATTCTAGTAAATGTGTGCATTTTGAGTAATTTCAACACTAACAGTACTACAATGTCTCTGAATCCTTTGCCTTTTTAATAACATTGTTATGATGTTTTTTTATATGCAATTATTATGTAGATCAGAGGACAAAGGAGTCTGAATAAACGCTTTTATAAATATTTTTTTAAATAATCGAAAATTTGTCTGAGAGCCAAATGCAGCCATCAATAGAGCCACATGTTGCTCGTGAGCCATGGTTTCCCGACACCTGCACTAAATCAATAAAATAAGATTTATTGTTTCATCAATGCTAGTAGCTGATTGTACGGGGTAAATTTAGAAATCTTTTTCATTCAGAATTTAGTTAGTGTCGATTTAACAATGTGACGCAGAATACAGTCCTAACATGCTGCGTCACATCCGCATGACTTGTGATCAGCTATTTGAATAGTGTGCCGCCTTGTGTAAAGAGGATAACTCTACTGTGGCGCCGCGTGCTAATAAAATATATCTACTGTGCCGTCAAGTGCTAAGATGATATCAGTAATGTGCCGTCAAGTGCTAAGATGATATCAATAATGTGCTGCCAAGTGCTAAGATGATATCAATAATGTGCTGCCAAGTGCTAAGATGATATCAATAATGTGCTGCCAAGTGCTAAGATATCAATTATGTTCCACCGAGTGCTAAGATGATATCTATACTGATCCGTCATGTACTAACATAATATGTATAATGTGCCCCCACGTTCTAAGATGATATCTATACTGAGCCGCCACGATCTAAAATGTTATCTATCTTGTATATGGAATTTCACAGACTCCAGTGAGCTGCGGCTCAAAGTATCGAGAGATCACCTTTTGAGTTTTTCTATAACGTCGACCGTCTGGTAAACTGCTCACTTATCTCAGCGTGTCAGACATGTGTTGTTTTGTATGTGGAGATTGTCAGTGATCGTTCGGATAATCAGGATGACCTGGTCCGTCGGCTTCCGTCACATACCAATCCCACCCTGTGTCATAAAAAAGCTTGTGCTTCCTTCCACACACAGAAGAGCCTCACATTCCCTCCATTCTTTCAGCTATAAAATCTTTTTGTCTTAGACACGATGTCAGAAATTAGTGCCGATTGGGGGAAAATAGTGGGAGGTGGAGAAATTCCCCTGGTTCCTTGCATTTGAGAATTAGAAAAATTAACGATTTTGTTCCACGCAATCGGCAAGGTCCCTGTTGTCCTGGTTCTTGTTGTCCTGGTTCCTATTGTCCTGGTTCCTGTTGTCCTGGTTCCGGTTGTCCTGGTTCCTGTTGTCCTGGTTCCTGTTGTCATGGTTCCTAATGTCCTGGTTCATGTTGTCCTGGTTCCTGTTCTCCAGGTTCGTGTTGTCCTGGTTCCTGATGTCCTGGTTCCTGTTGTCCAGGTTTATGTTGTCCTGGTTCCTGTTGTCCTGGTTCCTGTTGTCCTGGTTCCTGTTGTCCTGGTTCCTGTTGTCCTGTTTCATGTTGTCCTGTTCCTTTTGTCCTAGTTCTTTTTGTCCTGGTTCCTGTTGTCCTAGTTCCTGTTGTCCTGTTTCCTGTTGTCCTTGTTCATGTTGTCCAGGTTCCTTTTGTCCTGGTTCCTATTGTACTGGTTCCTGTTGTCCTAGTTTCTTTAGTCCTGGTTCCTGTTGTCCTGGTTCCTGTTGTCCTGGTGGTTCATGTTGTCCTGGTTCCTATTATCATGGTTCCTGTTGTCCTGGTTCTTGTTGTCCCGGTTCCTGTTGTCCTTGTTCCTGTTGTCTTGGTTACTGTTGTCCTGGTTCCTGTTGTCTTGGTTCCTGTTGTCTTGGTTCCTGTTGTCCTGGTTCTTGTTGTCTTGGTTCCTGTTGTCCTGGTTCCTGTTGTCCTGGTTCCTGTTGTCTTGGTTCCTCTTGTCCTGGTTCCTGTTGTTCTAGTTCCTGTTGTCATGTTTCCTGTTGTCCTTGTTCATGTTGTCCTAGTTCCTTTTGTCCTGGTTCCTGTTGTCCTGGTTCCTGTTGTCCTAGTTTCTTTAGTCCTGGTTCCTGTTGTCCTGGTTCCTGTTGTCCTGGTTCATGTTGTCCTGGTTCCTGTTGTCCTGGTGGTTCATGTTGTCCTGGTTCCTATTATCATGGTTCCTGTTGTCCTGGTTCTTGTTGTCCCGGTTCCTGTTGTCCTGGTTCCTGTTGTCTTGGTTTGATGTTTTCCTGGTTCCTGTTGCCTTGGTTCCTGTTTTCTTGGTTCCTGTTGTCCTGGTTCCTTTTGTCTTGGTTCATGTTGTCCTGTTTCATGTTGTCCTGTTCCTTTTAACCTAGTTCTTTTTGTCCTGGTTCCTGTTGTCCTAGTTCCTGTTGTCCTGTTTCCTGTTGTCCTTGTTCATGTTGTCCTGGTTCCTTTTGTCCTGGTTCCTGTTGTCCTGGCTCCTGTTGTCCTAGTTTCTTTAGTCCTGGTTCCTGTTGTCCTGGTTGTTCATGTTGTCCTGGTTCCTATTATAATGGTTCCTGTTGTCCTGGTTCTTGTTGTCCCGGTTCCTTTTGTCCTGGTTCCTGTTGTCTTGGTTCCTGTTGTCCTGGTTCCTGGTGTCTTGGTTCCTGTTGTCTTGGTTCCTGTTGTCTTGGTTCGTGTTGTCCTGGTTCCTGTTGTCTTGGTTCCTGTTGTCCTGGTTCCTGTTGTCCTGGTTCCTGTTGTCCTGGTTCCTGTTGTCTTGGTTCCTCTTGTCCTGGTTCCTGTTGTCCTAGTTCCTGTTGTCCTGTTTCCTGTTGTCCTGGTTCATGTTGTCCTGGTTCCTGTTGTCCTGGTTCATGTTGTCCTGGTTCCTATTATCATGGTTCCTGTTGTCCTGGTTCTTGTTGTCCCGGTTCCTGTTGTCCTGGTTCATGTTGTCTTGTTTTGCTGTTGTCCTAGTTCCTGTTGTTTTGGTTCCTGTTTTCTTGGTTCCTGTAGTCCTGGTTCCTGTTGTCTTGGTTCCTGTTGTCCTGGTTCTTGTTGTCCTGGTTCCTGTTGTCTTGGTTCGTGTTATCCTGGTTCCCTTTGTCTTGGTTCCTGTTGTCCTTGTTCCTGTTGTCCTGGTTTCTGTTGTCCCGGTTCCTGTTGTCCTGGTTCCTGTTGTCCTGGTTCCTGTTGTCCTCGTTCCTGTTGTCCTGGTTCCTGTTGTCTTGGTTCCTGTTGTCCTTGTTCCTGTTGTCCTGGTTTCTGTTGTCCCGGTTCGTGTTGTCCTGGTTCCTGTTGTCTTGGTTCCTGTTGTCCTCGTTCCTGTTGTCCTGGTTTCTTTTGTCCCGGTTCCTGTTGTCCTGGTTCCTGTTGTCCTGGTTCCTGTTGTCCTGGTTCCTGTTGTCCTGTTTCATGTTGTCCTGTTCCTTTTGTCCTAGTTCTTTTTGTCCTGGTTCCTGTTGTCCTAGTTCCTGTTGTCCTGTTTCCTGTTGTCCTTGTTCATGTTGTCCTGGTTCCTTTTGACCTGGTTCCTGTTGTCCTGGTTCCTGTTGTCCTAGTTTCTTTAGTCCTGGTTCCAGTTGTCCTGGTGGTTCATGTTGTCCTGGTTCCTATTATCATGGTTCCTGTTGTCCTGGTTCTTGTTGTCCCGGTTCCTTTTGTCCTGGTTCCTGTTGTCTTGGTTCCTGTTGTCCTGGTTCCTGGTGTCTTGCTTCATGTTGTCTTGGTTCCTGTTGTCCTGGTTCCTGTTGTCTTGGTTCCTGTTGTCCTGGTTCCTGATGTCCTGGTTCCTGTTGTCTGGGTTCCTCTTGTCCTGGTTCCTGTTGGCCTAGTTCCTGTTGTCCTGTTTCCTGTTGTCCTTGTTCATGTTGTCCTGGTTCCTTTTGTCCTGATTTCTGTTGTCCTGGTTCCTGTTGTCCTAGTTTCTTTAGTCCTGGTTCCTGTTGTCCTGGTTCCTGTTGTCCTGGTTCATGTTGTCCTGGTTCCTGTTGTCCTGGTTCATGTTGTCCTGGTTCCTATTTTCATGGTTCCTTTTGTCCTGGTTCTTGTTGTCCCGGTTCCTGTTGTCCTGGTTCCTGTTTTCTTGGTTTGCAGTTGTCCTGGTTCCTGTTGTCTTGGTTCCTGTTTTCTTGGTTCCTGTTGTCCTGGTTCCTGTTGTCTTGGTTCCTGTTGTCCTTGTTCTTGTTGTCCTGGTTCCTGTTGTCTTGGTTCGTGTTGTCCTGGTTCCTTTTGTCTTGGTTCCTGTTGTCCTTGTTCCTGTTGTCCTGGTTTCTGTTGTCCCGGTTCCTGTTGTCCTGGTTCCTGTTGTCCTGGTTCCTGTTGTCCTGGTTCCTGGTGTCTTGGTTCCTGTTGTCTTGGTTCCTGTTGTCTTGGTTCGTGTTGTCCTGGTTCCTGTTGTCTTGGTTCCTGTTGTCCTGGTTCCTGTTGTCCTGGTTCCTGTTGTCCTGGTTCCTGTTGTCTTGGTTCCTCTTGTCCTGGTTCCTGTTGTCCTAGTTCCTGTTGTCCTGTTTCCTGTTGTCCTGGTTCATGTTGTCCTGGTTCCTGTTGTCCTGGTTCATGTTGTCCTGGTTCCTATTATCATGGTTCCTGTTGTCCTGGTTCTTGTTGTCCCGGTTCCTGTTGTCCTGGTTCCTGTTGTCTTGTTTTGCTGTTGTCCTGGTTCCTGTTGTTTTGGTTCCTGTTTTCTTGGTTCCTGTAGTCCTGGTTCCTGTTGTCTTGGTTCCTGTTGTCCTGGTTCTTGTTGTCCTGGTTCCTGTTGTCTTGGTTCGTGTTATCCTGGTTCCCTTTGTCTTGGTTCCTGTTGTCCTTGTTCCTGTTGACCTGGTTTCTGTTGTCCCGGTTCCTGTTGTCCTGGTTCCTTTTGTCCTGGTTCCTGTTGTCCACGTTCCTGTTGTCCTGGTTCCTGTTGTCTTGGTTCCTGTTGTCCTTGTTCCTGTTGTCCTGGTTTCTGTTGTCCCGGTTCGCGTTGTCCTGGTTCCTGTTGTCTTGGTTCCTGTTGTCCTCGTTCCTGTTGTCCTGGTTTCTGTTGTCCCGGTTCCTGTTGTCCTTGTTCCTGTTGTCCTGGTTCCTGTTGTCCTGGTTCCTGTTGTCCTGGTTCCTGCTGTCCTGTTTCATGTTGTCCTGTTCCTTTTGTCCTAGTTCTTTTTGTCCTGGTTCCTGTTGTCCTAGTTCCTGTTGTCCTGTTTCCTGTTGTCCTTGTTCATGTTGTCCTGGTTCCTTTTGACCTGGTTCCTGTTGTCCTGGTTCCTGTTGTCCTAGTTTCTTTAGTCCTGGTTCCAGTTGTCCTGGTGGTTCATGTTGTCCTGGTTCCTATTATCATGGTTCCTGTTGTCCTGGTTCTTGTTGTCCCGGTTCCTTTTGTCCTGGTTCCTGTTGTCTTGGTTCCTGTTGTCCTGGTTCCTGGTGTCTTGCTTCCTGTTGTCTTGGTTCCTGTTGTCCTGGTTCCTGTTGTCTTGGTTCCTGTTGTCCTGGTTCCTGATGTCCTGGTTCCTGTTGTCTGGGTTCTTCTTGTCCTGGTTCCTGTTGGCCTAGTTCCTGTTGTCCTGTTTCCTGTTGTCCTTGTTCATGTTGTCCTGGTTCCTTTTGTCCTGGTTCCTGTTGTCCTGGTTCCTGTTGTCCTAGTTTCTTTAGTCCTGGTTCCTGTTGTCCTGGTTCCTGTTGTCCTGGTTCATGTTGTCCTGGTTCCTGTTGTCCTGGTTCATGTTGTCCTGGTTCCTATTTTCATGGTTCCTTTTGTCCTGGTTCTTGTTGTCCCGGTTCCTGTTGTCCTGGTTCCTGTTTTCTTGGTTTGCAGTTGTCCTGGTTCCTGTTGTCTTGGTTCCTGTTTTCTTGGTTCCTGTTGTCCTGGTTCCTGTTGTCTTGGTTCCTGTTGTCCTTGTTCTTGTTGTCCTGGTTCCTGTTGTCTTGGTTCGTGTTGTCCTGGTTCCTTTTGTCTTGGTTCCTGTTGTCCTTGTTCCTGTTGTCCTGGTTTCTGTTGTCCCGGTTCCTGTTGTCCTGGTTCCTGTTGTCCTGGTTCCTGTTGTCCTCGTTCCTGTTGTCCTGGTTCCTGTTGTCTTGGTTCCCGTTGTCCTTGTTCCTGTTGTCCAGGTTTCTGTTGTCCCGGTTCCTGTTGTCCTGGTTCCTGTTGTCCTGGATCCTGTTGTCCTGTATCTTATCCTTGTTTGATAAATACGAAATATTAGACTTCCTGGAATGTACACAAAATATTTAATAATTAACCATCCTCAAATCCTCTTTTTACTTTTACATTATTCCATTTTCCAAAATAAAAATATGAGCTAAAACAATGACGTCATTTATTTTTTTACAGCGCGTCTTTAATTTGTAGTTAATTTGCACACCTTTTGATGTACACTTTGTATTAAATATAAGATCAATCAATGACGTCATTTTATATTTTTTACAGTGCTAATCACCACACGATTTTTAAACTGCTATAGACTTGTACATCGTTCCTCAGTGTTCCACATCCAATGAGTGTGTGAGTTAGTGAGTGAGTGACTTGGACTATTATATTATTTATTAGACTTTTTAAAGACCACGCGTAACTCACCACACGAGACATTTAAACAGCTGGTGATGTATTCACCATATATGTTCACAGTGATGTCTAAAAAAGTTTCAGCTATAAATGTATTATGTGTCTCCCTGCCTAGGAGTATGTTTATGTTTGTAATCAGTTTTCTGCCTGATGTTCTCTTCCTCATATTTATGTCGAGTAACATAACGTTTTATGGCCGTCGTTAAAACCTTTATCTCACCCAATTCCATGTTATCGTTATTTAACTAGAAACCACGAATAGAATGAGAACTTTAGAAATTTTATCAAATCAAGTTTTTATATAAATTTTGCTATATCTCTATATGTTATATTAAAGTACATTTGGTTTTGAGAGTGAGACCTACACAGATTTCTTTTCTTCATAGCCGTTTGTGGAAGAGATTATTTGTGTACTATTGTCCTTAAGGCGAAGCTTTTAGTTTATAGCTTTGAGTTTTGTTTCTTTTCTAAATTACTCTATGTTTTTTTTTGTTCTATTGCGTTCTGATGCTGAAAGCTATATAGAGCCAAAAACACAAAACTGCTGTGCGGGTTGTTGCTATCGGGCAGACCTTCCTCCTGTATCGGTGTTCTTAAAGAAAATTTCTCCTTCTTCGGAATCCTTCTGTTTCGCGAGACGATGGTGCATCACCGTTGGGTTGCATTTTCTCTTGTGGCTGAGCAGTCCTATCCTAGAGTGGCAGTCCTTATCACAGCTTTTGGACACGTGTTCTTTGCTTTCCTCTAATTTCTTGCCTTTGTCCATAGGTCTTTTTTTCTACAGCCTCCTCCATCCTGGGCTCTTCTGCTAATTTTAACCCCTTCCTTGACCGCTGTAGTCCTCTGCCTTCGACTCCCATTCGCTTGTGTTAATGCTCGCTGTTCTCATGTCCCTCTGGCAGACATATTTATATGTTCATCAATCCTCAAATTTATATGTTCATTTATTCATTTATAATTGAGGTGTGATCCAAGCAAAAATTATTCCTATTTAAGTTATAACGTTACAAAACTATGGGGTTTAATTAAAAATAGTAAGATTATTATAGCACAATTAAATATATATATATATATATATATATATATATATATATATATATATATATATATATATATATATATATATATATATATATATATATATATATATATATATATACTAGAAATATACCCGCGCTAATGCAGCGGGAGTGTACTGTCCTCAAAAGTTTTATTAACGAAGTTTATAACACTTTTATGTTAGTTTATCAAATTTTATATCTCACATCAAATCCCACAATCGATCACAATAAATATCAATAAAACTTAGAGTTCTGATACATAACACAACAGAGAGACAAAAGGAAACGGGATCTTTTTTTTTAATTCTGGAAGTTTGAAAGATATATTTTAACACCCTTAGATATTGTAGTAAATTGTGGGGAAACCCCGTGCTTTGTGCACTAGTATTCATTTCCCCCTAAACAGATGAATGTTGTATTGTGTTCTAAGTTAGATTTGCATACGCATCTGTTCATTTAAAGTTTTACTTATTATACATCGGAAAATCCCAGAAGCTTGCACCACAAAGCCAGCTTGGTCACCGATCAATTATTTATCAAATATTATATTATTTATCGTATTTTATCTATTACAGGCTTTCCTTGTTCACAGAAGATGTTTGCGTCCTACTGGTTTTTATATAAACATGCGAGAAGATATTGAAATGTAAATTGTATACAGTTTATTTAGTTTGTAAGACTTTTCGTTGTGAACCTCGTCAGTGCATCAGCGATTCTGGCATCTCACAAACACACCCAACGTCGTTCATTGAACTCTGCTGCACACACGATGTGTCGACCAAGTACCAGCCCACATCTCGTGAGAACCCCTGACAGTTAACGCTCGTCCCTTCGTCGGGCTCACCCTCAGCCCAGTTTGAGACCTCCAACTCCGATCGGCTGTGTCTACCCGTCCAGCGGCCCTCAATTTGGTCATCCGTGGCCCCCGTCATGACGACGAACAAGTTTCCACTCCGGCCACCGATGAAGTCCTAGCTGTCGACCTCCGCGAGGTACCCGCCTACCATCGCGCAGGCGGCCTCCCTGGTTGATCCTACATGTGGAAGAAAATCGGAAGCCCCGAGCCTAGTGCTCTTCATGATTCATGGGTCTTCCTGGAAGACCCTCCCAGCTATCTGGCCCCCTCCCTCAGAAAAGGACGTTGACAGTTGGGAAACCCCCCCCCCGGAGCGGTCGCTTCTGAAGCGGCCACCTGGGCATCTAAGACAGAAAGTCGAGGATGCCTCCCACTAAGTTGACCTCACAAGGAGGGGTGGAATTGCCTTACTACGACCCGCTACCACTTCGGCGCCACCCCGGCAAAGCATACGAGTCTCAATGGTTAGGATCGCCGCTATGCGGGGGATCATCAATGACCTACCTAGGGTGCAACCCCCACTGGAAGGTTTCCTCAGAGCTGGCGTCCGCTGCGTTCTTCGCGGTACCTTTTGCTAATCCGTACTGACGCTCCTGGCCCTAAACCGGCACCGCTCAATGGCGTTGCTAGTAAAATTGAAGGGGACGAAACGGTCGCTTCGGATTTACCCGACCCTCAACGGGTACTTTGGTTTTCATCATCGACAATGCATTTAAGATGATTTGTCTAAGATCCGTACAGCGACTGTAATCATATGTGACTAGCACCTAACCCTAACATATCGGACTTTGGCATTGCCTGCCGGGAGATGTTGGTTTCAGGTCACCGAGTCGCGGTCAGGTCCGTGCCCCGCGACCCTACTCATCCGCCGAGCCCCGTAGAGGCCTCCCCCTTTCGACAGGCCTCCCTGGTCGACGGGACGAATGATCCGTTCAGCGAAATTCCTACAGAACTTGTGGGTAGAATTTTACTTTTATTTATCATTCCTCAAAGGCATTGTTGCTAAATTGATGAATTTGAATCAAATCATTAAATAGTAACTGCAACATAGGAAATAGTATAGATATTTGTGTTTACTTTTCATTTATACTAAAAAAATCTTTCAATTTGCATTTCACTATTCAATCATTTAGAAAACTTTATTGTTGCCATTTCTGATAATTCTATTTTAACGCAATTTCTCTTGGGAATTGCGTTTATACATTTAAAATGTCTGTGCACTGTTCCAGCTTGCACATGCAACTCCTCCTGAACCATACCTGATAGAGGGGTCGGATCTTTTTCAAATATACTAAGGAGGTCCCAAAGATGTGCACGGGCCAAAAAAATACAGAAAAGATTTACTGGATTTCCTGCAAAATTTTAAAAAACGAAAAAATATCAGTATTTTGTCAATTTCTCGCCAACAATAACATCTATCGGGTTGAAACAGACGCTAAACAATGGCTAATAATATTTAGAACAATTTTGGAGAAGTAATGTCATGTACTGATATATTTCTTCGACTCCCGTAATGTTAACATCAATTTGTAGACAGCAATTGTTTTGTTTAGTTTCAAAATTATTGATTTTAAATGACTTTTAATTCAATCTAGAATGATAGTTAATGGGGTTATCACACTTGTTGAATGCTTATGTTAGATTGTTGCGGGGTGCACATTATATTGACACATTCTTGTTCTGATGTAATGTGAGGGGATATAACGTCATATTGTGTTTACTTTCAGAATTTCTTATTTGAATCGACTTTTAATGTAATCTAGAATGATTTCCCTTGATTAAAAAAATCGGAAATTCTTTTTGGAAATTGCGTTGAAATGCGCATTCGAGGTTTTATTACTTGTTTTCAACTCTGTCAGGTGCTGATAAATAATTGACAAAGACTGGCGCTCTCAACAAGACCAAGCTGATGGCGAAAAAGGTTATGAGCTTCGAGTTTGAGACCTGTTTCAAAGTTCTGTCTCACTTTGAAGGAACCCAATTAAATTGAACATTTTTAAAAAAATTCATCTCCGTTTTTTGTTATTTTTTTACCTAAATGTTTAAAGTTTCCTATGATCTAAGTATGTTGTGACTGAGCATTGAGTCGACTAACATTAAGGGGGCTA
Source organism: Ampullaceana balthica (assembly GCA_944989445.1). Classification (NCBI taxonomy): domain Eukaryota; kingdom Metazoa; phylum Mollusca; class Gastropoda; family Lymnaeidae; genus Ampullaceana; species Ampullaceana balthica. The sequence goes on along the minus strand of CALYLW010000112.1, from coordinate 967,904 downwards.
GGGCTGCATTTAATGAAATGATGTAAATTTATCTTCTTTTTTTAAAAAGCCTTTATATTAATTTGTGGTGTCTGTTTGAGCCCTTGCTTGATTGTTTGATTATTTGCCGAAAAATTTTGGATCGATTTTTAACCCACTTCCTCGTAAGCTAGCAAGCTGAAATTTTGCAGGCAATTTTGTGCCGATGATACAAATGACGTATAAAAAGTTCAGATCGATCGCATGTACTGTAATTAAATTATTGAATTTTTAGATTATTTTATTTACCTCTATGTATCATGTTAATTTTTTAGATAGAATGTCACGGTGCGTCTTTTATTGAACGACCTTTTTAATACTTTCCTGTTGCGCGATTCGGTGCGAATTATATGGACGATACTTTTTAAAAATATATTACCGATCGGTGCGCATTATATTAAACATGTTTTACGAGACATAACTAAAATTTTGTATTTTTGAATTGTCTTGCGCTGCGTATTATAATGAACATGCTTTTAGTTATGTCTCCTGTATAAAGGATTTATAGTAAAAAACTTGTTGTTTTTTCTTAAAGGTTCTCTTATTTAAAAATTAATTTAAATTATCGTTAAAGGTAGCATAAAAGTTTATTTCATTCTATCTATAGCTGTAAGATTTTAGATTTCCAAGTCCCCAGAAATATGATCAGTTAACGGCAGTTGATACCGATAACCAGTAATTTATCATAGAAAGAGTGTGTGTGTTTTTTTTTAATGTATTTTTACAGTGTTGATATCAATGGAGTAGCCTGAACTGAAGAATGGTTAAAAAAATGTAATGTGATTGTGTTCATTAAAACAAAATTACTTGTGCTAATGAATTTTAATTTATTTAAAACTATTGTAAAAGTCCTCCTTCCGTCCTATAATTTCTAAATAAAATTAATTCAGTTTTTCTTATTGTCTTGTCTGATATATACAGACAGGGGCGGATTTAGACTGCACGGGGCCCCTTGCTGTAATTCAAACTAGGGCCCTATCCAGTCAGCGTCCCTTTAAATAAAATGATTGCTAGCAGCTAATATAAGACTGTAGCTTGTAACTAAATAGTCCATTGGTTCCTTGCTCATGCTTTGTCTTTACTATGGGATCGGCCTTCCCATCCAAAAAAGATTATTCATGAAAAAACCGAACACGAAGAAATAACTGTTTGCCGGTATCCTAAAAATTGAATTTAAAAAGACAAATTAAAAAAAAATATTCCACCTCTGGGAATGGGAATCGGTCCCGACAACGCTTGCACCACAAGACTACACACTTCCTTACGACCAGGAGAGCTTGGCGGAAATTGTAAATTTTAAAAAATATAAACAATATTCTTTAATATTTTCTCTTTTTGAGTCTATCAATTCAGGTTTTTCGATTAGTAAGACAATCGGGTCCGAATAGCGATCAGATTAATAGATACGATTTTATTAATTTATTTAACTTGTGATATTTTCATGCTGGTATGTTGGCAACTGATGCAGCGTTCACAGCCCCGTAGGCTATGAGGCTAGTGTAAGGTGCCCATTCGAAGCTGGGTGGACTCAAAGACACCTATGGCCCCGGGAACAAATCCTTGCTTTCACATAGATTCGATCCCGTGACCATCGGTACGCCAGCTCAGCACGCATGCCACTCGACCACAATGTTGTTCTCTTGAATATGCTTAGTCAAAAAGAACTACAGACACATAAACAAAGGACTCATAGAGGAACAACCATATTTTAGAGTTACTCACCAGACATTTAATTAATTGTTTCCAAAGAATGTAACCCACTTTTTGTCTCGCCGTTTCAGCAATGTCTAGCCAATCCCAAGAATGTAACCCACTTTTTTCTAGCCCAGTTTCAGCAATGTCTAGCATACCCCAAGAGTACCCCACTTTATCTTATCTAATTCAACCGCCCCAACCAGCACTTTGTTGCAGTGGCGTAGCTAGAACTAGTGCCGCCCGGGGCGGTCTCCAATTTGCCGCCCTTTTTAGAGGCGGTCCATAAATGACGTAACGCACCGGGGGGGGGGAGTCACACATTTGTGATGGTTGTGAGACGAGGGGGGTGGGTGTTTAAGAAATCTGACGTTACGTCAAAATGAGCAACTTAAAATAAAATTTCCACTTACATATTTGATTACTGACACTTTATTTAATGACGTTTAGTTAAAACGCGTGTTACGATATTAGAATGCAGCATTACACTAAAAACATACTTAAATGACAATTTTTTTTATTTGAAACATGCTCATTTTCAAACAGATAAATGCGGATTTTGTGTGTGTGGGGGGGGGGTAAATGCTTTGTGACGTCTTATATTGAAGAAGGGGTCTACGTTTTTGTGACGACGAGAAACGAGGGGGGGTGAAAAATCAGCCAAAATCGCATGACGTCATTTATGGACGGCCAGTTAGTCGATTATATTATGGTTTTTATCAATTAATAAACATGACTAAACAATTGTAAATGAAACGAAGTAAAGGTGGGGAACATGTTTACCATTGCATGCTATATTTATGTAAGCAGTAATAAAAGAGGCCGCATAAGATTATATACCTATAATTACAAATTTATAAAATACAAGATACTTTTTTTAAAGGCCACAAGAAAGTTACTGAGGTAGCAGGTCCTACCCCCCCCCAAATGAGACAAAACATATTACAAATTTAAACCCAAAAAAAACATTACCAATCACTATTCTTTTATTTTGTATTTATAAATAAACTAGCGTACACCCGTCAAAAATGACGGAAGTTTTCAGCTGAAATCTATTTATTTTATAAAAAATGAACTTTTTTAGGGCGCTTACGGCGCCGACCTTTTTCAAAAGCCCAACTAACTTGTCCTTGTTTGATAAATACGAAATATTAAACTTTCTGAAATGTACACAAAGTATTTTATAATAGGTGTTGCAGGGCGCCTACGGCGCCCATTTTTTTTTAAATTTTATAATTAACCATCATCAAGTCCTCTTTTTACATTGATCCCTTTTCCAAAATTAAAATATGAGGGAAAACAATGACTTCATATAATATTTTTTCACAGCGCATATTTAATTTGCACACTTTTTGATGCTTTGCTGCAGTAATTTGGTTTTACCTGCTTTCTAAAATTAGTAGCGTCATGACAGACTGACTGACTTGCGTGACAATTACAAATTATATAGTTTTATGATTTTTTATTTACAAACAAAGAAATTGTATACATTAGTATGTAAACATATTTATACATTTACTTTCCTAACTTTCATCATAGAAAAATCGTGTATTATGCTATCAAAATAAAACTATCTGCACTATCTTGTTCTATGGACGATGGAGAGTATTGCAAGATTTTGTTTTCTTAAATCGCTCATTGTGGAACGAAGATAATTTTTTATCAACTTCAGTATGGAGAAGCTCTTTTCATAACTAGCGACACTGATAGCAATAGTTGAAAAAATTCATAGCAAAATTACAATGTTGGGTACAGAATTTTCCAATGTATACTTTTGAATAAATTTTAATAAATCAAGGGGGCCTTTTCCCCCGTTTTTCTAACCTAATGCCTCTTCTTATAGTGTAGGTACAGCCATAAAAACCTGGATCCTTTTTCTTTCCATACTGAACTTTCCTTTATCAATGTCAAAACAGTAAGTTATTTGATGTTCAAATGCTTCATTTTGTAGGTTACATGGTATTAAATACGAATATTTTCTTGCAAGGACATGCAACTCACCAAAGCGTTCTTTTATAATTCTATCCATGGATAAAAATGTTTCTCGATGTACTTCTTTCTCTAAAGATAGAACCACGTCTTTTTAATTTTCCCCACTCATATTTTTTTTCCTAACTCCGCGTTTAGTTGATATCTCCAACTCTTAACAAATTATTTCGCTGATATAACATATTTTTTCAATTAGCACGTCTGTTTGTTCCATGCAATGGGTTTGAATTAATTTAAAAAATGACGGGTTCCCATAAACTGAGATAACATAGAAAAGAGAAAGATTGCATTGAATTGAGTAAAATTCCAGCATCTGATCTCGTTTTACTAGTTACTTATTCAGATGTCGTTTTTTCGAAGACGCTTGAAATTTTAAAGTACTGGTATGTTGTTTTTTTCGAAATTATCTATGCCTATTGTGGTGTTTATTAAAGGAGAAATTTGAATATTTTTAATTTCTTATCATAAATCTTAATTATTTTCCATAAAATAGACGATTTCATCTTATTTACACATTACTTTATTAAATTGGATAGGCGTAACATTTTTAATGAATAACCGTATTTTAATGAAAAACACAAATTATTTGTGCTACTTTAATGCAGTAAAAGCAAAATAAATTACATTTTTAATAACTACCTTATAATAATTTTCTGAAAACTGAAACAGTAATATAGATGACTACTTGCAAGTTAAACACAATATTTGAACCACCATGCCTTGTAGTTGTAGGTACGTGTTCGCGCATCATTCTGCGAATGTCGAAATTCCACGCAAAAACTGTCGTGGCGATAATAATAGCACATATTATTCAGCCCAGCGGTGTTGTGTTTTTTTGTACTTTTCTTATAAAAGAGTCATCTGTGACTTATACCGCTTAGTTTTCCAAACAAATGGACACCTTTTTTTAGCGATTTAAAATTTTTGAACGGTTTTGCGTTAGTTATAATATCCATTATGTAATCAAAAAAATGTTGTGCGAATCCATTAAATAAGCCTCGAAATTACAATATTTTTGTTTCATCTTGGTTTTCCCCCTAGAAAAGAAAAAAGGTGGCTTTCGGAAATGGTTGTACTTTTAAAATGCCCACAAATGCCGCCCCTTTAATGGGTGCCGCCCGGGTCGGACCGCCCCAACCGCCCCGGATTAAGTAGGCCAATGATTTGTTGTCTCTTTTTTTCTTGCGACTTTGGTAGCTCTGTAAACTTAAGCAGCGGGCCACTCGTGTCGAAATGGTCTCTCGTTGTCTGTCCAGGCCGAGGTTGATAGTCGATGGTATTGTAATCTTTGGTGACTGGTTCTTCAGCTGGCAATGCTTTGCGGTAGACCAGCTTATCTGCATATCCGTATGAGCGTTGGTTTCTCGAATCAGCGCTGTATCCTGCCTGTGAGATTTTAAAAAAATAAGAAAAGGTTTTTGAATTGTAAAAGTTAAAATAGTGTTGAATGTGTAATGAACATTTGGGGTTTTTTTTTATAATTAAAGAAAACATCCTATCCTATATAATAAAAGGCAAATTTCTGTCCGTTCTGTCCGGTCCTCGATAGCACCATTAGATTGGTCCCTCGAACTCCTACAGACTCCTACACTCAATCACTAGCGGAGACAAATTTAAAAAATAATTTACATATTACGTGGAGGTTCAAAACGAGTTATTTTTGGTGCAGTTTTTTTGGTCATAATTCAGTATGTTGTTCCCATCTTGAAGTGATGTCTGCCACTTATTCCAATGACGATTCTGTTAAATGCTCTTTCCTTGATGGTCCCGTGGGTAGTGGCAAGATTTTTAAGTGTTGTTTGTTTGTTGTTGCTGTTGTTGTTGTTATTTTTGTTGTTGTTTTGTTGTTGTTGCTTTATTGTTGTTGCTGTTTTTGTTGTAGTTGTTCTTTTGTTGTTGTTGTTTTGTTGTTTTTGTTTTGTTGTTGTTAATGTTCTTTTCTTTTTGTTGCTGTTGGTTTTGTTGTTTTGTTTGTTGTTGTTGTTGCTGTTGTTGTTGCTGTTGTTGTTTCTGTTGTTGTTGCTGTTGTTGTTGCTGTTGTTGTTGTTGTTGCTGTTGTTGTTTTGTTGTTTTTGCTGTTGTTGTTGTTGTCCATATCCCTTGCCCTGCGACGACAATGTCCTTCAAACACTTCTGCATAACAACTACCAAAACAGAGCGTCCATGAACTTCACAGGTCACCCTACACTTATTCCCGTCCTTGGGCGGGTTTTGTTACTAGCTATATAATAAAAGACTATGTTCCGTGCGGGCATCGTTAGCGATTTGTCCCTCAAACACATATGACTCCTACAGCCAATCAGAAAAATTAAATGTTATTTACATATTGAACACGTTTACGCGGACGTTTCATAACGAGTTATTTTTGGTGCAGTATTTCTTCCAAGACTTTATTTTGAGTGGTGCCCGTTGGGATTTTAGTTAAAAACTTTGTTTTCACGGGTTATTTATTATAACTATAATGAATAGTATTTTTGACTTGATGCACATGTATGGCCGGTCGAGACGGCTGTTGGAGGGAGTTACAACATGCCACCAAAACGGTGGTGGAACGTCCTTGGAGGGCTTTGTTGCTCGTAATAAATAACCCGTAAAAACAAAGTTTTGACTAAAAATCCCAACGCGCTCAAACTCTTGGAAAAAAACTGCACTGAAAATAACTAAAACTCCTACAGACTCCTACAGCCAATCACTGGCGGAGAAAAATTAAATCTCATTTGCATTTTGAGCGACGGTGGGTCTCTGACAAATCTCGGTGGAGAGGAGGTAGGGTCTCTCGACAAACCGCGGTGTGGGGGGTAGGGTATCTGGACAGACCGTGATGTGGGGGGGTAGAGTCTCTGGACAGACCGCGGCATTGGGGGTAGGGTCTCTGGACAGACCGCTGTGTTGTGGGGGAGGTAAGGTCTCTGGACAGACCGCGATGTAAGGGGTGTGGCGGAGTCGTTGTCTAGGGGGTTGAGGTCCACCCTTGGCCACAGATATTTATCACACTGTACTGGTAAAGAGTCAGCAACGCTGGGGTTTTTTTTCGTTAAAAAGCACGTTTAATGACATCAAATCTTCGACATGTATGAAACAATTACAATTTACAATATTCTAGTGGATTTTCATATTATCCAGAATCCACACACTTCCGTCAGTCTTTCCTCACTGTGTATACCACTCAGCCTAAACTCTTCACATCCAAGCGCCCCTCTGTCCGGTCTGACCGTATGGGACCATGTTCAAACAAAACTCCACTCTCAACGTTTTGCGTCACACACTCTCGTCCTGTCTTCACCCCGTACGTAACTCTGCAACTCGGCTTTCTCTCTTCTCCGTCACATACTGTGCTCGGCTATATAACCCCCCGTCTCGCCCGACCGGTCTGTACCACCCGGGTCATCCACACTGTCTCCTTTTGACCGCTGTCATGCCCGCTGAACACAACTCTCAGGCACTCTGATTTCATCCCCCCATCCACGTGGACAGGCGTTCATAGCTTGTTTACCCACTACTATTGCTCCATTTATGTCCAGTCATCCCCACACCACAACATCTGACCGTGACAGGGGGGTAGAGTCTCTGGACAGACCGTGGTGTGGGGGTAGGGTCTCTGGGCAGACCACGGTGTGGGGGGAGGTAGGTTCTCTGGACAGACCGTGGTGTGGGGGAGTTAGGGTCTCTGGACAAAGCCTCTGGTTGAAACGACGACTGGTGACGTTTCATTTTTTGTGATGACTTACCATGAACTTCACAGGTCACCCTACACTTATTCCCGTCCTTGGACGGGCTTTGTTGCTAGTTTCTTATAGTATTCATGCTACTGATATCTCAGGTATAATTATCAAGGGGTGTATGGGGTGCTCAAGGCGGGGTAGCACCTCCGGTGGGGGAACACGTCGTACTCTCTTGAGGGTAGTTCGTCCACCCTTGGTCCCCACTTGTCACTCAGCTCTCACCAGTGGCTCCTAGAAACTGTAGCGTGCACAGGGGCCACACCCCGGGCAACGGCTTTGACTAGCTGGCTAAACCTGGTGAGGGTAGCCGACGGGTCTCAAACCCTCGGTGATCTAGGTATGTCTACCTATGCACGTAAAGACTGGACTCGGTGGACAGAGCGGAGGAACCACTAGTTGGTCAACGGTCGAAAAGGCTATTCTCAGCAAAGTGTTGTGGAACGCTAAGGGCATGACAAGACACACAGGACATCATGGCCATCCGCTGCACCCGTCTCCATCACCAGCCGTCTCGACTTTGTCCTGCCGCTGGATCAAGATGGTCTCGGGCGAGAGAGTGAGATCGACGAACTGCGCAACCCTTTCTCACTTAAATCCAAGTCATCGCGCAAGTCACTTTTGTCATCCATCCCATCCCATCAGTCACCGACAAGTCCTGTGGCGACAGGCAAGTGACGAAGCGGCAGGTGTGGGTACACTGGGAGCCGTAGCCGCAACCCTGCACACAGGCGGCCCAGGGCATTGGGTCGTTCTTCGCTGACACGGAGCAGCGGTGGAGTCCGGCAGCCCCCTGGGCGACTGAGCAGCCCTCTTCAGGAATGCACTGCTCACCTCCATGGCATGAGGAAGGGGCTAGAAAAGGTGCCCTAAACATTGCCTGCTCCAGCTTACCCTAGCCAGCATACCGCGGCTGGTGGGGACCCTATACCAGCGGTCGAAACCAAAAAAAGCAAACGAGGATAGTTCCTCTTATATTGGGCGCATGGAATGTGCGCACACTCATGGACAGGGACGATGCGGACAGACCCCACAGGAAAACAGCCCTGATTGGAAAAGAACTCGCTAGATACGGCATCGACGTCGCAGCCCTGAGCGAGACCAGGCTCGTGGGAGAAGGAGAGCTCTGTGAAAGAGGATCTGGCTACACTTTTTACTGGAGTGGCAGACCAAGCGAGGAGAGGCGTGAAGCAGGCGTTGGTTTTGCAGTTAAGACAACTCTTGTCGGAAAGCTGGCTGGACTTCCCAAGGGAGTGAACGACAGACTCATGACCATGAAACTCCCACTGGCTGGAAAGAAACACCTCACCATTATCAGTGCCTACGCTTCAACCATGACCAATACAGATGAAGTGAAGGCAAAGTTTTATGAAGAACTTCACACTGTCATTGCCGACGTTCCCAAAGGCGGACAAACTCATCTTGCTAGGCGACTTCAACGCAAGAGTTGGCAAAGACAACGTTGCCTGGGAAGTAGTCTTTGGTCATCATGGAGTGGGTCACTGCAACAGCAACGGTCTTCTTTTACTCCAGACCTGCGCTGAACATGAACTGCTGATCACAAACACGATCTTCCGCCTCCCAACCCGTAACCGGACGTCATGGATGCATACCCCGCTCGAAGCACTGGCATCTTATTGACTACGCCATCGTGAGGAAGAGGGACAGGCAGGATGTACGAGTGACCAAGTCCATGTGCGGGGCTGAATGCCGGACAGACCACCGCCTCATCATCACCAAGCTCAACATCCGCATTTAGCCGAAACGGCGCCCGCAAGGGAAGAAAGCCCCCAAACGGCTAAATGTTGCCAAACTAATGACCGCCAGCTGCAACCATTCCTTGGTGGATGCTCTGGAAGAGCGCTTGAAATCTACCTCTCCAGGCAACCAGAACGTGGAGGCAGACTGGACGTCACTCAGAGAGCTGATTTACACCACAGCTTCAGAGACTCTGGGGCACCAGACCAGGAAACATAAGGACTGGTTCGATGAGAACTGTGAAGACATCAATCAGTTATTGGATGAGAAACACCTCCTACACCAAGCTTACCTCAATAAACCCAGGTCCACGGCAAGGAGAGATGCACTCAACAACATACGCAGGACTTTACAGCAAAAGTTCCGTCAGATGCAGGACGATTGGCTCAGCAACAAAGCCGACGAGATCCAAGGCTATGCAGACAAGCGTGACTATAAAAACTTCTACAACGCTTTGAAAGAAGTGTATGGCCCCACGCCCTCAGGTTCAAACCCCCTCCTCAGCGCAGACGGTAACACTATCATCACAGACAAAGAGAAGATATTGAAGAGGTGGGCCGAACATTTCGAAAGCATCCTAAATCGCCCTTCGGTAATCAACGAAGAAGCCATCAATCGTCTTCCCCAAGTGCCCACAAACAAAGCACTGGATGACCCCCCAACCTTGCTCGAGACCCAGAAAGCAATTTATTTTCTCTCCAGTGGCAAAGCACCTGGTTCTGACGCCATACCAGCTGAGGTCTACAAGGAGGGAGGAACAGCCCTGACTGAAAGGCTCCACCATCTATTTCTCTTGGTGTGGCAGCAAGAGACGATCCCGCAGGACTTCAAAGATGCCTCCATCATACATCTTTATAAGCAAAAAGGAAGTAGACAGGCTTGTGACAACCACAGAGGCATATCCCTGCTATCTATCGCAGGAAAGATCCTTGCCAGAATCCTGCTCAACCGCCTCACGGCCCACCTTGACCAAGGACTCCTGCCTGAAAGTCAGTGTGGCTTCCGAAAAGAGCGAGGGACCATCGACATGGTGTTCGCTGCCAGGCAGCTGCAAGAGAAATGTCAGGAGCAGAACGTCAACCTTTTCTCCACATATGTCGACCTGACCAAGGCTTTTGACACCGTTGGCAGAGAGGGTCTGTGGAAGATAATGGCCAAGTACGGTTGCCCAAGGAAATTCATCGTCCAGGACAGCGGAGAGTTTTCTGATCCTTTCACAGTCACAAACGGGGTCAAGCAGGGCTGCGTCCTGGCACCAACTCTATTTAGCCTCATGTTTTCCGCCATGCTGACAGAGGCCTTCAGAGACGAGGGTGTTGGTGTTAACCTGATGTACCGCACAGATGGCAAACTGTTCAACCTTCGGAGGCTCCATGCAAAAACCAAGGTTATGACAGACATCATCAGAGACCTCCTGTTTGCTGATGACTGTGCCCTCAATGCTGCCTCAGAAGGCGACATGCAATGCAGCGTTAACCTGTTCTCCAGCGCCTGCACAAGCTTTGGTCTGACGATCAACACCAAGAAGACTGAAGTCCTCCATCAGCCTGCGCCTGGAGCCCAGCATCACTGTCAACGGCCAGAGACTCAACACAGTGCAATGGTTCTCATACCTAGGCAGCACACTGTCGCAAAATGCCACCATCGATGACGAAGTGAGCGTCAGAATTGCCAGAGCCAGCTCCACTTTCGGCAGGTTGTACCCAAATGTCTGGAACAGAAGAGGCATTACCATCCAGACCAAGCTGAAAGTGTACAGGGCGGTGGTGCTCCCCACACTGCTATATGCGTGTGAAACATGGACTGTGTATCAGCGCCATGCTAGGAAGCTCAACCAATTTCATTCAACAAGCCTCAGGAAGATCCTCGGCATAAAGTGGCAGGATAAAATACCAGACACAGTGGTACTGACCAAGGCAGGTCTCCCCAGCATATTCACACTCCTGATGCAGTCCCAGCTTCGTTGGGCAGGGCACGTGGTCCGAATGCCAGACGAGAGACTGCCAAAGAGACTCTTCTATGGCGAGCTCCAGCATGGCCAGCGGTCCCACAATGGGCAAAAGAAACTCTACAAAGACACACTGAAAGTCTCACTGAAAGCGTTTGCCATCAACCCAGACACATGGGAACTTGCTGCAAAGGACCGTTCCACCTGGCGTTCTTCCATCCACGAAGGTGCCAAGTCATGTGAGGCAAACAGGATCACCTCCGCAGAAAAGAAGAGGCAAGCCCGAAAGGCCCGTGCTGTGAACCCTCCTGGAGATGTCCCACTCGTCCCTTGTCCCTTCTGTTCCCGAACCTTCCGTGCTAGGATCGGCCTCATCAGCCATCTGCGCACACACAAACAAAGCCAGTCCCAGCAACCCTCGGATGACTAGAGTGGTCTTCGTCGAATCGACGGACGAACAACAACATAATTATCAATGGTAGCATGGGGAATGTCATTGTAAGATTCTTGGTCGGCATCTCAATTCTAGCCACATTGAAGAATGCTTCTTTGCTGTTGGGGGCGGTCATTCGGCCAGTTAGATTTGTGCTCACCGCGTGGAATGAGAGAATAATCTTAAGAAGTAAAACGGTTTTAACTGCATCGAACTCAAGACAACAAACAAAGTAACAACGACAACTACATGATACAGCGGCTGGGTAGTGAAGTCAAAAGTGCGCTCGCCTCACAAGCTGAGGGGTGTGGGATTGAGCCCACGCAAAGCAACAATGTAAATGATACGCTAAGAAAGTCCTCCGCTGACCCCTGGAAGGGAATTGGGACCCCCACCAGGTATAAACAAGCCCCTAGTAGGCTCTAATGGAAACATAAGGGATCCCCTACGATGGGACTTACTTTACATGATACAAATCTATGCAGTAACACTGTCTGAAATAAAACCACACAAAAATTGCAGCTAAAATACAACACACAAAAGCTGAAGATAAAATACAATACATAAAAGCTGTAGATAAAATACAACACACACAAAAGCTGTATAGCTAAACGTCACTTGGTTGCAAACATATGTGTTTGTTATACATATATATATATATATGTATGTATATATGTATATATATATATTATATATATATATATATAAAGCTCAGCCGGTACTTGTATGTTTGTTTGTATGTTTGTTTGTAGCAACTCTGCGTCCCGCTTTTACGGAAAACCAAATAACGGACAGGTTGGCAGGACGGTTCCTTTGAACCTGCAGATGGTTTCAGTATTGCTTTTTATAAGTGTCCCTCTTGCCTGAAAGCCGTAAATTAACAAACCATAAAATGTAGAGACGAAGAGAGAAAAATTAAATCTCATTTCCATATTGAACAACTTTATGCGAACGTTCGAAAAGAGTTATTTTTGATGCAGTATTTTTTTCAAGGCTTTATTAATAGCGGTACGCTTTCTGAAATCTTTTATTGCCTGATTACGGTGCGCACATTTTCGTGTACGCATTTCAAACAGAGCTGTGTCATATTATTATAACATTTATATTTGAGTTGGTTTTGCGGTACAGGCAGTGGATTTCTTTACCGTACTTTCTTAATATTATAGATGCTTTTTAAATAAATTATTACAATTGTTACAGGATGCATGGCATTAATATTTTTAAATGTGTAAATGAAATTTCGAATTTTGTTTTATTGTGATTCATACCTCGACATTTAATATAAAAATAAAAGAAACCCTTAAAAAACCAAGTTTTTCACTATAAATCCTTTATGTACTAGACGTAACTAAAAGAATAATCATTATAATACGCAGCGCAGGACCATCCACAAATACAAAATTGCAGTTGTGTCGTAAAACATGTTTACCATAATGCACACCGATCAGGAATATGTTTATAAAAAGAGTTGTCAATAAAAAACGCACCTTATTGCGCGACAGAAAGGTTGTTCAATATAATACGCACCGCGACACTCTATCTCAAAAAATAACATGATACATAGGAATAAATAAAATAATCTAAAAATTCAATAATTCTATTACGGTACATGCGATCGATCTGAAATTTTGATACATAGTTTTTGTCATCGCCACAAAACTGCCTGCTAAATTTCAGCTCGCTAGCTTACGAGAAAGTGGGTTAAAAATCGATCAAAAGTTTTGGCGACAAGGGCGCGGACACCACGAGTTAATATAAAGGATTTAAAAACAACTAATTCAATAAATCTTGATTTTATTTTACATGGAAACGATGGCCCATGTCAAACAATCTTACACGTAAAAATGTATTTCTTTCAAGAATTTATTTGGAGCAGTGCGCTTTCTATACTCTTTTATTGTGAGGTAGCGCTTTCAAAAATCTTTATTTATTTTATAATATGATACAATAATACCATTTATATTATTTTGCTTTTACTCTGTGGTACAAAGCAATAGTCTTCTTTACGTGTTATTTCTTTATAATAGATGCCTTAAAACTATTTCAATACAATTGTCACTTGAATAATGGAATTTATTATTGTACATGTTTGAATAAGATAGCGAATTTTCAATATAATACGCACCACACGTAATATTGAGTAAAATCGGTTTCTCTTATATTAGCGAAATTAATATAATCTAATCTTTGGGTACTGGACTAAAGGCTAAATCTAGAGAAAAAAAATTATTCACGTGAACCGGACGACTACATGATTTTGTTTTACATTGATTTGAACTTACAATGTCCACTCCTTTCTGTGCAGGATACCAAAATAATTTTTGTCTTAAAATTTTTATCTTTTTTTGGGCGGTAATAGAAACAAGTAATAAAAACTCGAATGAGTATTTAAAAGCAATTTCTAACAATGAATTTTTGAATTTTTATCCAAGGGAAATCATTCTAGATTACATTAAAAGTCGATTCAAATAAGTAATTCTGAAACTAAACAAAATATGACGTCATATCACCTCACACTACATCACACCAATAATGTGTCAATATAATGCGCACCGTGCAACAGCCTAACATTAGCATTCACAAAGCGGGAAAACCCCGTTAACAATCATTCTAGATGACATTAACAGTGATTTCAAATCAATAATTCTAAAACAAAACAAAACAACTGCTTTCATCATTCTACAAATTGCTGTTAAAATTACGGGAGTCGAATAAGAGGATATGCTTCCTAAATTCCTTCTCCAACATTGTTCTAAATATTATTAGCTATTGTTTTGCGTTTGTTTCAATCCGATAGATGTTATGGTTCACGAGAAATTGACAAAATACTGATATTTTTTCGGTTTTTTTTTGTTTTGGATTTTCCAGGAAATCCAGTAAAGCTTTTCGGTATGTGTTTGGCCCGTGCACATCCTTGGGACCTCCTTAGCATATTTGCAAAAGATGCGACCCCTCTATCTGTATGGTTCAGGAGGAGTTGCATGTGCAAGCTCGAACAGTGCACAGACATTTCAAACGTATAAACGCAATTCCCAAGGGAATTAAAACAGGACTTAGTTATAGAATTTACAAAATATAATATCTTATCCGAAAACATGAACAAAAAAAAGAATTGCATTCCTCAGTAAAAGATATTAGATATCGGAATCCATCGGTAAAGGGGCCGTCCATAAAGTACGTCACGCTCCAGAGGGGGGAGGGGGTGTAAGAAAGTGTGACAGTTTGTGACAGTGGGGAGGGGGGTCCGGCCATGTGTGAAATCAAGGTGTTGAATATTAAATTTAATTATTTTGTTAATAAACCAAATTTTTTCGCAAGTGTGACGTAATTTAGGGGGGATGGTCCCATATTTGTGACAGTTTGTGAAGGGGGGGGGGTAAAATTGTCAAAAATAGTGTGACGTACTTTATGGACGACCCCAAATAGGACCATAGTTGAAAAGGACAAATGGGGGGGAAATATTTATTAAAATAGGCTTAATGTATTTTAAATGGGGATTTTGAACATTACCATTTTGACTTTTTTCTTTAAGATCTATCAGTGTATGCGTTTTATTCCGAATGCAATTTCTTGCTACGATTGATTTATTGTTATTTTAATTTTTTCTATGCAGGGTTTTAGATAAAATGTATATCCGATTTAATTGTTTGATTGTTTCATAGCGCTCTTTACATAAAGTACAATCGTCTCAGATTAACAGAATTACATTGTTCATATGTATATTTCTAACCAACTGTAAGTTGTATTATTAAGGGTAATCTCAGCACAAAATTTAGATATATTATAATATTATAGACAGAAGGGTGAACTTATCGCATACACATACATACTTAATAAAGAAATATTTGCATATTTTAAATATATAATAAAACTTTTGAGGTTGTACACTCCCGCTGCAAAGTGCGGGTATATTTCTGGTATATATATATATATATATATATATATATACAGTGGCGTAGCAACGGGTTGGCATCGGGGCTGTTGCCAAGGGCGCCGGGTCAAAAGGGTGCCACTAAATCACTAATTTTAAATTTGTATTTAAATAAATACAGTCGAACTCAAAAGGACCCGATTAAAAAATTGACTTACTGAGTTCTTGAGTTAGGGAGAATGGCGTAATAGACACCGATTAATCAAGGACAATGTAGATATTGAGAGGTGGGGGGGAACAGCCATACCGGCTAGTAGGCTTTTCAGGAAAGAGATGCGGTATCTATGTTTCATATGAAAGCAAGCCAACTTGCTTTGACATGCCGATACAAGCCCGTGAGAGGAGACACCTTCCCTCCCCTCCCCCACTTTACTCCCTCAACAGTGGGATGGGGGGAGTAAGATTTTTCTTTTTAAAAAGAGTCACAGCATGCAGCAAAGGGACGCAAATTAGTTACCACTTACCACTCCTTTTTCTTGTCTTTGTAATTTTTTGTACTTGCAAGGTCGCTTAATCCCTTGGAATGCACTAAGATAATAGTTTACGTCCATTTACGTGGCTTTATGGAACACGTGTTCTGAAATGTCACTCCAGAATAATAACCCAAATACCTTGGAAAATTCGACCAAGAGAGGTTGAAAGCCACAAATCTTAGCGTTAAGGAGATCTAAAATATCTGATGGAGTTTGGCCGGGACCTAACAATAAATTGATATACGGAGGTTTTCCACTTAGGGAAGTTCCACTTAGCGAGGTCCAACTGTATTTCACTTTTATCCTTGATAAAAAAGTGAATAATTAATTATATTTAAATATATTTCATTTAAACCATTATAATATTTTTTATTATGTTTGTGGCCTTTGCGGGGCTTCTTATCATACAAATGTCAATATGATTTTACAGTCTTTCTTTTAAAAAGCAAAAATCTTAGTATCCTCATCCCACTGTCGAGGGAGTAAAGTGGAGGAGAGGAGGGAAGGTGTCGGTATGTCAAAGCAAAGTTGGCTCCTTTTCATATGAAACATCACCGCCCCTCTTTCCAGTGATCCTGTCAAGCCTTCTATGCCGCTATGGCTGTTTCTCTCCCCCCTCTCAATATCAACATTGTCCTTGATTAATCTGCGCCTATTACGCCAGTTTCCATAACTAGAAAACTCCATAAGTGGAATTTTTTTCCCCTTGAGTTTGGACTTAGAAAAGTCCGACTGTATTAACAACACGTCAATACGCCAGCTAACGGAAGTGCTGAGCTGTAGTCGGTGGAGTGTTATTTAAATTTACTTTTAATTGTGAGTTTCTATCGTTATGTATGAGATAATGAGTATGACACTTTGACACTAATGTTTTTATTTATAATACATGTTACTTCAAGTTTTGCTGTATTCTTTATTAACGCAACAATATCCCGTTTTATCCACCAATTTATTTGGTATTATTTAGTAAATAACAAACTGCAAATTAGTATTGTTCCTGTCTTATGCATTTTTTATATTCACGTTGTATGGCTGTCACTGTCGGACTACGTAATAATTGTCATAAATCATAAATAAAATAAGAGAAATTCAATTATTTTTTCTAACAAATGAAAAAATCGCAAAGCTGAAACTTGTCAATTTATCAAGGGCACCGAAAATAAATTTGCCAAGGGCGCCAAAAACCTAGTTACGCCTCTGTATATATATATATATATATATATATATATATATATATATATATATATATATATATATATATATATATATATATATATATACCTCCAAATGTGTAACTTACCACAGATGACACAAGATTGGTCCACGCCCCAAGGCCAACAATCAGAATTAGGACGATCTTCTTTGCAGACATCTGGGAAGTAATGAACTTGACTTGAAACAAAACAGAGCATAAAATGCGTTTTCGGGAACTTCTTAGAAATTGCCTCCTAAAAATCGTTTATTGTGCTGCAGAAGAATCTCGATTTGCTGGATTGTCTTTTCAAGAGGTGCATTCCCCTAGCACTCTCCTTTGCTTTTATACAACTTCTCGTGACCTGACCTACACGTGCATGGCACGTGATACAAGCGACACCTAGCGGTTACCTGAAGAGATTAGTCATGGGTCTCGAATGACATCGGCGGAGGTTGCCTATGACGCATTGAGGGGGACTTATTGAGTGAGTAGTGCGTTTTTCGTTGGCTCCGTAAGGTTCAAAAGTTCAAAATCAAAAAATCAGCCATTAACGATTTTCACTTTGGCATAAGGTTGATGCCCTAAAATCTTTGGTATTGAAAATCTGGCTTCTTTTTGAAACACAAACTTTCCTTCTGTGTGACGCCCATTGCTCAATGATTTTTTTTTAGTTTTTGTTAATTTAAAATTTAATTTATTCAATTTCTAATCTTAATTACTTCGTGTTTGTCTATGGTTTGATGTGAAGTTTGGTCAGCTCTGGTCCAGGCTTTGCTGTATTAGTCCTCATAGTTTCTATTTAGAGTTTTTATGTTAGGTAACTCTCAACTATATTTATCTGTACAAAGGATACAATCTAGTCAAATTAAACATAAATTCTGGTTAAAAACAAAAAGGAACTTTTACTAACATTATTCTACTTAGTTTTAAGGTCGGTCCACACCTCACAAATGCTCGCGAGCATTTGCCCAAGCATCACACGAACACACCATAAAATACGCCAATAAAATAGTGCATTCATGTGATGCTTGTGCAAATGCTCGCGAGCATTTGGGAGGTGTGGACCAACCTTTAGGCACATTTAAAATATGAATTCGTTCGTGGGACGGAGCTTGAAAAATCTCAAATATTAAAAAACCTTACGGAGCCAACGAAAAACGCACTACTCACTCAATAAGTCCCCCTCAATGCGTCATAGTAAACCCCCGCCGATGTCATTCGAGACCCATGACTAATCTCTTCAGGTAACCGCTAGGTGTCGCTAGATTAACCACCGTGTTCTCGCTTTTCAATGGTTTTTCGAATTCATTGTAACAGTTATATTTTTTTCTCTTATGATTGTCCCCTGTGTTTTTTTTCAAAGACATTTTTTAAAAGGTTATTACACCTTGCACATTAAAAAATTACGAATACTGTCTGAATACAAAATTTGTAAAAACGGTTGATAACACACCAAAACAATACGCTATCAGACCGAGTGCTTAACACAGAATAATGTATCGGGTCAGAAGTGCCGGCTCACAAATGAATTTCCAGGAAAAGGGGACTTTCCCTTTCTGCGACACTCGTTTTGCAGAACGCTCGTTAAGGGAGACACTTTTTCACACTCAAAAGTTGCTCGTTATGCGAATACCTCGTTATGAGAGGTGCTCGTTATGAGAATTTTGACTGATATATATGATTTACGGTTCGGCTCAGATTTTTATTAAACCGTAATTATGTAGTTCACTATATATATATATATATATATATATATAAATAAATATATATATATATATAAATAAATATATATATATATATATGCGTGTTTGTGTGTGTGTGTGTGTGTGTGTGTGTGTGTGTGTGTGTGTGTGTGTGTGTGTGTGTGTGTGTGTGTGTGTGTGTGTGTGTGTGTGTGTTTTTGTGGATTTACCTGATGACGGTTGAAAAAATATCTGAGCCCAACTGAAAATAATAACACAATACTGTGGAGATCCTACGCGCAGTTAGTAGCATTCAAAGAGACATCTGGTCCTTTGAAGTTGCACGTGGCCATGGAGGTTGACCACAAGACGTTAAATGGTATTCTGTTGTTAACCGGCCCAGTCAGTAGATTTGGCGTGTTGCCACCGGAGTTTGACCAAAAGACGTTAAATGGTATTCTGGTGTTAACTGGCCCGGTCAGTAGATTCGGCGATGAAAGGAGTTGCCGAGTGAGGTGACCGGAGGTGTTAAATCTGCCCAGGGGTAGATAGGATGAACAGACGCGCAGGTGCTCTGGGGGGTAGGTAAGGGGTGGGGGTCTCACCAGAGACGGTTATGTCAAACCGGCCCCACCCCCGCACAAGTCAATCTATGGGGGGTAGTACGAGATGATTGACAGATATGATGAACCTATTACAATTAGAGACCGACGGAAGACTGGACACAAATAGACTGACGTGAGTTGTTTGGAGGCGTGGCCTCGGGACTGAGAGTTGGTTATAGAACGGGCCTAAATAGGAACTGGGACCAGATAGGAGAAGGGACTCTGGGAGACGGACCGATAGGGAAAGTGTAGACTTGTAGACAGCTGGACAGAGAGATTAGTGTTAAGTGAGAAGTAACTAGAATTGAAGAAGTGAATTAATAAACATAATTAATAAGTGTTCAAGTCGCCTTAGAGTCTTTGTCGTGTTGAATTGAGTGAAGCAGAGAGAGAGAATATTAGTCGCACGAGTACCCATAGACTCTCCACAAAACCAAATGGTATCAGTGGAAGCAATTCTTTTAAAACTGGTAATACAGCGCAATTTTTGGTTTGAAGATTTAGTTTCTCACGACGTTTGATTGTTTCCAAAAATATTATCGCTTCCGCTTAAGATTTTAGACAGTGAGGAGCAGTAGTGATAAAACTTCTACAGAAGACAAACGCGCCTGACAATGATTTAAGCACTATTGCATGTATCCAGTCTAGTCCAGCTTGTTCTAATGGATGTGTCCAGTCTAGACCAGCTTGTTTCAATGGATGTGTCCAGCATTGACCAGCTTGTTCTAATGCATGTGTCCGAATAGTGTCCAGTCTAGTTCAGCTGGCTCTTATGTTTAAGACTCTTTTTTTAAAAAAAATGTATTTCAATGTTCCTGAAATATTTCTTTGTATTTGTTACATTCTTTCAGGGTCCTACATGTGGAAAAAAATCAGTAGCCCTGAGCCTTGTGCTCTTCATGGGTCTTCCCGGAAGACCCTCTCAGATATCTGGCCCCCAAATAGACGTAACAGCTGAGAAACCCCAACGGAAGCGGTCGCTTCTGAAGCGGCCACCTGGGCATCCAAGACAGAAATTCGAAAACGCCTCCCACTAAATTGACCTCACAAGCAGGGGTGGAATTCTCTACATCGACCCGCTACCACTTTGGCACCACCCCGGCAAAGCACACAAGCGGGGGATCATCAATGACCTACCTAGGGTGCAACCCCCACTGGAAGGTTTCCTCGGAGCTGGCGTCCGCTGCGTTCTTTGAGGTTCCTTTTGCTAATTCGTTCTGGCGCTCCTGGCCCTAAACCGGAAACGCTCAATGGTTTTGCTAGTGAAATGAGGGGGGCGAAACGGTCGCTTCGGAGTAACCCGACCCTCAACGGGTACTTTGGTTTCATTCAGGGACTTGGGAAGATCTCTAAATAACCTCAATACAGCATTCAAAATAAAGCACTCGACTCCTTTCTGTGTTCATCAAGACAGGAAATTATCAGGAGGTGCTCGAGGGATAGTCGAGGGTTTTTAAAGATACCTTTATGAAACCATTTCTTTCAAATAACCCGGTGCAGATCTTTTCATACAGTAGTAAGTCAATGAAAAGTTTTGTTGTATATTCGGTCAACCATCGGAAGTCAGTGACTATTAGCCTATAGCTATTTAAAAAACATTTTTGTAATGTAATTAATTTAAAAAATAAAAAAGATTTAGTCCCATAAAACCACTTTTAATGTTTGGCGTAGAGATAAATTTGCTTATTTTGAGCTGCATCCCAGACAATTACGTAATGTGTTGCTCTGATCGCTTTTCATGATTTCAAATCCAACACGAATAAACTCGTGCCAAAATGATAGTCACGTGGCATGAAATGATATTGTATGTTTATGACTCCACTTAACGGGGGAAACGCAGAAAGACTCGGTGGCTTTTGTATTCGCCGTCGATTCGAAGCTTGAGTTCCATTGAACTTTTAAATTGGTTTGTAGACCTATTCAGCGACATGAAGGCAGCCAACATTGACATACAAAACTGGGACGGGCCTGGCAAAGGATAGATCCACGTGGCGGGTGATCGTGAAGGAAAGGTCACTAAGAGCTGAGTAACAAAACAGGACGACAACAGCTGGGAAAATAGCGAGGAGGAAGGCCAGGCAACACCGCCCCTCCGCATTCGTGTGTGTGACATGATACAAAAGTCACTGTGACTGGATGATCAGTCTCATCAGCCACACCAATAGTCGCAAGCAATAAAGATAAATCTTTCGTCTCTCGCAGACGGTCATACGCACAGCCGGTCTTAGGAATTGTGGGGCCCTATACATCTTAGTATGCGAAACGGATTGCGCGGGGGCCTGTTTTGGGTATGGATAAGGAATTAATAAAGATAATAAGAGAAAATTAAGATTGGCGGGGCCTCTGAAAGTGTGGGGCCCACTGCGTCCACATTGGTTGTAGTAGCCTTAGACCGGCCCTGGACAGATGCCATACATCGAATTTAAGTACATTTAACTCTTTTGAATAGCAATAACAGACACTCAGTAAGGTCAAATTCAATTAAACACACTTACCAGGAAATTATGCATGTCTACTTTTAAATAACCAAATCAGAAACAGAAAATTAGTTATGTTAACATTTATGAAATTATTCTTTTTTAAATACACAAAATCATAAGAAATACATTTTAGGGGCTGGAATGGCGTCACGCGATTTTTGCCGATTTTTCATCCCCCCCCCGCACTCTCCCGTGTCACACGTCGTCTCAAAAACCTATACCCCCCTCCAATATGACGTCACAAAGCTTTGCGCAAACCCCCCCCCCTTATAAAAGCCATATTTTCTATTTGAAAATGAGCAAATTTCAAATCCACTTATGTGACATTTATGTATGTGTTTAGTGCAAGCCTGCACTCTAAGATAGTAACACGCGTGGAGCCACGTAAAACGTCATTAAATAAATTGTAAGCAATCAAATATGTAAGTTGGAGCTTTTATATAAAATGGCGCGCTTTGATGTGACGTCATATCTCTTAAACACCCCCCTTCGACCTCGTCACACATCGTCACAAATGAGTGACCCCCCTCCCCCACCCCAACCACCTTTTTTAGGTGCGCGACATCATTTATTGACGGTCACCTTGTACATTATCCAATGCGTTGAGAAAAAAAAACGGTGGACATTATATTGATATTTAGTTAAAAATATTCACACACATAATCAGTAATGACATTTTTCTGCTCAGCATCAACTCATTGCTTACACCCTCTCTTAGGCGGGACGCGGTTGTCGAGTGGCAGCGCGCTCGACTGGTCACGGGTTCGAATCCATGTCAAGGCAAGGATTTTTTCCCGGGGCCTAGGGCGTCCCTGAGTCACCCAGCTCCGAATGGGTACCTAACACTAGTTAGGCGGCTGGGTAATGCGTGGAACCCACAAAGCCGTGGCCTGTGATCGCTGCATCACTTGCCAACAGATCATCTGTCATGGTCTGCGGACGCAATTATCTTCTGCATAGAAGGAGCGTCTGTATTGATAAGATAAGAGAGAATTAAATGAAAAGACAAGAAGGTGTTCACTGCTACTGTACTAAATTACTAATGCAGTTTACCCCTTATGATGCGTAAAATGTGTAAATGCATCCGTGTCGTACGTAATAATTGGCCTTGCTTTCCACTGTCTCAATTAAAGCAATTTTCTCCTCGCTTTGTCTCGCTTGCGCAACGTGCTCTGATTTTCAACGCTCACCTTAATAACTCCAGTGATCATAATTTATATAAACAATTTGGACAAAGAGTATAGGGGTTGTCATTTTTTAAAAACCGGAAAACGTCATAGCTCAATGAGTAATGTTCTATTTTTAGATTACATTTTAGCGGAACAATGTTTTACGGTACAAATACAGTCGAATCAATAAGCTCTCAAAATTGTTAGCATGGTAAAATTACGAGACAGTTTTCCCCTTTTCAAGTCCAATAAGCTGTCTTAAGTTAAAACAAAGAATGCTGGTTGGATACTTACTTCGAAATATACCTACATTTACATTTTGACTCGTATCTTTCATTAAATTTTTCTGAAAATAGTCCATGAAAAAGACCCGTATATTTTAATTTCTAGATTTCCACCATAGTATGACATGGCCTATTATATGTATTTTACTGCACAATAATGGGTTTGCCTAAGGCTAAACTAAAACATAGAAAAGAAAGTCACGCAAACGATTTTTCAAATCTCAATGAGGACACTTTCAGACAGTACAAGGATTAATGTATAGACTTGTCAATATCTTCACTTTTTTCGTTTTGTGATTAACTGGTTCAATTATTGATTTTTATAACCGTTTGATCCTCAGATATTCACTGATTCTCTGTTCACCACACGCTAATTGATGTGTTTTAAAGCTTAGGGTAAAACAGGATATTAGGGCCTATGAGATCTACCCGCTAATATCATCAAGTTCTAAGCTGAATTGGGTATTTTAAAAAGAAGGAGCCAGAACTTTTGTGTTAGTTGATCAAATTTTATATCTCACATTAAATCCAACAATCGATCACAATAAATAGCAATAAATTTGAGTTCTGAGTCCCCCTGTGTGACTTCTTAGTTTGTGGCTAAAAAAATATTTTCTGCTTTTTCATGAGAAATTCTACATTCCTCACTGCAGCAGGGCCTCATCTTCTTGAAAAGTTTTTATTTAAATGGCAGTTGCAATTGTGATTTGATTTGCGAACTTAAGAATAAAAATTTTGCTTATCTCACCTGTTATATCTTATTCGGTCTTATAATTTGAAAACTCTGGTAAATTGTGAATATTATAATTATACAAAATAAGTTAAGTAGCAAATTAAGTTACACATTCAATTATTTATATAGAACAAAATAAACAAACTAACAATTGTTGATCATGAAATCATTCAAATCCATGCAAAATATAGTAAAACAATCAATTTCAATACCAGAAAAAAATATTAAGTTAAAAAGTTACTAGTATAGATATTTCTTAACGACATAAGATAACGAACTAAGTTAACTAACAGCATATTAAACTTAAATATATAATATAATTGTCCAAGTCACTTGATCTGGAACGCTGAGGAACGATGTAAAAAGTCTATAGCAGTTTTAAAAAATCGTGTGGTCATTAGCACTGTAAGAAAATATTATATGACGTCATTGTTTTAGCTTATATCTTAATTTTGGAAAAGGGAACGATGTAAAAATGGGATTTGAGGATTTATAATTATAAAATGCTTTGTGTACATTTCAGGAAGTTTAATATTTCGTATTTATCAAACAAGGATAAGCTACATGGGGTTTTGACCAAAAAAAAGTGGGCGCCATAAAAAGTGGTCCTTACAGCCACTGTGGGTGCCGTAAAAAGTGGGCGCCATAGGCGCCCATTACGGCGCCCTACAACCCCTAGTTGTCTGAATAAAAGAACAGTTTTTATTATGGCTCTAAATCACGACTTCTTGTATACCACACTACACACTCGGTACAACAATGTTCGCTAGGTACACACTACAAAGATCGTTGAACTTCGGTCAAGTTCGTTCATTCAATTCGTTGTAAAATGTTCATCGTTGACGTTGACAGAGTCACAAACCGTCATTGTAGATAGCAGATACTCTCCATTTGTTGGATAATAAATATTTTAATAAATAGTATTAAATACTAGATATAACACTTAAATGTGGAGATATCCGGATCAGGAATCCGGATCCGGCAAATATTAGGGCAAAACTATCCGGATCTGCCAAATAGTAAAAAAAACATATCCGGCTGTTCCATAATTATTGAAAATACTTTCATACGCTGCGCCTAAAGATGCACTTTCTTTACAGATACGTCGTTTCTTTTAATCGTCAATATCGGCACTCTAAGACAATCTGCTAAAGGGATTAATGTGCTCAGTACTGGAGCAATAGGGGTCCATTGCTATTTGATCCTAGGTATCCTGATTGTAGCCGTCTGCTAAAGTTGACCTCAGCAGCAGATGCGTCGCTAGGGTTGGTGTCATCCGGGGCGGTAACTCGTGGTGTCACCCCATCACGACTTAACCCAAAGACCTCCTACGAGTTTTCCAGTTCCAAATAACGGGAACATATAGAATTTTACATTTTGGTGTCACCCCCTTGATGGTGTCACCCGGGGTGGCCCACCCCACCGCCCTCCCCCTAGTGATGCCACTGCTCAGCAGTCTTCTACAGTTGACCTCCACTGGTCACTGGAGGTTCACTCCAGCACTCGATGTCACAGGGGTCAGGACAGCGGCTGACCACGAACGGCCCCACGTTCTACAGCACGGTGAATTGAGTCACGTCGAGACTAGCGACACGGCTGCTGGTCTGGTATAGAGAGATGAGAGTGTAGAGGTAGCGCAGAGAGACTAGCGACACGGCTGCTGGTCTGGTAGAGAGAGATGAGAGTGTAGAAGTAGCGCAGAGAGACTAGCGACACGGCTGCTGGTCTGGTAGAGAGAGATGAGAGTGTAGAGGTAGCGCAGAGAGACTAGCGACACGGCTGCTGGTCTGGTAGAGAGGGATGAGAGTGTAGAGGTAGCGCAGAGAGACTAGCGACACGGCTGCTGGTCTGGTAGAGAGAGATGAGAGTGTAGAGGTAGCGCAGAGAAACTAGCGACACTGCTGCTGGTCTGGTAGAGAGAGATGAGAGTGTAGAGGTAGCGCAGAGAGACTAGCGACACTGCTGCTGGTCTGGTAGAGAGAGATGAGAGTGTAGAGGTAGCGCAGAGAGACTAGCGACACTGCTGCTGGTCTGGTAGAGAGAGATGAGAGTGTAGAGGTAGCGCAGAGAGACTAGCGACACTGCTGCTGGTCTGGTAGAGAGAGATGAGAGTGTAGAGGTAGCGCAGAGAGACTAGCGACACTGCTGCTGGTCTGGTAGAGAGAGATGAGAGTGTAGAGGTAGCGCAGAGAGACTAGCGACACTCCTGCTGGTCTGGTAGAGAGAGATGAGAGTGTAGAGGTAGCGCAGAGAGAGAGGAGCGACGTAACGACTGTGTATTCTGTGTATTGAGTTCATTCATAAACCTGTTTGATATCCTTAACAATTAGTGACTTGGACTTTATTATTTTACGAGCAACAAAGCCCGTCCAAGGACGTTACGCCACCGTTCGGTGGCATTTTGTAACTCCCCTCCAACAGCCGTCTCGACCGGCATTACATGTGCATCGCATCAAAAATACTATTCATTATAGGTAAAATAAATAACTCGTAAAAACAGAGCTTTTTGCTACAAATCCCAACGCGCATAACTCAAAATAAAGTCTTGGAAGAAGAACTTCACCAAAAATAACTCGTTTTGAACGTCCGCGTAAATGGCGTAAACGTGTTCAATATGATTGGCTGTTGGAGTCATATGTGTTTGAGGGACCAATCGCTATAGATGACCCGACAGAACGGACAGAAACGTGCCTTTTATTATATAGGATAACTAGCCACCACTCGGCTACATGATTACAACCAGATGTTTTATTGAAGTCATCGAGAATGATTAGCTTTTCGATACATGTAATGTTGGCGATTGTATAGACTATAGAGTGAAGATCTTCATAGAATTGGAATTTCACTTCATCGCGCTTAGTCATCATTGACGAGGCGTGCAAACGAATGATGTTGGGTTCAGGAAAGTAGAGGCAGTTTCATTGTTATAAGCTTGTCATCTATAGCCCTTGAAGGACGAGCCAGTTTGCCAGTCAATGTTATGTTCGCCGCGAAGCTAGCACCAGCCTCACGACGTTCATCACTTGTTCTGCCACTCCAAATATATAACTTATTATAACCCTAGCTTCTTTCAAGGAGTTGGCTGCTAATCTAATGCGATTCTGCTAATCAAATCCCACTAAGAGCAACAATGTTGATATAGTAACTAACAAGTTCATTTACTGTTAAACCAGCGGTCAAATTTGATGACATAATTCTTAAATTTATCGCTCGTAATTATTTAAATTTAACATTAGAGGTCTACAGGTATGCATTTTTGCCGATATTACCGATATTTTTTTTTAATATATTTTTGCCAATATGAATATTTGTTAGGACAAAAACCAGCTTTCAAATTTACCTCCACATTTTGTGTCCTTAATTCCGTTGTTCGTGTCACGCATTTTCTTCTCACGTTTCAATAATGATTTTATTTTCAGGATCAATGCTATAAATAAAATTATTATTTCTTTATTTTGTTTTTAAAATATGTTTTATTAAAAACTCATTTAACTTTGTATAAAAAGTAAAATTTATCTTTAAACGAAGTTTCTGATGTGTTTACAAGTTCCAGATCATGACCTACATTATGACGCATGACAAAACGAACTGTCCGCTTTAAAAATGTACACTGAAAATTAGGAACTCCTTTTGAACCTTCAACTTTGACTCATAATTAACTTTAACCAATAGTTAAATGCCTTTTTGCACACGGCCAACTTTTATGAATGAAACAATGAGAACAAAGCAATAGTAATAAAGTCAAAATGAGGTTGAAGGATGAATGATTGCCAAAGACCTGCATGTTACTACTTGTTGACATATTGACCTGCATGTTACTACTTGTTGACATATAGACCTGCATGTTACTACTTGTTGACATATAGACATGCATGTTACTATTTGTTGACATATAGACCTGCATATTACTACTTGTTGACATATAGACCTGCATGTTACTACTTGTTGACATATAGACCTGCATGTTACTACTTGTTGACATATAGACCTGCATGTTACTACTTGTTGACATATAGACCTGCATGTTACTACTTGTTGTCATATAGACCTGCATGTTACACATTTGTATTTTCTACATCGTGTTTACTACTTGTTGTCATATAGACCTGTATGTTACTACTTGTTCACATATAGACCTGCATAGACCCCTCAGCCGGCGCCGCGCGACGAATACGCCGCAAAATTTTCGTCCGCCGAAAATCCGCCGGAAAATATACGGCGCGCCGCATTAGCCGCCGCATTTGGTCCGCCGTAAATCCGCCGAAAAATGAATGAGCCGCCGTAACGTAATGTTTTTGTTTTCGTTAGTTTCATTGCGTTCCGTTTTAAGATCGATTGCATTTTTAGAATAACCGTCGCAGAAAGTGTGACAAAAATTAAATATTTGTACAGCTTTTTTAAACCTAAATAATCATTGACACAGTTCTTGCTAGTTATC
Source organism: Ampullaceana balthica (assembly GCA_944989445.1). Lineage (NCBI taxonomy): Eukaryota > Metazoa > Mollusca > Gastropoda > Lymnaeidae > Ampullaceana > Ampullaceana balthica. Next base: position 939,357 of record CALYLW010000112.1, on the reverse strand, counting down.
TTTTTCTTACAATCTAAATTTATAAAATACCAATTAAAATACAAATAAATTAATGAATTAATGTAAGTTATCGTTAAGCTTTGTCGTAAATAGGCAATTTATTATTACTCAAATATGGCTCAACGATATTCTACTAGCAGAAAGATAAGCCTAAATTAATTGTTTCAATTAACTAGATATTACAAATTGTTTAGTCAATAACTGATGATTTTTAAGGGTTATTTTGAAGTTTGAGCACGTAATTTCTTTCGCTGCGAATTTTAATTTTCTCTTGAGAACTTTCATTTTTAATTTATTAAATGCATTTGTATATGTTATATTTTAGTTATTATAGCGCTAATTTGTAAGGCTTTTTAATTTATAAGGCTTTTTCGGCCATTGACGCTACATTATAATCGGAGTAGGATAGATCATTTTTGTTTATCTAGCACCTTGCTCGCCAGATTTTGTTTACCTGGAACGACCCATACTAAAATAAATTTACTGTTTGAAGATGTTTTTTTTTAAGTTTCATTCATCTATTTTAAGATTCTTAGAAGATCAATAAATATTATAATTAAATTTTCATTTTTTTTATTCCTTACTAGATGTTTGATTCTTTTTTGTTTGTTTTTAAGCAAGAAAATTTCATGTTGCCTCTTGCTGTGACAACCCAACAATTAGGGTGCTAGATAAACAAAATGGATGTATCTTACTCTACTCTGATTATGTAGCGTCAAGGGCCGAAAAAGGTTATACATTAAAAAGCCTTACAAATTAGCGCTGTAGTAGCTAAAATATAACATATATAAATGCATTTAATAAATTAAAAACGAAAGGTCCTACGAGAAAATTAAAATTCGCAGTTAAATAATAATCTTCTAAGACTGCAGGATTACCTTTTTACGTTACACCATTTCTAATGTAACAATTCTTTATGACTATATGATGATTTTAGGTGAACTCAAATGTCAGCAAATGTCATCTAAACCGGGAAGAGAGGCAGTTCATTAAAAACCTACAAGTAAAACCTAAACCGCCTAGCCTACATGGAAATTCTAAAGCACAATGCTGGAAATATTTTGGTGGCCTGTTCTCTGCTAATGGGAGAAATGTAGACGAAGCTCCAGTTTATTGTCAGCTGTGCCTCACTGCTCAGCAGTCATTGGGTGACAACTAGGGTCACCTTTCAAAAGTAACCAATTTTGCCGCAATTACATCAAGTGGCAATATGAATCTTCTCTTAAGTGTCAAGCACAATGTGTCGGTACAAAGTCAAGAAAAGTCAAATAAAATTTTGGGATATTTTTTGATTACAAACTGGCCGTTCTCTGTCACAATTTCTTTTCGGACTCAAGCCCATCGTATCTTACTGAACTTTTGTCGGTCTACTCACCCACTCGCAAGCTAAGATCTTCTGCAGACACACGCGTTCTCTCTGTTCCTACGACACGCACCAAAACGTTTGGTGAAAGGTCGTTCTCTTTTTGTGCAGCCAAACAATGGAATTCTCTACCATTACACATACGTGGTATTCAAACAACCAAGTCCTTCAAGACTGCACTTAAGACACATCTTTTCAAAATTTATTTTTAAAATTGATGAAACAACATTTCTTGTAAATGATTAACGTAGCTTATGTATAATGTATTGTAATTGTGTGTGTTTGTTGTGATATGAATGTTAATTTAATACTTATAAGTATGTTATTTCTTTCATGTAAAGCGCTGTGAGCCCAGTTCCTTACTGGGATACAACGCTATATAAATAATCAATTTATTATTATTATTATTATATTTCCGTAAGTATGGAAAAGGCAACAGTCAATGTCAGGCAACATCAAGTCATGAACTGAAAAGAGATATCGTTATCTGGTTCTGTAGAGACTTGCTCGCCTTTGAAAATGTGGCTAAAGATGGTTTTGTTGACTTCTTCAAAATAAATTGCCCATCTCTCAACATACAGGCACCTGTAACACTTGCTGGAACAACCCTGGATGATGTTTACCGTAGTTTACGAATATTTCGTAATCAGCCGAAAATCAGCTGCAAATGTCAATTTACGCAGAAATCCGGCTAATCCGGATATCAGCCGAAAAATAATTTCAGCCAGCCGAAATTTTAAAATCCGGCTAATCCGGATATCAGCCGAAAAATTTTGTCAGCCAGCCGAAATTTTTAAAAAAATTCGGCTGGCAGGTCTAGGTCACCTGCATATTACTACTTGTTGTCATATAGACCTGCATGTTACTACTTGTTGTCATATAGACCTGCATGTTACACATTTGTATTTTCTACATCGTGTTTACTACTTGTTGTCATATAGACCTGCATGTTACTACTTGGTGACATATAGACCTGCATGTTACTACTTGTTGACATATAGACCTGCATGTTACTACTTGTTGTCATATAGACCTTCATGTTACTAGTTGTCATATAGAACTGCATGTTACTACTTGTTGACATATAGACCTGCATGTTACTACTTGTTGTCATATAGACCTGTATGTTACTACTTGTTGTCATATAGACCTTCATGTTACTAGTTGTCATATAGACCTGCATGTTACTACTTGTTGACATATATACCTGCATGTTACTACTTGTTGTCATATAGACCTGTATGTTACTACTTGTTGTCATATAGACCTTCATGTTACTAGTTGTCATATTATAGACCTGCATGTTACTACTTGTTGACATATAGACCTGCATGTTACTACTTGTTGACATATAGACCTGCATGTTACTACTTGTTGTCATATAGACCTGCATGTTACTACTTGTTGTAATATAGACCTGCATGTTACTACTTGTCATATAGACCCGCATGTTACACATTTGTATTTTCTACATCGTGTTTACTACTTGTTGACATATAGACCTGCATGTTACTAGTTGTCATATAGACCTGCATGTTACAACTTGTTGTCATATAGACCTGCATGTTACTACTTGTTGACATATAGACCTGCATGTTACAACTTGTTGTCATATAGACCTGCATGTTACTACTTGTTGACATATAGACCTGCATGTTACAACTTGTTGTCATATAGACCTGCATGTTACTACTTGTTGTCATAATATAGACCTGCATGTTACACATTATTATTTTTCAAGTCCACTTTTTAAATAGCTGTTAAACTTCAACCCGCGGCTTGAGTTGAATTTGTTTAAAGTGAAACTCGCCCCTAGATACATAACACAACAGAGAGACAAACGGACACGAGATTTCTTTTTTAATTCTGGAAGTTTGAAAGATATAATTTAACACACTTAGATATTGCAGTAAATTGTGGGGAAACCACATGCTGTGTGCACTAGTATTCATTTCCCTCAGAATAGATGACCGATTTTTATTGTGTTCTAATTTAGATTTTCACACACATCTGTTAACTTGAAGTTTTACTTATTATGCTTCGGGAAATCCCAGAAGCTTGCACCACAAAACCAGCCTGGTCACAGATCAATTATATATTATATATTTACGCTCATTTGTCACTGCCGCCTAACGTTAAGGGAAATCACTCTGCTTTTTTTAAAATTGTGCGTTGTAAGCAGCGCTGATTGACTCAAATAGTTATTTTTTGGTGCAGTAATTTGGTGCGCTGCTTTCGAAAATTAGTTTAAAAATCGTGTGGTGATTAGCACTGTAAAAATTATTATATAAATGCTTTGTTTAATTTTCAGGAATATTTCGTGTTTATCATACAAGGATAAGTTACTTGGGCTTTTGACACCCCCAAAAAAGTGGGCGCCTTATGCGCCCTACAACCTCAATTTAAAATTACTTTGTGTACATTTAAGGTAGTTTAATATTACGTATCTATCATACAAGGACAAGTTTGTTGGGCTTTTGAAAAAAGTGGGCGCCGCAGGCGCATTAAATAAAATTTGGCGCCACAGCACAATCTAGTATATATTATATATTTACGCTCATTTTTCACTGCCGCCTAACGCTGAGGGAAATCACTCTGCTTTTTTAAAATTTTGCGTTGTAAGCAGTGCTGATTGACTCAAATAGTTATTTTTTGGTGCAGTAATTTGGTGCGCTGCTTTCTAAAATTAGTTAAAAAATTATATATAAATACTTTGTTTAATTTTCAGGAATACAACCTCAATTTTAAATTACTTTGTGTACATTTAAGGTAGTTTAATATTACGTATCTATCATACAAGGACAAGTTTGTTGGGCTTTTGAACAAAGTGGGCGCCGTAGGCACCCTAAATAAAAGTGGGCGCCGCAGCACAACCTATATGTACATTTCAGGAATATTTCGTATTTATCATACAAGGATAAAATAAATTTTAAAAAAACTATTATAAAATAGTTTGTGTACATTTAAGAAATTTTAATATTACGTATTTATCATACAAGGACATGTTAGTTGGACTTTTGAAAAAGGTGTGCGCCGTAGGCGCCCTTAAACAAAAGGGGGCGCCGCAGGCGCCACGGCGCCGCAGCACAAACTAGTATTATATTAATTATATTTACGCTCATTTGTCACTGCCGCCTAACGCTGAGGGAAATCACTCCCCTTTTTTTTAAATTTTGCGTTGTAAGCAGTGCTGATTGACGCAAATAGTTTTTTTTTGTGCGTTGCTTTCGAAAATTAGTTTAAAAATCGTGTGGTGATTAGCACTGTAAAAATTATTATATAAATGCTTTGTTTAATTTTCAGGAACATTTCGTGTTTATCATACAAGGATAAGTTACTTGGGCTTTTGACCCCAAGAAAGTGGGCGCATTATGCGCCCTACAACCTCAATTTAAAATTACTTTGTGTACATTTAAGGTAGTTTAATATTACGTATCTATCATACAAGGACAAGTTTGTTGGGCTTTTGAAAAAAGTGGGCGCCGCAGGCGCATTAAATAAAAGTTGGCGCCGCAGGCACCATGGCGCCACAGCACAATCTAGTATATATTATATATTTACGCTCATTTTTCACTGCCGCCTAACGCTGAGGGAAATCACTCTGCTTTTTTAAAATTTTGCGTTGTAAGCAGTGCTGATTGACTCAAATAGTTATTTTTTGGTGCAGTAATTTGGTGCGCTGCTTTCTAAAATTAGTTAAAAAATTATATAAATACTTTGTTTAATTTTCAGGAATACAACCTCAATTTTAAATTACTTTGTGTACATTTAAGGTAGTTTAATATTACGTATCTATCATACAAGGACAAGTTTGTTGGGCTTTTGAACAAAGTGGGCGCCGTAGGCACCCTAAATAAAAGTGGGCGCCGCAGCACAACCTATATGTACATTTCAGGAATATTTCGTATTTATCATACAAGGATAAAATAAATTTTAAAAAAACTATTATAAAATAGTTTGTGTACATTTAAGAAATTTTAATATTACGTATTTATCATACAAGGACATGTTAGTTGGACTTTTGAAAAAGGTGTGCGCCGTAGGCGCCCTTAAACAAAAGGGGGCGCCGCAGGCGCCACGGCGCCGCAGCACAAACTAGTATTATATTAATTATATTTACGCTCATTTGTCACTGCCGCCTAACGCTGAGGGAAATCACTCCCCTTTTTTTTAAATTTTGCGTTGTAAGCAGTGCTGATTGACGCAAATAGTTGTTTTTTTTTGGTGCGCTGCTTTCGAAAATTAGTTTAAAAATCGTGTGGTGATTAGCACTGTAAAAATTATTATATAAATGCTTTGTTTAATTTTCAGGAACATTTCGTGTTTATCATACAAGGATAAGTTACTTGGGCTTTTGACCCCCCCCCAAGAAAGTGGGCGCATTATGCGCCCTACAACCTCAATTTAAAATTACTTTGTGTACATTTAAGGTAGTTTAATATTACCTAGCTATCATACATGGACAAGTTTGTTGGGCTTTTAAAAAAAAGTGGGTGCCATAAAAAAGGGGGGCGCCGCAGGCACCACAGCGCCGCAGCACAAACTAGTTTATCCAATATTGTATTATATATTGTATCTTTTCTATATGCCTTGTCATTACAGTCGTACCTTGAGATACGAGTGCCCTAACATACGAGTTATTTGAGATACGAGCTGTCGAGCGAGCGAAGTTTTGATTTGAAATACGAGCGAAATTTGAGATACGAGGACTCTCAGGAACTGATGACAGATGAATTGCAAGAGTTACAGTCGCTGCAGCATTCGGGGGTTCTGCGAGAAATTCGTTTTGAGGAAGAGCTAGAGGTGGAGGAGGTTATTTCTACAAGTGAGATAAAAGAGATCTTGGGAATGTGTGAGAGAGTTTCACTTTTCGTGGAAAAGAAACACCCTGAAAAAGTTGCAACTTATCGTGCATCGGAGCTATTTAATGACACTTGCCTAACTCATTTGCGCAGCATTCTGAAAGGGAGGAAGAAACAAACCTCCTTGGACAGTTTTTTTGTTGTTGTGAATCTGGTGAAAAAGGCAAAGACCAGTGAAGAGAAAAGCGGTGACTAAAATTAAGCATACAGTAGCATTTATTTTGTTTGTAAGTTACATTTAAGTGACCAAAATACAAATATGTATGTACCCTTTATAAAAACTGGGGTTTTTTTGCTTTACATTCTCTTTTATTATGTTTTTATACCATATTTGTCATTTGTAAATAAATTTTTCTTATTAAAACACATGACAAATACAATTAGGGGTAGCAAATTTTTAGGCTGGAACGGATTAATGGCATTTCAATTAATTTCAATGGCGGAAATTGTTTTGAGATACGAGAAAATTGACATTCGAACAAGGTTACGGAACGAATTAAACTCGTATCTCGAGCTATCACTGTATATGGCGGAAATCAATTAATAGAAATATTGGGTCTTTTTCGGGGACAGATTTCATAAAAATTTAATAAAACTATGAACATAAGGATAAAAACACTTTTCTTATTCCGTATGCAAGAACAAACACATACAAATTTTCTTTTTTCCCGTCCGGAATTCGGGCGTGGGATGGGTTGCCTGAAGAAACCAGGAAAACCAACACTTTATCAACATTTAAATATCTAATACAAATGCAGGACTAAACACAAACCATAGATAAGCGTAGGACGCAATGATCTTCTGTACAGAAGGAGCGTCTGTAAACAGATAAGATAAGAAGATATGCTAACAATTTCGAGAGCTTATTGATTCGACTGGATTTATGCTTAAAAACATTGTTCCGCTTAAATGTAGTCTAAAAATAGAGCATTACTCAATGAGTAATGACGTTTTCCGGTTTTAGAAATGACAAGCCCTATTGAAGGCGCTCCTTGTTTACAGAAGCACAGAAGATTTTTTTGTCATACTGGTTTTATATAAACATCCAAGCAGATATTGAAATGAGAGTTGATGTATATCGTTTATTGTAAGTGTTAAACAAGTCGCTTTTCGTTATGACCCTCATCAGTTCGTCAGCGGTTCTGGCATCTCACAAAGGTACCCAACGTCGTTCGTGGAACTCTGCTGCACACACGATGTGTCGACCAAGTACCAGTCCACATCTCGTGAGAACCCCTGACAGTTACCAGCAGTCCCTTCGTCGGGCTCACCCTCCGCCCAGTTTGAGACCTCCAACTCCGATTGCCCGTGTCTCCCCGTCCAGCGGCCCTCAACTTTGTCGTCCGTGGCCCCCGTCATGACGACGGACAAGTTCCCACTCCTGTCGCCGATGAAGTCCCTCAGAAACCGGAACTCGTCCCGGCTGTCGACCTCCGCGAGGTACCCGCCCACCATCGCGCAGGCGGACTCCCCGGTCGACGGGACGAATGACGTCACGCCTTTTGTCAAATAATACCTCCTCCCGCTGAAGACTTCCGACTCGTCGAACAGAGATTTAACCGCCAGCTTTAACCTGGTCTCCATCGTCTCCTGAAACAACTTCAGACTAGCGGCTTGTTCTCTGAACTCTCTGACGGTGCTCTTGAGGTTCGCCACGTGACCTTTCAACTCCTCGACCTCCTTCAGGAAGACCTCGGCGCCGGGACTCACGGCCTTGACCGCGGCCGTCTCTGCGATGACCCTGGGCCGTCCGATGAAGTCCACCCCGTTAGCCTCACATCTGTACACGCCGGATGTCCTAGACGTGGGGTCCCTCCACGCGACTGTGATGAACGACTCGCCTCTCGTGTTGATGTAACCGTTGGCCGAGACGAGGTCGCGGGAGAAGAGGTTGATCTTACCGTCGAACAGGTTGATGAGCGCCAAGGGCTGGAAGTCCGGGTCTTCGGTCGTGTTGGCGTGAGAGATCAACAGGTAGAAGAGCCCGGTGAGGGCGGGAGTTTTCCCAGCGGTGAACGCGCATCGAACCTGGAGGTCTTTGGTGATGCCGAGTTGTACTGTAGATGGGTTCACTTCAATCTGCAGAGCTTAAAGATATGGTTACATTTTTAGTGATATTGCATTTCGACTATTGTTGGCTTTGTGTGCGTGTGTGCGCGCGTGCGATTACGCGAGTGCGCGTGTTTAATGGAGAGAGAGTGTGCGTATGTGTATGTGTTTGTGTGTATTTGCCTGCCTGTGTGTAGAGGATAAATTGTCTATGGATATGCAACATAGAAGAGGAGACAAAAAAAAGACTTGTAAAAAAAATTAAAACCTGTGGACACCTCTAAAATACCAGTCTAGTGCAGTGATGGCGAACCTATGGCATGCGTGCCACAGTCGGCGAGCAGAGCCTTATCAGCCGGCACGCGACGAAAATATTACTCCCTTAATCAAACCCCCATTTTAGGGTTTCATTGGAGTGGTGGCACTTCGCTATACAAAATATGGGTTTTGGTTGAATTTTGGGCACGCGACACTACAAAGGTTCGCCACCACTGGTCTAGTGTGTCGACAGAAAGCTATTAGATGACATAAAGGAAAATAAATAATTTATAAAACTATAAGATAATAATATCATATGGAAAGTAGACTAGGCTCACTAAAAGAAGAAGACTACATAAAATCATATGAAAAATGCTATGACATTCTGCATCTCTTTAAGAACATCAATGACAAAGACCAAACAAAATACTTTAATTAGGACAACATCCAATGATTGATGACACATACCCGCCCTGCTGACCGCGATGAAACAGACAAACGCCCAAATGTTCATGTTCCTCGCGTCACTCTGGTTCATGAAGTAAACATCCGCGGGCATCAAACCTCACGAGGGCCTCGTCTCGTGTTTACATCTCGGACAAAAGGAAATATTCGGCAAGTTAAAATCTATGCCTTACAAAGGTGTTTCTGCTTGTTCCACGAGGCTAAAAAGTTGAATGGGATATTAAAATTTATGCTTAAAAAATATAACGAAACAATTGATTAAATTGAATGTAATATCTTAACTGTTCCACGGATCACTGTCTGTCTCTATATAAGATTCATGGGTAAAATATAAAGACGATCGATGAAATTGGAAGTAAATAAAAGATCAGTGCATAAAAGTTTCTGCGTATAATATCTTATCTATCTATTACAGATGCTTCTTAAATACAGAAGATTACTGCATCCTATTCTTATCCATAGCTTATGCCTAGTCTTGCATTTTTCTTAGATTTTTAAATGTACAGTATGTAGACTGTTTGTTTTCCTAGTTTCCTCAGACTTACAGACTCAGAATTACAGACTTGAACAACGAGGATTTTGTATGTATTTGTTATTGCATACGGGATAAGAAAATAATGACGTAGTTATAAGATATCAAGAGTAAAAAAACAAAACAAAACGTTTGTATTAACTTTTATGGGGTGGGGGGCGTGATGGTAAAATGTTATAGTTTTTGTTTACAGTGTTTACTTGTAATGGCTTTTCCTCTAAACATTATTACTATTGTCTATTTTGGTATGTTTAAATAAATTCTCTGACAATGACGAGGGACGCCCGCGACAGCCTCTAGAAGACACGGATCGTGTGACGGGCGATAAGGTAATTGACCCGTGGACAAGGCGACAAAACAACACAAGGAGATATTTGTGGTGGGGGTCACGGAGGTCATGAGGTCATGTACAGACTTAACAGAACAAGTCAAAGTTGTTTTGTTTGTTTTTGGTTGTTTTTTTTTGGTGTTTTTTTTTGGAAGGGGGGGGGTGTTAATCTCAGTTTCAAGTTTTCAGATTGTAAATGTTCAGATTATTCGCATCATTTACTTTGTTTTGACTCGTTTAAATGAATTGAATCGGTTTCATCTTGGATCTTTTCAATCTTTTATATCATTAAAAAATAGGGCTGCGGAAATTAACGATTAATTTTTCGATTAATCGGTAAAAATTTAACGATTAATCGACCCACCACTTATAAATGTACTGGCAGTCAAAAATTGAAATATTTATGCCGATTAAAATAAACTAACTTCCGTACGATTACACAAACATTTTGGTTTTACACTATTGACTGACGTGAATGTTCAAAATGTTGATAAAGATTATTGTGTCCATTGAGAGAAATCGTATGCCTACCATGCAATGTTCCCTCTAAGTCTAAGCTTCGTTGGTCCGTGTGCAAAGTTTTTTTTTAAACAACTCGTATGCAAAGTTGCAAAACGTCCATTTTTAGTGTAATATTTTACAAAATTTGCTGCGCGGTGATTCTAGACTCCTGCATGGCGTCGGTCAAATATCTGCGCAGGTCGCTGCTTTAAGGAACATTGCTACCATGGCTCTAACACTTCGCTTACATATCACCTGTGAATCAAACATCCACTACAGTATAGGAAACTTCAGCTGAGACAAATCTAAAGCTATGTGAACGATTGTTCAGCTCGGCTGGTGATATTGTCTATAAGACCCGCTCATCACTTGAACAAAATAATGTCAATACACTTGTCTGTTTGCGTTGTTGGTAAAAAGATGTTATATAAAGAAGAAATTCCAGTGTTATTTTGATTTTCGAAAAGTATTTTAATAAATGTTTCTTATGACACCATAAATTCCAATTTTTGGCTTTGATCGAAATTAACGATTAATTAATAGTTAATTTTTCAAAAGTTAACGATTAAATTTAAATTAATCGATAACAGCCCTATTAAAAAAAGTTATTTAACAACAAAAATTCATTACAGTAATTATAGTATGTTTTTTTTTAATTTAGTTTTATTATTATTATTACTAGTTTTTGCTGCGGCGCCCCCTTTTTTTAAGGGCGCCTACGGCGCCCACCTTTTTCAAAAGCTTAACTAACTTGTCCTTGTATGATAAATACGTATAATATTAAAATTTCTTAAATGTACACAAAGTATTTTATAATAGTAATTTTTATGTCAAAAGCCCAAGTAACTTATCCTTGTATGATAAATACGAAATATTCCTGAAATGTACACAAAGTATGTATATAATATAGGTTGTGCGGCGGCGCCCACTTTTTTCAAAAGCCCAACAAACTTGTCCTTGTATGAAAGATATGTAATATTAAACTACCTTAAATGTACACAAAGTAATTTAAAATAGAGGTTGTAAATTAAACAAAGCATTTATATAACAATTTTTACAGTGCTAATCACCACAAGATTTATATGAAACATATTTTACGACAAATAACTACCATTTTTGGATTGTCTTGCGCTGCATATTATAATAAACATTCTTTTAGTTATGTCTCGTTCATAAATGATTTATATTCAAAAACTTGGTTTTTACGGGGTTTTTTTTTAATTTTGGTTTGCTTTTCATTCCTCCTGGCCAGCTCATCTGCCACCCACTCACCCGCACCTTCTGCTTCCTCAATCGCAAATCCCTCATTTCCAACGGCGTAACTAGGGGTGGGGCGGGGTGGTACATATGTACCCGGGCGCCAAGGTACAGGGTTGCCAAAATGAGGGTTAGAGCGTCACATTGTAATTAATGAACAAGTGTAAGATAGTGATTTAACGAGGTAAGGGGAGCTTGTTTATAGTTTGTCCCCGGGCGCAAAATGCCCTAGCAACGCCCCTGCCCATCCCCATCTCAATTTATCCTTAACTTACCTTTATCTTGACCATTCCATTCGTCTAATCTCTTGTCTTTCGTCGTCCACAACTTCACCTTTCGGTTTACTCGTGCTTTGAAAGCTTGTAGGAAATTCTATGGTCAAGGGGCTGTAACTGTAGTAATTGAGTTTCGCTTATTCTCATTAAGCACGACAGCTTCATCTACTTATTTCCCCTTTTTTCAAAGTCGCGTGTTTTTTTTTAAATAATAAATGATCATAAAATAAAATAAGTCTTTTTTTCAGGGAAGAATTAAAGATATAAATTATGGGTAATTCTTAACACTGTTGACATATCTTTCTTTACTCTGGCATTTTATAATGTTTTAAGAGATACTTCCCTTATCTCAATAGCTAGAAGAGAATAATGAAAACATACAAAAGCGATTAATTAATTTATATTTCTTTAAAATTAGATTCCTTACATTTTTAACAATTGAACATGACAGAGAGCGTGTAAACAAATGAACAACAGAGAGTGTGTGTAACAAAATGAACAAGAGAGAGTGTGTGTAACAAAATGAACAAGAGAGAGTGTAAAAAGTAAACATGAAAGAAATTGTAAATAAATGAAAATTGGGAAAAGTGCAAATAAATAAACGCAAGTGAAACTATTGCCCTGGTGTCAATTAAGCTAGATGTTCAAATGACGGGTAAATTTAATAATACGACAGATGCCACTATGATAAAAGCACATATTATATTAATGAGAAAATACTCAAGATTACACGAAATAGCTCGTAGTTTATTGAAAAGACCAATATTACAAGTGCCCAATGAAATTACATTAACACGCATTGGGGAGAAAACCATATTTCTCATTGCGGGACCTCACACAGAAATCTTGCTGGCAGATGCTCTTTGTCGCCTAGGATACAAGGGACGTCGCCCAACACACATGCGCATTCCACGCCAACAGCGACACAAAACTCATTTCCCTTCTCGTCCGGCTCGCCGGAACCCCCGTTGGAGAAGGGCATCAACCACTGCCCACTTTGAGACTCGTTGAGACCGCCGATCAAAACAAGGGATAAGTCCACGTGCGGTGTGACGAGATCACGGACGAACGAGAACTCGCGGCTGTCGTCAATGTACACGAGATAGCCGCCGAGGGATTGGCATGAGGCCGCGGCAAGGGTTGAAGCTACGCTGGGTTCCCTTCTCGACAGGTAATACGTGTGGCCATTAAACACCAGGGGTGTTTCAAACAAAGTTTGAGACAAGAGTTCCTTCCGCTGGCTGGAGGAGTTGACAAATAATTCAATTTTTTCGTCGCATTTGCCGAGGTCGATCTTCATCTTAGCGATTTCTGACCAGCACTTTTTCTCGTTGCTGATCACGTGATCTTTTAGCATATTCAACTCAGATTTCAAACTCACTATTTCCTCCAACAAGATCTCAAAATTTCCCCGTGTCAAATGCCGGGTGCTTGACACGGACACTGGATGCCCTATGGTATCTATCCCGTTGGCCACGCACCTGTAACTACCCCACGCGTTCTGCGACGGCAGCGCCCATGTCAAGCTAAGATACGACGTTCTTTCCGTGTGGAACGCCCCTGCGGCCGTGGCGTTCTCGTAAAATATGTCGATGGGTCGGAGAGTAATGGACTGGATAGACGTCACCTCCCGGAAGTCGGAAACTTTTCCGCTGTGTGAATGGGAGAGAATCATTGAGCTGAGTTTCGTGAGGTTTAGCTCCCTTTCTTCCAGGGGATCCGAGGTGCAGTTGATGACGAGGCTTGCCGTCTGCTCCTTGTGCTCAGCTTCAATGTGGACAGAGTCGACTGTTTCACGATATAAGAAACAATTCATTCAGTGTTATCTTTAGTATGTATTATGTTCTCCTATGTACAAGGGGTCACCAAACTTTTTTTTTATATCGGTTGGCCGGATGGCTGATAATATAACGAGCGCCGGCCGCACAACCAGTCTAGACGTAAGACTAAGCTTAAGGTTAGCCTTCCATGTTAATCGCCAGTCGAAGGATGGCAATAAAACGAAATATATTTTAATAAAACAACAAAATAAAAAAAAATTAAATTATAATACAGACAACTGACATATTCATTTGCTTTAAAAAAATTAAGAAGATGAACTCATCAGAAAAGGCAGATATGTCAGACCTTAAGTGCACATTAAAAAAATCTAGATCGGATCATTGATAATAGCAAATTTTAGGCCCACGGGCCGTAGTTTGGTGACCCCTGTCCTAAACTAATGCCCACATAACTTTAAACAAATGTTGATGAAGTCAAAATATTTATTAAATTATCTCAAAGAATTCGAAGCTAACAAATAAATTAATATGGCAGAGTTGATTAAAATAAATATTTCTATCGACATCAAACAAAGAATTTTATAACCAGACTACCAACAAATATCAATATACACAATTCCCGTTGTCTTTATGGATGTAATGCTGTTAGGTGGCGCTGCGAATGAATGTAATGCTGTTAGGTGGCGCTGCGATCGAGCGCTGCGATCGATTTTGTTTTATAGTGCTACTAATTTTAGAAAGCAGCGCACCAAATTACTGCACCAAAAATAACACTTTTCGAACGTTCCGCATAAAATTGTTCAATATGATAATAAGAAAAACCCGTAAAAAACCAAGTTTTTGACTATAAATCCTTTATGTACGAGAAGTAATTAAAAGAATGTTCATTATAATACGCAGCGCCAGACCATTCAGAAATACAAAATTGCAGTTGTGTCGTAAAACATGTTTAATATAATGCGCACCGATCAGGAATATGTTTATAAAAAGAGCTGTCAATAAAATACGCACCTTATTGCGCGACAGAAAGTTTGTTCAATATAATACGCACCGCGACGCTCTATCTCAAAAAATAGCATGATACATAGGAATAAATAAAATAATCTAAAAAATCAATAATTTAATTACGGTACATGCGATCGATCTGAAATTTTGATACATTGTTTTTATTATCGGTACGAAACTGCCTGCAAAATTTCAGCTCGCTATCTTCCGAGCAAGTGGGTTAAAAATCGATCAAAAGTTTTGGCGACAAGGTCGGTCGGCCGCAGACACCACGAGTTAATATAAAGGATTTAATAAATGAATAAAATAAAAATCAATAAAATAAATAAAATTTCTGTATTACATTACTTTTTATTCTGATGCGTATTTTTTCAAAATAAATAGATTTCAGCTGAAATGTATTTATTTTGAAAACTTCCGTCATTTTTGACGTGTGATACATAGGGTTGCCAGATGGCTGTCTCAAAAATACCGGACACTAGTTTCGATTTTTTTCTAAGGTGACCAGATTTTCCGCAAAGTGAGACGTGTCCCCATGGACAGGGGGGAGCCCCCCCCCCGGTTTCTGGAGCAAAAATCGGGACGTCTGGTCACTTTAGCGCAGGGGTCGGGAAACCATGGCTCGCGAGCCAGATGTGGCTCTATTGATGGCTGCATCTGGTTCTCAGACAAATGTTTGTTTATAAAATAAAATAATAAAATAAATTTATAAAAAAAAACAACGTTTATTCAGACTCATTTGATCTACATATTAATTGAATTTTTTTTTAAAAACCAGCATAATAATGTTATTTAAAGGAATTCAGCGACATAATTATTCTAAGTTTAGTGTTGAAATTACACAAAATGCTCTTATTTACTTGAATATTTTAGTTTTAAACATAATGTATGGCTCTCACGGAATTACTTTTCAAAATATGTTGTGTTTATGGCTCTCTCAGACAAAAATTTTCCCGACCCTTGCTTTAGCGGGACATGAAGTCTGAAGTCTGAAATCGGGACGTCTGGTCACCTTACGTATCGGGATCACCGACAAGCCGACTAGTCACGGGAAAGCCGTATCAAGGAGTAAAATGTGATAACCACAGAAACCGGCTTTGCTAATAATAAAGCAATTTAAATGTATACAAAAATCAATGTTATGAACATTTAATTACATGAAGAAAATTTTAAGTCATTCTTGCCCAAAATCACAATAAAAACAATTATTGTATTTATTTTATCAAAGAAAGTATTGATTTGATCATTCTCCTCAATCGCAAATCTCAAATCGCGTTATTTTTGGTTACAAAATAACTCGAGGGTGTGTTTTTTTTATTACAATCAGAATTGCATAACGTGATGAGGTCAAACGGTCGATTCTATAATCAGAATATTTTAAGATGGCTTTAAAAAGCCTACTAGTGTATTGAAATAAAGAAAATACTAAGAAAATTGAAAATACCGGACACATGCATGTCCGGTATTGCTTCAATTTTTTAACTGGACAAATAACGATAATACCGGACAGTCCGGTTAAAAACTGGACATCTGGCAACCCTAGAGTGATACACTAGTTATAAATATAATTCTGAAATCCTACTAGAAACCCAATTTAGATTTGAAACATCTGTCTACTTCGTTAGGCAGAAGTTTATGCAATTAATCATTTGGAAGATATTAACAGACTTTAAAAAGTATCGTTGCTTATCTTTGACATAATGTTTAACATTTTCCCTTTAATTTTTTAAGACTCCGACATATCTGAACCATTTATATGTAAAGCTTATGTGATACAGTTGGTGACCAAAAAAAAAGTCAGTCTGTAACTTTGTTGTCACCTTGGCTTCAATTATCACTTGTATTTCAAAATCACGTGTATTTTTTCAACTGCTATATATAAGTTATATATTTTGTTTTATTGCAATGAGTTGTGGTTTTTTTTTAATTAGCTATCTTTTGTGTAGATTTAGTATAGAGATTATGTGTTTACTTTGCCAAGGCGACACCTTCTACAAGCGTAACTGAATGCGCTTTAAGTTTCTCGTGTAATGATGTTTCTGATAAATGGAGAAAGTTTATTATCTAGTTTATTCTATGCCAATTTGCATACATATGAGTTCAGCACTAGTCTTAGAAGGTTTTCTAGTAGGGCTGCGGAACTTAACGATTAATTAATCGATTAATCGTTAAAAATTATCGATTAAAATTAATTTGATCGATTAAAATTTAAGTAAATATTTTTCTAATATTTTATTTCTCAATTTATTATTAATTTATATTTTATTGTTACTTACATAATTTTCCCTCGTACTATTATTATTATTTATTTAGACGTGCATACTTAAACAAAAAAAGTTTTTCTTCTTTATTTCTTGCATAGCAGAACGAATTTGATGTGTCACGTCACAAAATTTGGGAGCCATGGATATACCGGGACTTAACCGATTTCGCTAAATAATGAAATGCAACTTAAAGGAATCTTTATATGCGTTATAAAAAATATGATTAATCGAAATTAATCGATTAAATTACCCCCCCCCCGATTAATCGGGAGAAAAAATTAATAAGTTCTATAAATGAATTAGGTTATAAAAATTAGGTTTTTTCAAGTTCACGTATAAAACTGCTGTTAAGCATCAACTCGTGGCTTGAGTTGAACTGATTTCAAGTGGACCTCACCCCTACGGATATAACGCAACATCTAACGACTAATACTTATCGTCTATTCCCACCTGCCTGTAGCACTGTCCGCTATATAATTTACCCTTACTATAATTAAGGCAACGTATCGTGAATGATTAAATACCTGTAACATGAAGACACAACAGCCAGGTAAACCAGAGTAAGGTGCATGCATTCATCTTCTAGCTCTTTAGCACGAACTGCGGTTAATGATTTCAAAACTATTGACATCTGCTATCAATTAAATTAATTTAAATTAAAGATAATCGAGTGACACCTCGCTCACAGCCACAATCAAAGGCGTTACTCTGTGACGATAGGTAATTGGCCCTACAGTCAAACCCCCCTTCCCCCCCCCATCCCACCATATGCATCCATTTAAAAGTTTTGTTATGTTTGGTGCCCTATTTAGTGAAAGGCGTTGATTTCAAAAGAATAACGCCATGAGTTAAACCCAATGCAAGCACACACACAACAAAAGAACACACACTCAAACAATCCCCACACAAGCATACACATACCCCACACAATTAGGCTTATTTCCCACACAATCACGCACATTTCACACACAATCACGCATATTAGTTTTCCTTTCTTAAACGTCAAGCTATAAGTAATCACTTTTGGTTATACGTCAATCTGTAACTAATCTCCCTTTATTAGACGTCAAGCTTTAAGCCTATACAACTGTTTAACAATAAACAATCCTACAAACCGGGTCACGTTAAAATTGCTCTCATCTCTAAAATCCCCCCAGCAAGAGAAACACGGGAGTAGGACAGCATATTCCCTTTTTACCGTACGGCCAGTTTCATTAATATATTGTTTTTATGGTCAAACTGTAAAGAGTAAACCGCCCTCCCCCTTCCCGCCTTACACTTCCCGCCCTCCCCCTTCCCACCTCCCCCTTCCCGCCCTCCCCCTTCCCACCTTCCCACCTTCCCCCTACCCACCTTTCCCCTTACCGCCCTCCCCTTTCCCACCTTCCCCTTCCCACATTCCCCCTTCCCCACCTTCCCCTTCCCACTTCCCCCCTCCCACCTTCCCAACTTCCCCCTTCCCACCTTCCCCCTCCCCACCTTCCCCCTCCCCACCTTTCCCCTCCCTACCTTTCTCCTCCCCACCTTCCCCCTCCCTACCTTTCCCATCCCCACCTTCCCCCTCCCCCTCCCCACCTTCCCCATCCCTACCTTTCCACTCCCTACCTTTCCACTCCCCACCTTCCTCCTTCCCACCTTTCCCCTCCCCACCTTCCCACCTTCCCCCCTCCACACCTTCCCCTCCCCGCCTTCCGACCTTTCCCCTTCCCCTTTCCCCTTTCCCACCTTCCCCCTCCCCACCTTCCCCCCTTCCCACCTTCTCCCTCCCCACCTTCCCCCTCCCCGCCTTCCGACCTTCCCCCTTTCCCCCTTCCCCTATCCCACCTTCCCCCTTCCCACCTTCCCCTCCCCACCTTTCCCCTTCCCACCTTCCCCATCCCAACTTCTCCCTCCCCACCTTTCCCCTCCCAAACCTTTCCCATCCCCACCTTCCCACTTCCCCCTCCCCACCTTCCCCCCTTCCCCCTCCCCACCTTTCCCTCCCCACCTTCCCCCTCCCCACCTTCCCACTCCCCCCTCCCCACCTTCCCCCTCCCCACCTTCCCCCTCCCCACCTTCCCCCTCGCCACCTTCCCCCTCCCCACCTTCCCCCTCCCCACCTTCCCCCTCCCCACATTCCCCTCCCCACCTTCTTCCTCCCCACCTTCCCCCTCCCCACCTTTCCCCTTATCGCCCTCCCCCTTCCCACCTTCCCCCTTCCCCTTCCCACCTTCCCCCTTTCCGCCTTCCCACCTTCCCCCTTCCCACCTTCCCCCTTCCCACCTTCCCCCTTCCCACCTTCCCCCTTCCCACCTTCCCCCTTCCCGCTCTACCCCAAGCTCCAACCAAACCCGGTCATAAATATCTTCACAAATAAATGTTCGAGTCATGGCTACGAGTCAAAACAACTGTCTTCCCCCACACCCCCATCAAAGGAATATCGTGGCCGCCCCTGGGTTAACTAACCCTCAAGTGGAACTCTGCCAGCGTCTTATCTGGACGGAGCTCTTCATATCCACCCAGCAGTCGCCGCGTGGCCACAATCTGGCGGCCAAAACAAACAACAAGTGGTCAGGTGTCTGTGTCAATATCGCGTCGTCAGATATCTACGAGTCTATGTCATTATTGACTCCAACTCCATTGGTAACCGTAGCGAAACAGTTCTCCCCTGTACAACTCCACCCACCCATCCCTCAATCCACCCTGATATTGTGTAGTACTATATACATATAGTATCCTTATATAATAAAAGGCTATGTTCTATCCGGTCATCGATAGCGATTGGTCCCTCAAACACACTGAAAACGTATCGTATCCCATTATAATAAAATATATATGAATGAATGAATGAATGAATGAATGAATGAATGAATGAATGAATGAATGAATGAATGAAGAATGAATGAATGAATGAATGAATGAATGAATGAATGAATGAATGAATGAATGAATGAATGCTCTCTTCCAAAGCTCGATGCGCTATGATGTTCAAAAACTATCAAATAAAGAAGTCTCAAATTATTCTTACATTTTCAATGTTCTTATGTTCTCATTCTCTTTCGAAAATTTCGGAAGACTAATCCCCAACTTTGGTACCACCCATTCAAACGATGCCACGCCCAGGGATTTCTCCTGTGTCCATCCTCTCCAGGAAATTTTCAGAAGGGACTTAGAAGATCGCAGTCCTTTTAGAGATAAGTGTTTCGATGTTAATTAACAGACGCCACTAAATTCCTAGAAAGTGGGGGGGGGGACTGCTTTTCTGCGACATTTTTTTCCGAATAAGAAAACTTTAAACAAATTTAATATATAAGAGCTAGGAGAAAGCACAAAACATTGGGAAGCACAGAACTCGTGTGCAAAAGCTGTGGTAAAGAGTGTCACTCAAGGATAGGACTGCACAGCCACACGAGGAAATGCAACCCAACCAAACGGTGATGCACCATCGTCTCACGATACAGAAGAATGCCGATGGATGCATAAATATATTTCATCCAAGTAAAAGCGGGCCCAGCGGGTCCAACATTATGTTTAATACTTCTTTTAACTTGTGTCTAGTCTAGGATATGCTGGTGGGAGTGCTACGAATGCTATTCAGACAAATGAGTGGGTTGCAAAGTAGGAATAGTTGCTTTCAAATGACGCGTGTTTTTCTGCAAGATCTTTTATAGTCTCCTCTCCGTCTACAGTATATAAGGGGATCCATTCATCATTTTTGCCTCTTAATCCCCACCCCCTCCTCCCACCTCCCCCCCTTTTTTGAAATCGTATTGCAAATATCGCTCACTTTATAAAGTTACATATTTATTTTAGGGCTGCGGAAATTAACGATTAATTTCTCGATTAATCGTTAAAAAATTTTAACAATTAATTTATTTTTAACGATTAATCGACCCGTCACTTACAAATTATTGGAAGTCAAAAAGTTTTTTTTAGATAATAAAAAATAGTGTGCCAACAAATATTAAATTTCCTGATGATTACCCGAACATTTTGGTTTTGAAACTATTGACTGACGGGAATGTTCAAAATGTTGATAAACTTTGCCTACCATGGTTCTAACACTTATGACATCATAAATTTTAATTTTTGACTGTAATCGAAATTAATAATTAATTAATCGTTAATTTTTCAAATGTTAACGATTAAATTAAAATTAATCGTTAACAGCCCTAGTTTATTTTGAAATTTGCTTTTCCTGCAATAAATCCAACATTTGGCTGTACTTGTATGTCACGTGCCTTCAGTTTAAAATATTATGTTGGAAGCAAACGGTAATTCAAGTATTTTTTCTTGTCTTATCATATCTTTTACAGATGCTCCTTCTTTAAAGAAGATTATTGCTTCCTACGCTTATCCATGGTTAATGTCTAGTCCTAAATTTTTATTAGAGTTGTAAATGTTGATAGTGCGTTGATTTTCCTGGTTTCGTCAGGCAGCTCATTCCACGTCTGAATTCCAGACGGGAAGAACGAGAATTTGTTTGTGTTTGTTCTTTCATACAGAATAATAGAATTGTTTTTATCCTTGTGTCTATTTGATGGTTGTATTAGATTATCGTTGTGTTGTATTATCAAGTTAGAATTAATTGCCTTAAGTATTATTAATACTTTGCTCTTTTTTTTTCTTCTTTTTTTTTCCAGTGTTTTTATCTTTAATGATTTAACTTATGGTGTTAATCTTGTCATTTTGAAAAGATTCTCCGGTAATGAATCTGGCAGCTCTTTTTGGACTTTGTCCGTTTTTACCACGTTTTTATTAACTCGCTTTCGTTGGGCATTGTTTGTCCAAGATTTTTTCAAATCTGCCAACGTAAAATTGAACCACTTCTGATGGTCCTAGAGATCTGAAAATTTTACCACAGATAGATCTTGGATGACAATGCATTGTATCAAAATTTCAGATCGATCAAATGTACCGTTATTAAATTATTGAACTTTTAAGTTTATCTATAGTCTATATAAAAGCATCTGTACCGTCGGCTTTTGTTGACATCCGTGAGTTCGCCCCGTGACCACATCACAATGTTTTTAAAACGTTGGGCGGGCGCTTGTGAGGTTTTGGTAAAATAAATAGGGGTAAAAAAATATTTTCAAAAACCAGGTTGTTATAAGTGGACTAAAAAGAATGAAAATAAATAGAAGTAAAAAAAGAGATTTTTAAAACACCACGTTTTTAGAAGCGGACTAAAAAGAAGAAAATAATTTAAAACTTGTAAGTTCAAGTATTTCGATTTAATATGACTAAAAACGTGGGGTGGGTGTTTGGTATAAAAATTAAAGATTTCTAATTTAGAAGGGAAAAGAGAGATCTATAAGTGAGAGAATGAGTGAACCGCATATGTTAAACCTCATAAGCGCCCGCCCCACGTTTTAGTCATATTAAATAGAAGTACTTGAACTTACAAGTTTTAAATTATTTTCTTCTTTTTAGTCCGCTTCTAAAAACGTGGTGTTTTAAAAATCTCTTTTTTACTTCTATTTATTTATCTATTTTTTCTTTGTAGAATGAGACCAAAGTAAATATTCAAAAATCTCAACGCCCTCTTCGTGTATTTCCTATTACGTCATTTTTAGTTATATCCTCAATCAAAGATCAGCTGAAATAGTTTCCTTACATTCTACACACACAATAATGTCGCAGCTATTTAGAGGCAGCAGAGCTCTCCATGTCCCGTCTGGTACGACGTACGCCCACACAGCATCTGGTTCCTCACGAACTCCCCTTCCCACCCCCGCACCCCTCCCGGGTGAACCATACACCCACGCACACGTCCAACCTAACCATAACTACCCCTACCATCCCTCCCCTAACCTCATCAATACCACCCCCACACACACCCCCTCCCTTGTACCCTTCCTCAATCATATCCCCCCCCCACATCTTGTCTTGCCTGGTAGCTATCTATGACGGGGTTGGGGGGATATACACAACATCTCCCCTCCCCCACATCAACAGCCAACTAGGTAACATTATTAAACAAAGCCAACATCCTCAGCTGCAAGAAAGAAGAAGGAAGCGAAAACAAGACAAACTGTAGAGTGCCCCAAGAATAAAAACAATGTTTTTATCGATCTAAATAGACACAATATGAGTCCAATTAGCAAAACACACAGACTTGACACTGTGAATCAATGCAGTCATAACTTGTGTTTAATTTCTCGTATTTCTGTTAACACACAGTTTCCTCTCGCCATAATAGCGAAGCAGGTCTCACTGACTCGGAGCCTGTCCGTGTTAAGTATAAGGAAATATTGCTGGGTCAAGAGATTGCCATTTCTCTCATCTTTCATTGGCCAATCTTGAAAGCGATCTGTGTCACGTGTCTAGATACGTCTACTGATTTACAGAGAATTGCAATTTCGCTTCCCATACATGAAAAATAAGAAATTGATTTTTTTTTCATTCCATCAAAATGATTTCCAAGGGATACTTGAGAAAATAATCGGTTGGGTTTGATATTTTAGAAATATTAAGTCTTTTCTTGTCATCTTTCGCTCTTTTTATTTTTATGGTGCGGACACATTCATAAGTTAGTATTGAAGATTGCAGTGTGTACAGAAATATTTTGGACTTAAAACAAATTAAATGTTATTGAATTCTCGAATGTTGAAATTTGGAAAACATACAGTATTTGGAAGGGATTTGCATTAAACCAAATAGACATTTCAAAGAGATATATGTATGTTACATAGGTGTATATATTTTTTTTAAAAAGGTTAAT
The DNA here is from genome assembly GCA_944989445.1 of Ampullaceana balthica. Lineage (NCBI taxonomy): Eukaryota > Metazoa > Mollusca > Gastropoda > Lymnaeidae > Ampullaceana > Ampullaceana balthica. The sequence goes on along the minus strand of CALYLW010000112.1, from coordinate 915,714 downwards.
AATACACTTAAGATCTGCGGCGGCGAGCCCAAAATTTAACCAAAACCCACTTATTTATAGCAAAGTGCTAACACTCCAATGAAACCCCAAATAAACAAACCCGTACAAACAAAGTTTTTGACTATAAATCCCTTATATATGAGACATAACTAAAAGTATTGATTATGTTCCAAAGTGACAAACATTTACAGACTGAAACCGAAATTATCTCCCTTGGCTTTAAAACTAGGTCAACTCTAGCAGACGACGACTTTTGTTTTTCTAAATAGTGATTTATATAGTATAGATAAACTAAAAATGCATTAATTTAATTACGGTACGTTCGCTCGATCTGAAATTTTGATGCGATGCATTGTTAGGTGAGTCGGGTCCGTGTGCCAAATTTCAGCCCCGATGGCGTCACTGGAAGGGGGTCATTTTCGACTTTTGTTTTTCCGCGGGCGGACGGGCGTCGCGGGACGAGACGAACGAGACGAACGACGAATGAGACGGCGGTGAAGTTAATATAAGGGATTTAATAAAAACAAACCCGTAAAAACAAAGTTTTTGACTATAAATCCCTTATATATGAGACATAACTAACAGTATTGATTATTTTCAAACATTTACAGATTGACACCGAGTGATGTCCCTTGTCTTTAATAAATGGGGGTGGGATGTGAGGGGGTGTCGGCACGACGGTCGGCGTCAACACAACGGTCGGAGTCAACTCAAACTCACGTGGAAGTGGGAGAAAAAAACAATAACAAACAGTGAATTTGAATTACATACCTCATATAAGGATAAACTAAAAATGCATTAATTTAATTACGGTACGATCGATCGATCTGAAATTTTGATACGATGCATTGTTAGGTGAGTCGGTTCCGTGTGCCAAATTTCAGCTCGATCGGATCACTGGAAGTGGGTCATTTTTGGCTTTTCTTTTTCCGCCCGCCCAGCCCATGAGATGATGAGAGAGATGATGAGATGACGACTGACAGACAGAGACGGCCGCGAAGTTAATATAAGGGATTTAATAAAACAAACCCGTAAAAACAAAGTTTTTGACTATAAATCCCTTATATATGAGACATAACTAACAGTATTGATTATTTTCAAACATTTACAGACTGAATCTGTCTTAACTCAACTTTGCATCATAACCCTAGTGGGGGTGGGGGGGGAGGGGTGGGTGGGGGGGAGAGGGGAAAAGTCTGGTCACCGATTCGCTTGACCAAGCTCAGAGTGACACGTAAAATGTAAACAAAAGCGCCCCGTCGCTTCGTTGGGTCGCCTCAATGCGTCAGCTCAAAAATTTCACGTGGGAAAAAAACAATAACAAACCGTGAATTTAAATTACATACCTCATATAAGGATAAACTAAAAATGCATTAATTTAATTACGGTACGTTCGATCGATCTGAAATTTTGATACGATGCATTGTTAGGTTAGACGGGTCCGTGTGCCAAATTTCAGTTCGATCGGATCATGGGAAGTGGGTCATTTTTTACTTCTGTTTTTCCGCCCAGCCCGCCGAGCCCAAGACAGAGAGAGAGAGACGGCCGCGAAGTTAATATAAGGGATTTAATAAAAACAAACCCGTAAAAACAAAGTTTTTGACTATAAATCCCTTATATATGAGACATAACTAACAGTATTGATTATTTTCAAACATTTACAGACTGAATCTGTCTTAACTCAACTTTGCATCATAACCCTAGTGGGGGGGGGGAGGGGTGGGTGGGGGGAGGGGTGGGGGGGAGGGGTGGGTAGGGGAGAGGGGAAAAGTCTGGTCACCGATTCGCTTGACCGAGCTCAGAGTGACACGTAAAATGTAAACAAAAGCGCACCGTCGTTTCGTTGGGTCGCCTCAATGCTCAAACTTTCACGTGGCAAAAAAACAATAACAAATCGTGAATTTAAATTACATACCTCATATAAGGATAAACTAAAAATGCATTAATTTAATTACGGTACGTTCGATCGATCTGAAATTTTGATACGATGCATTGTTAGGTCAGACGGGTCCGTGTGCCAAATTTCAGTTCGATCGGATCATGGGAAGTGGGTCATTTTTGACTTCTGTTTTTCCGCCCAGCCCGCCGAGCCCAAGACAGAGAGAGACGGCCGCGAAGTTAATATAAGGGATTTAAATAAAACAAACCCGTAAAAACAAAGTTTTTGACTATAAATCCCTTATATATGAGACATAACTAACAGTATTGATTATTTTCAAACGCGACAAACATTTACAGACTGAATCTGTCTTAACCCAACTTTGCTTCATAACCCTGGGTGGGGGGGGGGTGGGAGAAGGGAAAAGTCTGGTCACCTATCACTGGACCAAACATTTACAGACTGACACCGAGTGATGTCCCTTGTCTTTAATAAATTTTCAGTTCGATCGGATCATGGGAAGTGGGTCATTTTTTACTTCTGTTTTTCCGCCCGCCCGCCGAACCCAAGACAGAGAGAGAGAGAGAGAGAGAGACGGCCGCGAAGTTAATATAAGGGATTTAAAAAAACAAACCCGTAAAAACAAAGTTTTTGACTATAAATCCCTTATATATGAGACATAACTAACAGTATTGATTATTTTCAAACATTTACAGACTGAATCTGTCATAACTCAAGTTTGCTTCATAACCCTAGGGGGGGAGGGGTGGGTGGGAGGGGGAGAGGGGAAAAGTCTGGTCACCGATTCGCTTGACCAAGCTCAGAGTGACACGTAAAATGTAAACAAAAGCGCCCCGTCGCTTCGTTGGGTCGCCTCAATGCATCAGCTCAAACTTTCACATGGCAAAAAAACAATAACAAACCGTGAATTTAAATTACATACCTCATATAAGGATAAACTAAAAATGCATTAATTTAATTACGGTACGTGCGATCGATCTGACATTTTGATACGATGCATTGTTAGGTCAGACGGGTCCGTGTGCCAAATTTCAGTTCGATCGGATCATGGGAAGTGGGTCATTTTTGACTTCTGTTTTTCCGCCCGCCCAAGACAGACAGAGAGAGAGAGAGAGAGAGAGACAGAGACGCCAGTGAAGTTAATATAAGGGATTTAAAAATGGGGGTTTGGCTTAGCTGGTTTGATTAATGAAGTAATATTTTAGTCGCGTCCCGGCTGATGAGGCTCTGCTTGCCGACTGTGGCACGCGTGCCAAAGGTTCACCATCACTGCTATAGACTATATAGACCATAGACTGCCATAGTTCATAGACCATAGAACATAGACCATAGAACATATACCATAGACCATAGAATATAGAACATAGACCATAGACCAGAGAACATAGACCATAGATCTTAGACCCTACTTTTGTGGAATTGTTGAAGTTTGAATAACCCTCAAATATATCAACTTATAACTTTATTTATGTATATAGTAGAGGTAAGATCCAACCACTAGCTACCAAAACTGAAAGTAACTTTCGCACGGATTCTATCTAATACTAATAAATTCATTTAAATAATTAGTCGTTCGTGTGGCAGAGAAAAAATATTTTCAAATTAAGAATGAAAGAATATCGGATTCTTATAATCACTGGTTTAATCATTTATCTCAAACTAACCTCTCTGCATCCATCTATCTTTCTCTCTCTCTCTTTCTCTCTTTCTTTCTTTCTCTCTCTTTCTCTCTTTCTCTCACTTTCTCTCTCCATGTCTCTTTCCTTCTCCCCCTCTCTTTAACTTCTCTCTCTCTCCTCCTTTCTAGATCTCCCTCTCTTCCCCACTCTTTCTCTCCAACTCTCTCTCTCTCACCTCTCTCTCTCTCCCTCTCTCTCTTTCTCTCTAGGCTTCTCTCTATCCCTCTCTCTGCCTCTATCTCTCCCCCTCTATCTCTCTCCTTCACTCTCCTCTTATCTATCTACCTCTCCCTTTCCTCCTTCTCTCTCTATATCTCTATCTCACTTGATATAATAAGTCAGAACCCCCACAGTATACTCCCCTTTTTTCGTCTGATCCCCCGATGCTCAGAAATGATTAACTGCCCATTTCATTTCCATTTACTCTGACCAAATTTAGCTCCTCCATTACATCCGGGTACATAAATTTCCTTGTTTTAGTTCGCACCCCGGGAGTTTTGTTTCCGTTTTTGGCCAAATTATTTTAGTCTTCTTACATAACTGGTAGTCCTTCTTTACATCTAATTAGTTCCATCTTCACTACCAACGCGTAGAATATCGCGGTTGAATTTACGGAACTTACATTCGATACCCGGGGCTGTGAAGTGGTAATGTACTCAGAGAGTCCGATTACGAACATGGATTCGAATCATCCACGTCCTGTCATCCAGTGCCAGATTTAGACTTGATAAGGCCCTAAGCTATTTGAGATTTGGGGCCCTTTATTCTATGTCAGTGGCAAATATGACAATAGCTGAAACGGGACATGTTTTTCCCGTTGGGGGGGGGGCAAGAAAGTATGAATCCTAAGCTACAGCTTGTGTAGGTTATACGTAAATCCGGCAATGCTATCAAAGCATTCACGGGGTAAAGTAGCAAGGTTCAAAGTTTTTCTCCCTTCACACTTCCTTGAAATCCTCTTCACACTTCCTTGAAATCCTCTTCACACTTCCTTGAAATCCTCTTCACACTTCCTTGAAATCCTCTTCACACTTCCTTGAAATCCTCTCATCCGTCGGGCTAAAGATGATAAAAATAATCATTAAATGGGAACTGTTAAAACGTGGTTTACAAACTTAATCCTCCCTATAAAATACAAAATACACACACACACAAAATGTGTAATAAAAACAATAAATTTAAGCTTTATTATTTAACTATTTCAACAGTAAACGTTTCGACTAATGCCTTCACCAGTACAATTAACATACAGTACTTACATAAGTATTAAAATTGTATTGAAATTATTAAGACATACTATATCAATAAAATAGTTACATGAAGATAACAAGAAATGAACAACAACAAACAAACAAACAAGCGTTTATTGTTGTATTAGTTAAATGATAAACCTCAAATTTATTGTTTTCATTACTCAATACATGTATGTATGTGTGTGTATGTTGTATTTTATTGTAAAGCTTTATCGAAGTCCTATTCTACATGACATGTTCCCTTTAAGTTTCGTTGCGTCATGTGCCGCACACGCACACAAAAATAACTCGTTAGCAAATTATTCCTTTTTTCTGTACAAAGTGTTACATCCTTCAAACGTACATTTTATCCTAAAATAAAATTTGTTGCGGGGTACTTGTAAACTGCTGCGCGGTGTCTTGAAGATGACTGAGCAACCGCACAGCTTAAAGGGAAAATTGATGTACTCAACAAACTTCACTAAGAAAGCTGGGGGAAAATATACATTAAATTATACAAAACTTAAGTAATTAAAAAAATCATGGCAAGTCAAGTATGGCACACATCTTATCTTCTTATCTTATCCATACAGACGCTCCTTCTATGCGTAGTTAGGTACCCATTCGGAGCGGGGTGACTCAGGGACGCCCTAGGCCCCGGGAACAAACCCTTGCCTTCACACGGATTCGAACCCGTGACCATCGGTACGACAGTCCAGTGCGCTGCCACTCGACCACCGCGTCCCCACATATGGGAGATAGCGAACCCACACATGTGGGAGATAGCGAACCCACACATATGGGAGATAGTGAACCCACACATAGGGGAGATAGTGAACCCACACATATGGGAGATAGTGAACCCACACATATGGGAGATAGTGAACCCACACATATGGGAGATAGTGAACCCACACATATGGGAGATAGTGAACCCACACATATGGGAGATAGTGAACCCACACATATGGGAGATAGTGAACCCACACATATGGGAGATAGTGAACCCACACATATGGGAGAAAGTGAACCTACACATAGGGGAGATAGTGAACCCACACATATGGGAGATAGTGAAATCACACATGTGTGAGATAGTGAAACCACACATATGGGAGATAGTGAACCCACACATAAGGGAGATAGTGAACCCACACATATGGGAGATTGTGAACCCACACATATGGGAGATAGTGAAACCACACATATGGGAGATAGTGAAACCACACATATGGGAGATAGTGAAACCACACATATGGGAGATAGTGAAACCACACATATGGGAGATAGTGAAACCACACATATGGGAGATAGTGAAACCACACATATGGGAGATAGTGAAACCACACATATGGGAGATAGTGAAACCACACATATGGGAGATAGTGAACCCACACATATGGGAGATAGTGAACCCACACATATGGGAGATAGTGAAACCACACATATGGGAGATAGTGAACCCACACATATGGGAGATAGTGAACCCACACATATGGGAGATAGTGAACCCACTCATATGGGAGATAGTGAACCCACACATATGGGAGATAGTGAACCCACACATATGGGAGATAGTGAACCCACACATATGGGAGATAGTGAACCCACACATATGGGAGATAGTGAACCCACACATATGGGAGATAGTGAACCCACACATATGGGAAATAGTGAACCCACACATATGGGAGATAGTGATCCCACACCTATGGGAGATAGTGAACCCACTCATATGGGAGATAGTGAAACCACACATATGGGAGATAGTGAACACACACATATGGGAGATAGTGAACCCACTCATATGGGAGATAGTGAAACCACACATATGGGAGATAGTGAACCCACACATATGGGAGATAGTGAACCCACTCATATGGGAGATAGTGAAACCACACATAAGGGAGATAGTGAAACCACACATATGGGAGATAGTGAACCCACACATATGGGAGATAGTGAACCCACTCATATGGGAGATAGTGAACCCACACATATGGGAGATAGTGAAACCACACATATGGGAGATAGTGAAACCCACACATATGGGAGATAGTGAAACCACACATATGGGAGATAGTGAAACCACACATATGGGAGATAGTGAAACCACACATATGGGAGATAGTGAAACCACACATATGGGAGATAGTGAAACCACACATATGGGAGATAGTGAAACCACACATATGGGAGATAGTGAAACCACACATATGGGAGATAGTGAACCCACACATATGGGAGATAGTGAACCCACACATATGGGAGATAGTGAAACCACACATATGGGAGATAGTGAACCCACACATATGGGAGATAGTGAACCCACACATATGGGAGATAGTGAACCCACTCATATGGGAGATAGTGAACCCACACATATGGGAGATAGTGAACCCACACATATGGGAGATAGTGAACCCACTCATATGGGAGATAGTGAACCCACACATATGGGAGATAGTGAACCCACACATATGGGAGATAGTGAACCCACACATATGGGAGATAGTGAACCCACACATATGGGAGATAGTGAACCCACACATATGGGAGATAGTGAACCCACTCATATGGGAGATAGTGAAACCACACATATGGGAGATAGTGAACCCACACATATGGGAGATAGTGAACCCACACATATGGGAGATAGTGAAACCACACATATGGGAGATAGTGAACCCACACATATGGGAGATAGTGAACCCACACATATGGGGAGATAGTGAACCCACACATATGGGAGATAGTGAACCCACACATATGGGAGATAGTGAACCCACACATATGGGAGATAGTGAACCCACACATATGGGAGATAGTGAACCCACACATATGGGAGATAGTGAACCCACACATATGGGAGATAGTGAACCCACACATATGGGAGATAGTGAACCCACACATATGGGAGATAGTGAACCCACACATATGGGAGATAGTGAACCCACACATATGGGAGATAGTGAACCCACACATATGGGAGATAGTGAAACCACACATATGGGAGATAGTGAAACCCACACATATGGGAGATAGTGAACCCACACATATGGGAGATAGTGAACCCACACATATGGGAGATAGTGAACCCACACATATGGGAGATAGTGAAACCACACATATGGGAGATAGTGAAACCACACATATGGGAGATAGTGAAACCCACACATATGGGAGATAGTGAAACCCACACATATGGGAGATAGTGAAACCCACACATATGGGAGATAGTGAAACCCACACATATGGGAGATAGTGAAACCACACATATGGGAGATAGTGAAACCACACATATGGGAGATAGTGAACCCACACATATGGGAGATAGTGAACCCACACATATGGGAGATAGTGAAACCCACACATATGGGAGATAGTGAACCCACACATATGGGAGATAGTGAACCCACACATATGGGAGATAGTGAACCCACACATATGGGAGATAGTGAACCCACACATATGGGAGATAGTGAACCCACACATATGGGAGATAGTGAACCCACTCATATGGGAGATAGTGAACCCACACATATGGGAGATAGTGAACCCACACATATGGGAGATAGTGAACCCACACATATGGGAGATAGTGAACCCACACATATGGGAGATAGTGAACCCACACTATGGGAGATAGTGAACCCACACATATGGGAGATAGTGAAACCCACACATATGGGAGATAGTGAACCCACACATATGGGAGATAGTGAACCCACACATATGGGAGATAGTGAAACCACACATATGGGAGATAGTGAACCCACACATATGGGAGATAGTGAACCCACTCATATGGGAGATAGTGAAACCACACATATGGGAGATAGTGAACCCACACATATGGGAGATAGTGAACCCACACATATGGGAGATAGTGAACCCACACATATGGGAGATAGTGAACCCACACATATGGGAGATAGTGAACCCACACATATGGGAGATAGTGAAACCACACATATGGGAGATAGTGAACCCACACATATGGGAGATAGTGAACCCACACATATGGGAGATAGTGAACCCACACATATGGGAGATAGTGAACCCACACATATGGGAGATAGTGAACCCACACATATGGGAGATAGTGAACCCACACATATGGGAGATAGTGAAACCCACACATATGGGAGATAGTGAACCCACACATATGGGAGATAGTGAACCCACACATATGGGAGATAGTGAACCCACACATATGGGAGATAGTGAACCCACACATATGGGAGATAGTGAACCCACACATATGGGAGATAGTGAACCCACACATATGGGAGATAGTGAACCCACACATATGGGAGATAGTGAACCCACACATATGGGAGATAGTGAACCCACACATATGGGAGATAGTGAACCCACACATATGGGAGATAGTGAACCCACACATATGGGAGATAGTGAACCCACTCATATGGGAGATAGTGAAACCACACATATGGGAGATAGTGAACCCACACATATGGGAGATAGTGAACCCACACATATGGGAGATAGTGAACCCACACATATGGGAGATAGTGAACCCACACATATGGGAGATAGTGAACCCACACATATGGGAGATAGTGAAACCCACACATATGGGAGATAGTGAACCCACACATATGGGAGATAGTGAACCCACACATATGGGAGATAGTGAACCCACACATATGGGAGATAGTGAACCCACACATATGGGAGATAGTGAAACCCACACATATGGGAGATAGTGAAACCCACACATATGGGAGATAGTGAACCCACACATATGGGAGATAGTGAACCCACACATATGGGAGATAGTGAACCCACACATATGGGAGATAGTGAAACCCACACATATGGGAGATAGTGAACCCACACATATGGGAGATAGTGAACCCACACATATGGGAGATAGTGAAACCCACACATATGGGAGATAGTGAACCCACACATATGGGAGATAGTGAACCCACACATATGGGAGATAGTGAACCCACACATATGGGAGATAGTGAACCCACACATATGGGAGATAGTGAACCCACACATATGGGAGATAGTGAACCCACACATATGGGAGATAGTGAACCCACACATATGGGAGATAGTGAACCCACACATATGGGAGATAGTGAACCCACACATATGGGAGATAGTGAACCCACACATATGGGAGATAGTGAAACCACACATATGGGAGATAGTGAACCCACACATATGGGAGATAGTGAACCCACTCATATGGGAGATAGTGAAACCACACATATGGGAGATAGTGAACCCACACATATGGGAGATAGTGAACCCACTCATATGGGAGATAGTGAAACCACACATATGGGAGATAGTGAACCCACACATATGGGAGATAGTGAACCCACACATATGGGAGATAGTGAACCCACACATATGGGAGATAGTGAACCCACACATATGGGAGATAGTGAAACCCACACATATGGGAGATAGTGAAACCCACACATATGGGAGATAGTGAAACCACACATATGGGAGATAGTGAAACCCACACATATGGGAGATAGTGAAACCCACACATATGGGAGATAGTGAAACCCACACATATGGGAGATAGTGAACCCACACATATGGGAGATAGTGAACCCACACATATGGGAGATAGTGAAACCCACACATATGGGAGATAGTGAACCCACACATATGGGAGATAGTGAACCCACACATATGGGAGATAGTGAAACCCACACATATGGGAGATAGTGAACCCACACATATGGGAGATAGTGAACCCACACATATGGGAGATAGTGAACCCACACATATGGGAGATAGTGAACCCACACATATGGGAGATAGTGAACCCACACATATGGGAGATAGTGAACCCACTCATATGGGAGATAGTGAACCCACACATATGGGAGATAGTGAACCCACACATATGGGAGATAGTGAACCCACACATATGGGAGATAGTGAACCCACACATATGGGAGATAGTGAACCCACACATATGGGAGATAGTGAACCCACACATATGGGAGATAGTGAAACCACACATATGGGAGATAGTGAACCCACACATATGGGAGATAGTGAACCCACTCATATGGGAGATAGTGAAACCCACACATATGGGAGATAGTGAACCCACACATATGGGAGATAGTGAACCCACACATATGGGGAGATAGTGAACCCACACATATGGGAGATAGTGAACCCACACATATGGGAGATAGTGAACCCACACATATGGGAGATAGTGAACCCACACATATGGGAGATAGTGAACCCACACATATGGGAGATAGTGAACCCACACATATGGGAGATAGTGAACCCACACATATGGGAGATAGTGAACCCACACATATGGGAGATAGTGAACCCACACATATGGGAGATAGTGAACCCACACATATGGGAGATAGTGAACCCACACATATGGGAGATAGTGAAACCACACATATGGGAGATAGTGAAACCACACATATGGGAGATAGTGAACCCACACATATGGGAGATAGTGAACCCACACATATGGGAGATAGTGAACCCACACATATGGGAGATAGTGAAACCCACACATATGGGAGATAGTGAAACCCACACATATGGGAGATAGTGAAACCCACACATATGGGAGATAGTGAAACCCACACATATGGGAGATAGTGAAACCACACATATGGGAGATAGTGAACCCACACATATGGGAGATAGTGAACCCACACATATGGGAGATAGTGAAACCCACACATATGGGAGATAGTGAACCCACACATATGGGAGATAGTGAACCCACACATATGGGAGATAGTGAACCCACACATATGGGAGATAGTGAACCCACACATATGGGAGATAGTGAACCCACACATATGGGAGATAGTGAACCCACACATATGGGAGATAGTGAACCCACACATATGGGAGATAGTGAACCCACACATATGGGAGATAGTGAACCCACACATATGGGAGATAGTGAACCCACACATATGGGAGATAGTGAACCCACACATATGGGAGATAGTGAACCCACACATATGGGAGATAGTGAACCCACACATATGGGAGATAGTGAACCCACACATATGGGAGATAGTGAACCCACACATATGGGAGATAGTGAAACCACACATATGGGAGATAGTGAACCCACACATATGGGAGATAGTGAACCCACTCATATGGGAGATAGTGAAACCCACACATATGGGAGATAGTGAACCCACACATATGGGAGATAGTGAACCCACACATATGGGAGATAGTGAAACCCACACATATGGGAGATAGTGAAACCCACACATATGGGAGATAGTGAACCCACACATATGGGAGATAGTGAACCCACACATATGGGAGATAGTGAACCCACACATATGGGAGATAGTGAACCCACACATATGGGAGATAGTGAACCCACACATATGGGAGATAGTGAACCCACACATATGGGAGATAGTGAACCCACACATATGGGAGATAGTGAACCCACACATATGGGAGATAGTGAACCCACACATATGGGAGATAGTGAACCCACACATATGGGAGATAGTGAACCCACACATATGGGAGATAGTGAAACCCACACATATGGGAGATAGTGAACCCACACATATGGGAGATAGTGAACCCACACATATGGGAGATAGTGAAACCCACACATATGGGAGATAGTGAACCCACACATATGGGAGATAGTGAACCCACACATATGGGAGATAGTGAACCCACACATATGGGAGATAGTGAACCCACACATATGGGAGATAGTGAACCCACACATATGGGAGATAGTGAACCCACACATATGGGAGATAGTGAACCCACACATATGGGAGATAGTGAAACCCACACATATGGGAGATAGTGAACCCACACATATGGGAGATAGTGAACCCACACATATGGGAGATAGTGAACCCACACATATGGGAGATAGTGAAACCCACACATATGGGAGATAGTGAACCCACACATATGGGAGATAGTGAACCCACACATATGGGAGATAGTGAACCCACACATATGGGAGATAGTGAAACCCACACATATGGGAGATAGTGAACCCACACATATGGGAGATAGTGAACCCACACATATGGGAGATAGTGAACCCACACATATGGGAGATAGTGAACCCACACATATGGGAGATAGTGAACCCACACATATGGGAGATAGTGAAACCCACACATATGGGAGATAGTGAACCCACACATATGGGAGATAGTGAACCCACACATATGGGAGATAGTGAACCCACACATATGGGAGATAGTGAACCCACACATATGGGAGATAGTGAACCCACACATATGGGAGATAGTGAACCCACACATATGGGAGATAGTGAACCCACACATATGGGAGATAGTGAAACCCACACATATGGGAGATAGTGAACCCACACATATGGGAGATAGTGAACCCACACATATGGGAGATAGTGAACCCACACATATGGGAGATAGTGAACCCACACATATGGGAGATAGTGAACCCACACATATGGGAGATAGTGAACCCACACATATGGGAGATAGTGAACCCACACATATGGGAGATAGTGAACCCACACATATGGGAGATAGTGAACCCACACATATGGGAGATAGTGAACCCACACATATGGGAGATAGTGAACCCACACATATGGGAGATAGTGAACCCACACATATGGGAGATAGTGAACCCACACATATGGGAGATAGTGAACCCACACATATGGGAGATAGTGAACCCACACATATGGGAGATAGTGAACCACACATATGGGAGATAGTGAAACCCACACATATGGGAGATAGTGAAACCCACACATATGGGAGATAGTGAAACCACACATATGGGAGATAGTGAAACCCACACATATGGGAGATAGTGAAACCCACACATATGGGAGATAGTGAACCCACACATATGGGAGATAGTGAACCCACACATATGGGAGATAGTGAACCCACACATATGGGAGATAGTGAAACCCACACATATGGGAGATAGTGAAACCCACACATATGGGAGATAGTGAAACCCACACATATGGGAGATAGTGAAACCACACATATGGGAGATAGTGAAACCACACATATGGGAGATAGTGAACCCACACATATGGGAGATAGTGAACCCACACATATGGGAGATAGTGAACCCACACATATGGGAGATAGTGAAACCCACACATATGGGAGATAGTGAACCCACACATATGGGAGATAGTGAACCCACACATATGGGAGATAGTGAACCCACTCATATGGGAGATAGTGAACCCACACATATGGGAGATAGTGAACCCACACATATGGGAGATAGTGAACCCACTCATATGGGAGATAGTGAACCCACACATATGGGAGATAGTGAACCCACACATATGGGAGATAGTGAACCCACACATATGGGAGATAGTGAACCCACACATATGGGAGATAGTGAACCCACACATATGGGAGATAGTGAACCCACTCATATGGGAGATAGTGAAACCACACATATGGGAGATAGTGAACCCACACATATGGGAGATAGTGAACCCACTCATATGGGAGATAGTGAAACCACACATATGGGAGATAGTGAACCCACACATATGGGAGATAGTGAACCCACTCATATGGGAGATAGTGAAACCCACACATAAGGGAGATAGTGAAACCACACATATGGGAGATAGTGAACCCACACATATGGGAGATAGTGAACCCACACATATGGGAGATAGTGAACCCACTCATATGGGAGATAGTGAAACCCACACATATGGGAGATAGTGAACCCACACATATGGGAGATAGTGAACCCACACATATGGGAGATAGTGAAACCACACATATGGGAGATAGTGAACCCACACATATGGGAGATAGTGAACCCACACATATGGGAGATAGTGAAACCACACATATGGGAGATAGTGAAACCACACATATGGGAGATAGTGAACCCACACATATGGGAGATAGTGAACCCACACATATGGGAGATAGTGAACCCACACATATGGGAGATAGTGAACCCACACATATGGGAGATAGTGAACCCACACATATGGGAGATAGTGAACCCACACATATGGGAGATAGTGAACCCACACATATGGGAGATAGTGAACCCACACATATGGGAGATAGTGAAACCACACATATGGGAGATAGTGAACCCACACATATGGGAGATAGTGAAACCCACACATATGGGAGATAGTGAAACCCACACATATGGGAGATAGTGAAACCCACACATATGGGAGATAGTGAACCCACACATATGGGAGATAGTGAACCCACACATATGGGAGATAGTGAACCCACACATATGGGAGATAGTGAACCCACACATATGGGAGATAGTGAACCCACACATATGGGAGATAGTGAACCCACACATATGGGAGATAGTGAAACCACACATAAGGGAGATAGTGAAACCACACATATGGGAGATAGTGAACCCACACATATGGGAGATAGTGAAACCCACACATATGGGAGATAGTGAAACCACACATAAGGGAGATAGTGAAACCACACATATGGGAGATAGTGAACCCACACATATGGGAGATAGTGAACCCACACATATGGGAGATAGTGAAACCACACATAAGGGAGATAGTGAAACCCACACATATGGGAGATAGTGAACCCACACATAGGGAAGATAGTGAACCCACACATAAGGGAGATAGTGAACCCACACATATGGGAGATAGTGAACCCACACATATGGGAGATAGTGAAACCACACATATGGGAGATAGTGAACCCACACACATGGGAGATAGTGAACCCACACATAAGGGAGATAGTGAACACACACACATGGGAGATAGTGAACCCACACACATGGGAGATAGTGAACCCACTCATATGGGAGATAGTGAACCCACACATATGGGAGATAGTGAACCCACACATATGGGAGATAGTGAACCCACACATATTGGGAGATAGTGAACCCACTCATATGGGAGATAGTGAACCCACACATATGGGAGATAGTGAACCCACACATATGGGAGATAGTGAAACCACACACATGGGAGATAGTGAAACCACACATATGGGAGATAGTGAAACCACACATATGGGAGATAGTGAAACCACACATATGGGAGATAGTGAACCCACACATATGGGAGATAGTGAAACCACACACATGGGAGATAGTGAACCCACACATATGGGAGATAGTGAAACCACACATATGGGAGATAGTGAAACCACACATATGGGAGATAGTGAAACCACACATATGGGAGATAGTGAAACCACACATATGGGAGATAGTGAAACCACTCATATGGGAGATAGTGAACCCACACATATGGGAGATAGTGAACCCACACATATGGGAGATAGTGAACCCACACATATGGGAGATAGTGAAACCACACATATGGGAGATAGTGAAACCACACATATGGGAGATAGCGAACACACTCATTGGGAAAATAATGAATCCAGACTTATGGGAGCTAGTGAAGCCACACAAAAGGGGGGGGGGACTAGTGTAGCTAGTGAAACCACACAAAGGGGGGGGAACTAGTGTAGCTAGTGAAGCCACACAAGGGGGGGGCGAACTAGTGTAGCTAGTGAAGCCACAAAAGGGGGGGGAACTAGTGTAGCTAGTGAAACCACACAAAAGGGGGGGGGGACTAGTGTAGCTAGTGAAACCACACAAGGGGGGGGGGAACTAGTGTAACTGGTGAAACCACTAAATTGGGGGAGCCACTTGAGAGTAAATACAAAGTTATAAAACATGTTCTGCCTTAGATGACTCGTTCTTTGATTCAGTGTTGTCGGCCTCCTGCACCTGTCCCTGCACTCATAAATAACTCAACAAATATTGGATCAAATATAGAGCCACGAGGACGGATGCATCAGCGTCTCATTGGTCGGTTCCATTTACATACAATAAACTTTTTTTTAAAGTCCTTTTTACTTTAACAGTATCAGAATAACTGAAAACTCTCACATCTCTGCTTTTATCGACAAGGTGTTATGCACTATATTCATTATAACATGGCTTTGCTGATCAGAACATTGAGATACTGACTTCAATTTATCTTTCAAACCCCTAAGTTTTTTTGTTTTTTTTTAAACATTTCAATGGATCTGTAGTTTATAGATGTGTATGGCCCCTTGAAGGAAATGTCTAGACAAAACTAATGCCTGTTACCTTGTCTTTTTTTTTAATCTGAATATTTTTTTAAAATGTTATTCCTTTTTATGAAGAGATTTTTTTTAACCCTGCTACACTGAATTTATTTTACCTATAATTTGAATAGTTCCTTTAGAAGACGATCAAGAAACACAAATTTGTGATTCAGTATAAGCTGATAAGGAATTATCAGGTGCAGGCCGGGGGTCAGATTTACCTTGAGGCAAAGACGGTGGCGGGGCTAACCCCGAGCTTACAGTACCCGTTGACTCAAACCCCCTTTTGCGCGTTTTAAGGTCTAAATGGCTAGCAGGCGAACAAAGGCTTGTTGCGACGTTACAAAGCGACACTGTTAGGTTACTACGAATGTGTTTATTGATTGGAACTGACTCGTGTTGTTCTCGGGTAGAGTTTGATATCAACCAGAGGCGGCGTTAGGTACGCGCGAGGCCTGGTGCAACAATGACCCCGCGGCCCCCCCCCCTAGATTACATCAATTCTTGCTCAAACTCAGTAGTGCAATATCTGCCGGCTCATTTGTTAATAAAATATTGTCTCAATGTCTGAAACGCGGGGTCCCCCTAAGCACGGGGCCTGGTGCGATTGCCCCAGCTGCCACCCCAAAGGGCCGCTCCTGACATCAACTATAGCGAATCATTCAAGCCCCATCAACATTCGGTAACCACTCGCTTGATTGTAAACAAATCTTACACATCGGGACTTTCTTTTAAGGCAGAATTACCTAAGAACCATAACCTGAAATAGGCGACCGGAGTGACCGCCCATGACCACTGTCCTAAATAAATAAATAAATGTATAATATAAAAACAGGGTATTAGTAGGCCTGACAGGACGTAACACAACAGCAAACGTTTCGGCAAAGAGCCTTCCTCAACGGACAAATAGTACACAAATGAAACGAATAAAACGAAATAATATTTAAAAAAAACACTTAGCTGCGGTGAAATCCAAGTAGTCCAGTAGAGATAAAGTAAGGAGAGAAAAGTAAGAGCTTATATAGGAAAGGATAGGGTGGGTGTGGCCAATCAATCAGCTTGTCAGTG
This sequence comes from Ampullaceana balthica, assembly GCA_944989445.1. Classification (NCBI taxonomy): domain Eukaryota; kingdom Metazoa; phylum Mollusca; class Gastropoda; family Lymnaeidae; genus Ampullaceana; species Ampullaceana balthica. The sequence continues at coordinate 897,686 of CALYLW010000112.1, read as the reverse complement.
CTAACACAACGTTGATCCCTATGTGGTGTAAGAGTCCCATACTCATGGATTAGTCTATTCTCCAGACTGACCCGGCCGGGTGAGTTTGTACAAGAAACCATGGCGGTGACGGACATGTAATCGACGCCCATGTGGTCACGTCCATTGAAGTGTCGGGAGACGGGACACTGTTTGTCTTGTTTAATGGCACGTACATGCTCAGCGATACGGCAGGAGAGTAACCTCCCCGTCTCACCTATGTACTTCAAAGGACAGCGCTTACACACAATGGTGTAGACCACGTTGCGGCTGGTACAAAGATAGCCATTCCTAATATTGAATATCCCCTTAAGGGAAGACAATCTGGTCCGTCTGGGTAACAAAGGGACATGTCTTGCAGCGATTACGACCACATGGCTTGGTGCCCAGATGGGAGGATGGAGTAAGCAGACGGCTACGAACCAATAGGTCTCGCAAATTTCTGTCCCTCCTGAATACCATGAGGGGTGGGGGTGGAAAATATGTTGCTTGTCTCAGGGTCCGCGAGGAGAATGGTGCGGTTTTTCAAAAATATTTCCTTGGCTCTGATTGTGTGTGGATGGTATGTGAGCACCAATTTGCTCCTTTCATTACTATCACTGGAGCGTGATACAAAGGCGTCGGCGCGAGTGAAGTTTTTAACTCGCTGAAGTGCAGATTGAAGTATAGCTTCAGGGTAAGACCTTTGTCTAAAAAACTCCACCATTTCAAATGCCTTTTCCAAAAAGTCCTCATTAGATTGGCACAGCCTACGGAGGCGAAGAAGTTGTGAAAAAGGAATTGAATCCTTACAGGATTTGGGATGAGACGAGGGATAGAGTAGGTAAGAGTGGCTGTCCGTAGGTTTGAAGTAGGCCGAAGTGAGGAGGCAGTTTTTCTGGATAGTTACAGTAATGTCCAGGAAATTAACCGATAGTTCGGAAATCGTGTGAGTGAACTTAATGGAGGGGTGGAAAGAATCAACAAAGTTTATGAACGTGTCAAGTTCACTCCTCTCCATATGAGTGACCATGACCAATACAGATGAAGTGAAGGCAAAGTTTTATGAAGAACTTCACACTGTCATTGCCGACGTTCCAAAGGCGGACAAACTCATCTTGCTAGGCGACTTCAACGCAAGAGTTGGCAAAGACAACGTTGCCTGGGAAGGAGTCCTTGGTCATCATGGAGTGGGACACTGCAACAGCAACGGTCTTCTTTTACTCCAGACCTGCGCTGAACATGAACTGCTGATCACCAACACGATCTTCCGCCTCCCAACCCGTAACCGGACGTCATGGATGCACCCCCGCTCGAAGCACTGGCATCTTATTGACTACGCCATCGTGAGGAAGAGGGACAGGCAGGATGTACGAGTGACCAAGTCAATGTGCGGGGCTGAATGCTGGACAGACCACCGCCTCATCATCACCAAGCTCAACATCCGCATTCCGCCGAAACGGCGCCCGCAAGGGAAGAAAGCCCCCAAACGGCTAAATGTTGCCAAACTAATGACCGCCAGCTGCAAGCAGTCCTTGGTGGATGCTCTGGAAGAGCGCTTGAAATCTACCTCTCCAGGCAACCAGAACGTGGAGGCAGACTGGGCGTCACTCAGAGAGCTGATTTACACCACAGCTTCAGAGACTCTGGGGCACCAGACCAGGAAACATAAGGACTGGTTCGATGAGAACTGCGAAGACATCAAGCAGTTATTGGATGAGAAACACCTCCTACACCAAGCTTACCTCAATAATCCCAGGTCCACGGCAAGGAGAGTTGCACTCAACAACATACGCAGGACTGTACAGCAAAAGCTCCGTCAGATGCAGGACGATTGGCTCAGCAACAAAGCCGACGAGATCCAAGGCTATGCAGACAAGCGTGACTATAAAAACTTCTACAACGCTTTGAAAGAAGTGTATGGCCCCACGCCCTCAGGTTCAAAACCCCCTCCTCAGCGCAGACGGTAACACTCTCATCACAGACAAAGAGAAGATCTTGAAGAGGTGGGCCGAACATTTCGAAAGCATCCTAAATCGCCCTTCGACAATCAACGAAGAAGCCATCAATCGTCTTCCCCAAGTGCCCACAAACAAAGCACTGGATGACCCCCCAACCTTGCTCGAGACACAGAAAGCAATTTATCTTCTCTCCAGTGGCAAAGCACCTGGTTCTGACGCCATACCAGCTGAGGTCTACAAGGAGGGAGGAACAGCCCTGACTGAAAGGCTCCACCATCTATTTCTCTTGGTGTGGCAGCAAGAGACGATCCCGCAGGACTTCAAAGATGCCTCCATCATACATCTTTATAAGCAAAAAGGAAGTAGACAGGCTTGTGACAACCACAGAGGCATATCCCTGCTATCTATCGCAGGAAAGATCCTTGCCAGAATCCTGCTCAACCGCCTCACGGTCCACCTTGACCAAGGACTCCTGCCTGAAAGTCAGTGTGGCTTCCGAAAAGAGCGAGGGACCATCGACATGGTGTTCGCTGCCAGGCAGCTACAAGAGAAATGTCAGGAGCAGAACGTCAACCTGTTCTCCACCTATGTCGACCTGACCAAGGCTTTTGACACCGTTGGCAGAGAGGGTCTGTGGAAGATAATGGCCAAGTACGGTTGCCCAAGGAAATTCATCGTCTTGGTGAGACAATTCCACGAGGGCATGCAGGCCAGAGTCCAGGACAGCGGAGAGTTTTCTGATCCTTTCACAGTCACAAACGGGGTCAAGCAGGGATGCGTCCTGGCACCAACACTATTTAGCCTCATGTTTTCCGCCATGCTGACAGAGGCCTTCAGAGACGAGGGTGTTGGTGTTAACCTGAGGTACCGCACAGATGGCAAACTGTTCAACCTTCGGAGGCTCCATGCAAAAACCAAGGTTATGACAGACATCATCAGAGACCTCCTGTTTGCTGATGACTGTGCCCTCAATGCTGCCTCAGAAGCCAACATGCAATGCAGCGTTAACCTGTTCTCCAGCGCCTGCACAAACTTTGGTCTGACGATCAACACCAAGAAGACTGAAGTCCTCCATCAGCCTGCGCCTGGAAGGCCCTACGTTGAGCCCAGCATCACTGTCAACGGCCAGAGACTCAACACAGTGCAACGGTTCTCATACCTAGGCAGCACACTGTCGCAAAATGCCACCATCGATGACGAAGTGAGCGTCAGAATTGCCAGAGCCAGCTCCACTTTTGGCAGGTTGTACCCAAATGTCTGGAACAGAAGAGGCATTACCATCCAGACCAAGCTGAAAGTGTACAGGGCGGTGGTGCTCCCCACACTGCTATATGCGTGTGAAACATGGACTGTGTATCAGCGCCATGCCAGGAAGCTCAACCACTTTCATTCAACAAGCCTCAGGAAGATCCTCGGCATAAAGTGGCAGGATAAAATACCAGACACAGTGGTACTGACCAAGGCAGGTCTCCCCAGCATATTCACACTCCTGATGCAGTCCCAGCTTCGTTGGGCAGGGCACGTGGTCCGAATGCCAGACGAGAGACTGCCAAAGAGACTCTTCTATGGCGAGCTCCAGCATGGCCAGCGGTCCCACGGTGGGCAAAAGAAACGCTACAAAGACACACTGAAAGTCTCACTGAAAGCGTTTGGCATCAACCCAGATACGTGGGAACTTGCTGCAAAGGACCGTTCCACCTGGCGTTCTTCCATCCACGAAGGTGCCAAGTCATGTGAGGCAAACAGGATCACCTCCGCAGAAAAAAAGAGGCAAGCCCGAAAGGCCCGTGCTGTGAACCCTCCTGGAGATGTCCCACTCGTCCCTTGTCCCTTCTGTTCCCGAACCTTCCGTGCAAGGATCGGCCTCATCAGCCATCTGCGCACACACAAACAAAGCCAGTCCCAGCAACCCTCGGATGACTAGAGTGGTCTTCGTCGAATCGACGGACGAACAACAACAACTCGTTCTAAAGCCGACCTTTTTTTTTGACAAAATCTAGGGGGTAAAAGTTGGCGGGTCGGCTTACGAGCGGGTCATAAGTGATTTCTGCATGTACATTGAATATCGGCATTTTATCGGTGTTGTTATTGTAGATCATCAATGTCCTTTTCTACATTCTACAAGATTCAACAGCTCTACCAGAAGCTATAAAATATTATTAAACATTTGCACTTGCCTTATTTTATCCTTTTATTTATTTTTGTGAATGTATTAATAAGGTGTTTTACAAATTTTGTTTTCAACAACGATTTTTAATGTACGTCACTTTTTACACACATCCAAAAATTTTATAATTAATTTTTTTTAAACGCTTACTCGGTAACTCTTGCCTAACAAAGAGCACAAAGACAAAGATAGGTAGTACAAAGTAAACAATCAAAATGACAGATTGAGCTTTTAGTTTTTTAAAAATGTGAACCATTTTGTTTACGCTGTCCTAATATATTTTGGGGTCAGCGTACAAGTGGGTTACACACTTTTAATACTATTCTCTTCCAAAAGAAGGGGGGGGTCGGCTATAGAACGAGTATCTACGGACGGTAGTTTATGGCACATATTTACAAAGATAGTTTAAAGCTATGTATATAATATGATTTTGTATTGTTGTTTTAAGTTGGAAAACGTCTAATTTCCATCGGGGCATCAGAAACTCTTCCTGTTTTACCTTATTATAATAAACATGGGCAGAAATCTCAAACCAATCGTTATCGGTGTTTACAACACTGTTAAATTAGAGTTGTCAAACTTAAGATCGACTAAAGTGAACGAAACAAAAACGTTTGGCTTTTTAAAAAAAAAGCCAAGCATTCTTTACTGTCAGTGTTTTCGTAGCTATTTTAGAAACATACTGAATCTCTCATTCAATGACAATTGATTGGTTACTAATGCACTTTGAAGGGTCAGTCACTTACAGGGGAAATAAAACTTAGGGATCTCAGGGTGGAAAGGCGAGGATAAAGGATGACGCTATGCAAATAAATACCTAAACACTGGTCTCACGAGTGGGTGGTTTCCCCATGCCAACAAGAAGGTCGCGGTGACATCAGATGTAAGACGTTTATAAACGACGCCTCTTGTTAATGTCTTTCTTTCTATGACCTCGCCTTTACAATTTGATGAGACGTGCGAGCTCATTGAAATACGCGGTACAAGAATCAATTCAACGATATTTTTGTCTACTTCCTCCTTCAGGAAATTTTCAGCCCCTTGTCTAGCTCGTTATTCGAAGTAGATGTGCGCATTTCAAGATTTTGCATTGCTACATCTGGCTGGCCAGGGCCGGATTTAGACTTGATGAGGCCCTAAGCTATTTGAGATACCGGGGCCCTTTTGAAGTCAAGATATTCTATGTCAGTGCCTAATATGATTTTTTTTAAATTCCAAGTGGCCCCCCAAGAAAGCAAATAGGTAAATCCAGCAATGTGGCCGACTGTAGTCGGTATAGATGCACATTTCAAGAATTTCTGAGTCCTACATCTGGTTGGTTGTACATGTACTCAGTTAGTTAGTTAGTTAGTTCCTCTCGGGCCGAAGACGGCACATAGGGCAGAAGTCATTGATTTCCATTTACGACGATCCGTCGCCAATTGTATTAGGTCTTGATTATTTCTTAGACCCATGGTTGAGCTTTCTCTTTTGATTGTTCTACGTAGTGTTTCTTTTGGTCTTCCTTGTTTTCTTTTGCCTTTTGGTGACCATATGAAGGCCTGCCGTGGTAGTCTTCTCTCGTCCATTCGAAGAACATGACTGATATAATTCCAACGCCTTCTCCTTATAAAGGTTGACACATATTCTTGGTTGGTTTCTTCTCTTGTCTTTTCATTTGATTTAAAATCACTCCATTTTATATTCAAAATTTTTCGGAGGCATTTGTTCTCGAAGGCAACTAATTTCTTTTCTATAGCTGAAGTGGATACTCAGTATACTCAGTATATAACATAAATTCATGTCGATTAGATCAAAGTCAATTGACAGAAATAAATAAAGAAATATTGTATCGATCCATTTTGCCTTTATTTGAGATAGTATAATTAAAAATTACTATTGTAAAATTATTCTAAAACATACAAAGTGTTCTCGATAAATTCTAAGTCACAAGCTGTTTACTTTACTCTTTAAATATTTTCATTTCTTGTACACTCAACGGCTTGCTAAAATCCTCACAGCTCATATCGGCCAAATCAGATGCGCAGTATTGTAGTACCCGTGCGTCATTCATCGTCCAACATACTCAGAATAGGACCTTGTTTGACTTGAGATTTACACGCAGTCTGTTAGATTTGGTCTTTTCTCGGGAATCCGCGATTTAGCGTTTCGTCACATCCATCCATAGAAACATAAATACTCTTTCATCCACTAGTGGTCTGCCCCTAGTCGTCTGCCCCCTGGTGGTCTGCCAGATTGGGCTTTTAACTCGATTGCCGTTTGTTTGGATATTTTAGTCATAACATCTATTGATTTCTTGTTTTATTTTATTTTATTTTTTAGAGGAAACAAAAACTTGTTTTATAAAAAAATATACTTACAAAAAAATAATTTTAAAAATAAAATAAAAAGATTGAAAGCGCGTGAGAAAAAAAATGAAACAGAAAGATGTGTTGTTTTATTCACTTAAATGACTAGTCGCAATTGAAATGTAATGTAAAATAAATCTGACGCCCAGGAAATTTGAATTTTCCAATAAAAAAATTATTGTGAAGATTTTTAATTTTTTTTATAGGGGCCGTCCATAAATGACCTCATGCACCTAAGGGGGGAGGGGGTCACACATTTGTGACGATGTGTGACGAGTGGGAAAGGGGGGGGGTCTAAGAAATATGACATCACATTAAAACTCGCAACTATAAATAAAATTTCCACTTAAATATTTGATTGCTTACAAATTATTTAATGACGTTTTAAACGGCGTTCCACATGTTACGATATAAGAGTGAATACATGCTTAAATAACTAAAAAGTGATTTGAAAAAAGCTCATTTTCACTTAGAAAATACGGCTTTCATGGGCGCAAAGCTTTGCGACGTCATATTTGACGTCACCATATCTAGGTTTTTGTGAAGACGTGTGACGAGGGGGGGGGTATAAAAATCGCGTGATGGCGTGATGTCAAAATGGACGGCCCCATAGGACGAAAAAAATGAATTGTATACACCCAAGTGATCTCTATCACAATTCCTTTCTAATTAGTTTATAATCAATATATAATTAGTATGTAATCAAAATGTAGTTTTACTGTTTAATTACCAACTGCTGTCGTTGTCATAGTTACAGTGTAAATGATTCTATACAGGCGTGTGTTTATTGAATCTAGAGTTTAGAAGAACTCAACGAACTGTTTGTTTGTAAACATTCTATTTATCGTAATCTCAGTGAGCCTATATATTTCTAAGCTCGGCATCAGGTGCTCTTTCAGTAAAAACATTCTAACCCTTAGCCTAACCCTTACCTTATTATTAAACCTAATTCTAACCTTAAAGCTATACCTAACCTTAAAAATAACCTTAAAACTATCTATTACCTTAACCCTATAACCCTAACCCAAACCTTAACCCAAACCCTAACCCTAACCCTTCATTGACTGCTGGCTGAGACAAGTTTATTGTAGCATTTCTATAGCAGCATTAGTAACAACACACACGTGAACATTCTTTTGGGCCGGGAATGACTTTGCTTTGAGAGTCAGCTCTTTTCTAAGTATGAGCTGTCCACACTGCTACGTGTTCCTGAAGACTGACCACGGCCATCAGGTGGTGAACACTTAGCTTCTAAATTTAATGCCCACCCCAGCCCCAACCAATGTTATTATTCATTTATCCACTCAAATCCCCCCCACCTACTCCACCCCACAGACACACACACGTGGTGCTTCTTTCTACATCCGCCACTACCCTCTGAAAACACGTCCAACATATCCCAACAGCAAATTATTTTGGAAGAGGAGTCCGGGACCACTCGGGCCCCTCTCAACCCGCCCACTGAGTTTACCGAGCCCCGAGTTTTTGTTTCCAACACGTAACGATAGTCAGGCCGTAACAATGGCGGGGGGGGGGTCTCTCCATTAGCGTTATTGTCATAGAGGGTGGGTAGCCACTGCCATAGCCAGTGTTCCCTTTAAGCTGCGCGGCCGCGCATATATCTGACCGACGCCGCACAGGAGTTGAGAATAACCGCGCAGCAAATATTATAAAAAAATATTTCACAAAAAAATGGTTGCTTTGCAACTTTGCAAACAAGTTTTTTAATTGTTTATTTGTTTTATTTTGCTCACGGATCAACAAACATTAAAGGGAACACTGGTCACAGTTTGTCGGTAGCCACTGCCATAGCTGGTACGTAGCCACTGTCTTAGCCGGTGGGTCTCCACCGTCACAGCTGGTGGGTAGCCACTGTCAAACCGGTGTCACTAACTGGTGGGTAGCTACTGTCAAGAACTGTTGGGTAGCCTTTAGAGAAAAAAAAGTCGTCTTCAAATATGACGTCATCTGTTGGGTTGTTGACCTCGGACGGTCAGACTCTTAGATCGTCATCGAGGCGATTGGGAGAAACGGTGACACTGTTGGGGTAAATGAGGAGATAAAGAGGGTAAAGAGTGTTATTGGAGTGTAAGATGAGATTGTTGGAGTGTAAGATGAGATTGCTGGGGTGTAAGATGAGATTGTTGGGTGTAAGATGAGATTGTTGGGGTGTAAGATGATATTGCTGGAGTGTAAGATGAGATTGTTGGATTGTAAGATGAGATTGTTGTGGTGTAAGATGAGATTGTTCAGGTGTAAGATGATATTGCTGGAGTGTAAGATGAGATCGTTGGAGTGTAAGATGATATCGTCGGAGTGTAAGATGAGATTGTTGGAGTATAAGATGAGATCTTTGGAGTGTAAGATGGGATCGTTGGAGTTTAAGATGAGATTGTTGGAGTGTAAGATGAGATCGTTGGAGTGTAAGATGAGATCGTTGGAGTTTAAGATGAGATTGTTGGAGTGTAAGATGAGATTGTTGGAGTGTAAGATGAGATTGATGGAGTGTAAGATGAGATTGATGGAGTGTAAGATGAGATTGATGGAGTGTAAGATGAGATTGTTGGAGTGTAAGATGAGATTGATAGAGTGTAAAATGAGATTGTTGGAGTGTAAGATGAGATTGATGGAGTGTAAGATGAGATTGTTGGAATGTAAGATGAGATTGGTGGGGTGTAAGATGAGATTGTTGGAGTGTAAGATGAGATTGATGGAGTGTAAGATGAGATTGTTGGAGTGTAAGATGAGATTGTTGGAGTGTAAGATGAGATTGATCGAGTGTAAGATGGGATTGTTGGAGTGTAAGATGAGATTGATGGAGTGTAAGATGAGATTGTTGGAGTGTAAGATGAGATTGATGGAGTGTAAGATGAGATTGTTGGAGTGTAAGATGAGATTGATGGAGTGTAAGATGAGATTGTTGGCGTGTAAGATGAGATTGATGGGGTGTAAGATGAGATTGTTGGAGTGTAAGATGAGATCGTTGGAGTGTAAGATGAGATTGATGGAGTGTAAGATGAGATTGTTGGAGTGTAAGATGATATTTTTGGAGTATAATATGAAATTGTTGGAGTGTAAGATGAGATTGTTGGAGTGTAAGATAAGATTGTTGGAGTGTAAGATCAGATTGATGGAGTGTAAGATGAGATCGTTGGAGTGTAAGATGAGATTGTTCGAGTGTAAGATGAGATTGATGGAGTGTAAGATGAGATTGATGGAGTGTAATATGAAATTGTTGGAGTGTAAGATTATATTTTTGGAGTGTAAGATGAGATTGTTGGAGTGTAAGATGATATTGTTGGAGTGTAATATGAAATTGTTGGAGTGTAAGATGAGATTGATGGAGTGTAAGATGAGATTGTTGGAGTGTAAGATGAGATTGATGGAGTGTAAGGTGAGATTGTTGGAGTGTAAGATGAGATTGATGGAGTGTAAGATGAGATTGATGGAGTGTAAGATGTAATTTATGGAGTGTAAGATGAGATTGTTGGAGTGTAAGATGAGATTGTTGGAGTGTAAGATGAGATTGTTGGAGTGTAAGATGAGATTGTTGGAGTGTAAGATAAAAGTATTGGAGTGTAAGATGAGATTGTTGGAGAGTAAGATGAGATTGTTGGAGTGTAAGATGAGATTCTTGGGCTGTAAGATGGGATTGTTGGAGTGTAAGATGATATTGTTGGAGTGTAAGATGAGATTGTTGGAGTTAGAAAGGAAGCTGTTATTGTAAAGGAAAAAAATTGGTACGATGAATAGGGAAATACTTCAGGTACAAAATGAGATTTCTCGGGAAAAGTAGTTGGAAAGACGACGCCAGGGTTTTGTTGTGCACTATACAGCATTATACATTATACGGAGAAGAGGTCGACAGCGGAAAAGTTTTCTTGACAACATAAAGGAATGGACAGGCATGAGAATGAATGAATTATTGGCCGCCGCTCAAGATAGGAAAATGTGGAGATCGTTGTCTGTTATCTTATCTTATCTTATCTTATCTGTTTACAGACGCTCCTTCTATACAGAAGATTATTGCGTCCTACGCTTATCTATGGTTTGTGTTTAGTCCTGCATTTTTATTAGAGATTCTTCCCCCAACGGTCACGGGACTGATGATGATGATGATGATAGAGCAGTACAAAATGGGAACTTAGAGCTATGGTGGATTAAGGGGGGGGGGCTGAACGGGCTAAAGCCAGGGGCCCCCGATGATTTAGGGGCCCCAAAATTTAGTATATTTTATAATAAAGGTGGACAAATGTTTGCATGAATTACTGAAAATATCATAAATTAAATAAATTAATAAAATCTTACCTATTAATCTCATCGCTATTCGGACCGATTTTATAAAAAAACTGATTTTAAAGGCTCAGTAAGAGAAAATATTAAAGAATATTATTTAAATTTTTAAAATTTGTGTGTTTCATCAAGTTCGTGTGGTCTTGTGGAAGAAACTCGGCTCGCGGTGTAAACGGTCACCGATAGATTCTCGAAAAGGGGGGGGGGTGTATTTTTTATTTTTCATTTGTCTTTTTTTTTAAATTGTCTTTTAACACTCAATTTTAGGATACCGGCAAACAGTTCTTTCTTCATATTCGTTTTTTTTCTTCATAATAATCTTTTTGGCTGGGAAGGCCAATCCCGTACTACAGACAAGGTATGAGAACTATTTAGTTACAAGTTACAGTCTTATATTAGCTGCTACTGCTAGCAATCATTTTATTTAAAGGGGCACTGGCTGGATAGGGCCCCAGTTTGAATCGCAGCCAGGGGCCCCGTGCAGTCTTAATCCGACCCTGACTTAGAGTATTTCAACCTCTTCGTGGTTTGAATCAAATGCATAAATTTACATAGCTGAAATGTTATCGTTTTTTTCCCTCCAGTTTTGGTTATTAAATTTTTATTTCGTACACTTCCTTTCCTTTCATTTTTGTTGTGCTCATTGACCTCTCAATTCACTATTCATTTTCTAATGGTAGAGTAAATCATATATTAAATATATTATGTAAAGTTAACTTTAAATATTTTTTTTAAACTTAAAAGCGTTTAGCAAATTGTTTACATCCAGTATATTTTATTATTATTAAGAAATACTATTTATCGTTTTATTTTCACAAATTATTCGTGTTTCTTGAAATCAAATTTGATTTTACTCATGCCACAAATATTACACTAACTGATCAGAATTTTTGGCATTGCTGAGGACACTCTACCATTCATTAAACCCCTCGCAACACAATAGCATTAAATGCTTTTGTTTGGATGACGTCATATTTAAAATATCGCATGTCACGTGACTGACGACCTCTTCAGTCATCTTTGGAAAGTTTATTGATTTCCATGGTGACGCAGGTCTTTTTATTACTATTATCATCTTTTAGTCTCCCGTTGATCGACCTCTGTTTTATTATTAACTCCCCGGGCCGTTGTGAGTTAATGCAGACAATCAACTCTCAACAGTGACCCTTAACCTATCGGCCGGCGGGTCGCTAATGGCCGCCACGCGCGACTGCATTCGTTAGCGCCGCCTTGCTTGACGAATTGCCGTAAGGGGAGACAAGAGAGCGAAGTCAAATTGCTTCTGAAGCGGTGTCGCTCCCATGAGATGAAACCTGGTAACATGACGTGGCTGAGAGTTAATGGCGGCGAGGCCAGACTGCGTTTGCGAGTAGAGATGTAAGAAAATAACGGGAGGGGAAATCTATACAAGTCTAGCTACTTTTTTTTTATTAATGTTGCTGTGTGTACAAAGATAGGTGCTGTATTTTGCCTGAACCATTGTAACACTATTACATTAATGGAAGTCCTGGATAGTTGGCTGCAGAAATACGATTTAGGAATGGGGGTGGGGGGGGTTTGAATGTCGCTGCTTGGACTGATGTATGTTCGTTATATTATAGTAGCAGTAGCAGTGACTGTGTAGTGACACTGGAAGTATTTCATGTAAACATGTCTGAGTAAAAACCCCGAAATAATTTTTTTTAAAAATATATGGTGCCATCAATCTTGCCAAACTCTGAATTGAAATATATATATACATATTTAATTTTTTTTTAGAAATTACCGAGACCTTAAACTTATCATCGTAACTTGGAATTATTTTTACTAATGAAATTTTAGATAAAGTTAATTTTTTTAATTTTTTTTTCATGAGCTCTGAACATGTTTAATTTTATCAATATCTGAACCAAGTGTAATTTGATTTACATTTAACTAATGAGATCTAAACTTATGCTGAATACCGATGGGATGTGAACTGGTGGTAACTTTTATTCTAATAATTAAATCTGAACTAATGGTAAACTTCAGTTTAACTGAAGAGATCTTTTTAAATACCTGGGTAATGAATTTAAATTTTACTGAGATCTGTATTACACTTTTGGCATCAATAAAAAAAATCAACATTTGTAAAATAGTTAATTTATTATGTATTCATTATTACATTCCAATTAATAGCAGAATGAATAAAAAAAATTTGTAAACAAATTTATATGAACATTAAGAGCTTTACAACCACACTGGACAATTAACCCTTTAAAATTCCATTTACAAAATGGGCAAAAAAGATGAGCAGATTAAATAACTTTCCCAATGAATCAAATGCAGGTATTTATTAAAAACTGGTCATGAATGAAATGATATATTTTTTACAAACTGGCAATGAGTCAAGTGCAATATTTATTCAAACCATCTGCAGGGTCCCTGTCAAGCTGGCAATACTGGACATTAAGTTCAGCAGCTTTTGTTTCTCCTCAACTCTCGCCGTCTCCTTACCCCCCACAGTGTCAATCAACAAACCCTCTCCATTGACTATTCTATTCAAGGCCCCTTCCTCATCTTTATCCTCAACTTCGGCCACGTCCGCGGGGAGCTCTCCTTTATCCAGCTTCTGTGGCCTGGCCCCTGGCTTGGACGACTTCCTGTTTGGTTGCCTGGCAACCAGACCAAGCACCACACCCCTGCTTTTCAGCGCGTCTTTGGCAGCCCTTGCGGTCAAGTCATCTTGCACTTTTTTGGCCGTGTGATAGAGGAGGAGACAAGTCTCGTTGGGTGAAATGTTCAGCAGACGCAGGGCGTCCGTGTTACCTCCCTTTTGAGGGGCTGAAAAGGAATGCTCTTGATCTGTGTGCTGGCGGGAAGTGTTCTGCATGCCATCTTGGCTGTCAGGATCCCCTGACCTTGAAATCATTGAATGTATGACCTCCAGAGTCTTTGTCAAACTTTCTATAGTGGAAGTGTTGCTAAACAAAAAGAAAAAAAACAAAAAAATGTGTAAATTATTTTGATTGTTTACTTTTACAACAAAACATTCTCCAATCATTGAATTTAGAATGATAAATATTCATTCAAAGTATATAACAAACATAAAAAATATATTAATTATTTATTATCCACGTGGGGCACAGTTGACAAAGAGGGCGTCATAGTAGCCGAGGAGCGAAGGATGGAGGAGGCTACAGACAGAAGAGCTAGGAGAAAGGCCAAAACATTTGGAAGCACAGAACTCGTGTGCAAAAGCTGTGGTAAAGACTGTCACTCAAGGATAGGACTGCACAGCAACTCGAGGAAATGCAACCCAACTCAACGGTGATGCACCATCGTCTCGTGAGACGGAAAGGATGCCGATTAATAATTTATTACAATGTGGAGTGTACATATAATAGCTTTCATCAAATAAAAAGTAACTATCTAAGATCAGTGCCTCATACCCTCAGGATGTTTATTACAAACTAAAGTAACATTTTTTTTTAAATATCCATCTCACCTCAAGTGTAGAATCAAATTTTTAACGATGGAACCCATATCAACCTGAGTTGACTTTGGGACAGTCGTGACCCTGGGGCTTGACCGTTGGTGGACCGATGTGTCCTTCACGTCTTCCACTTTCTCAGTCTGAGGGTCTACTCTTCCTGATGTTTCCTCTTCTTCTGATCCCTCAGAATTCTCTTCACCACTGCTCTTTCCCTCCTCCTCACTAGTCACTCCCTCCTCATCACTACTTTCTTCCTCTTCATCACTACTTTCTTCCTCCTCATCACTACCTTCTTCCTCCTCATCACTACTTTCTTCCTCCTCATCACTACTTTCTTCCTCCTTCTTCTCTACTTGTCTTGCGGCTTTGTTGTCCTCCTTTTTGTTATCTTTTCTTGATGCCTTCGTTCCCACTGCCTTGCCCTCGTTCACATGTAATGCACTGCTGCCTTGACGCCTGCTCAGTGACGACTGGTTCAACTGGGAGCCCATGTATTTTGATGTGGTCAGACTGACCCAGAGGGTGTGGACAATGTCACAAACAAGGTCAGTGTGCTGCGGCCGGTTCTCTCTGAGGAGATAAATAGTTTTAAAAATTTTAGTATTAGCATTTTTAGTTTCAACATTTTTAGTTTCAACATTTTTAGTTTCAACATTTTTAGTTTCAACATTTTTAGTTTCAACATTTTTAGTTTCAACATTTTTAGTTTCAACATTTTTAGTTTCAACATTTTTAGTTTTACTCTTTCTTCCCATGTAAGGGAGGGAAGAGCTCTAAATATTACTTTGAAATAAAGATTCCATGAAGGAATCTGAAAACAAAACTTCAATAAAGGATTTACTTTAAAATACGAGATAACAGTAAAACCATGTTGTGGCTTTTTACAGCATTCAAGTTTACTTAGTGTTTACTGTATTAGATGTTATACTCCAAACATTATTTAACATACCTAAATGCAACTTAAATAACGTAAGAATTTTAAAATGTATTACACTACGAATGTTCCCTTTAAGCTGTGCGGCCGCACATTTATCTGACCAACGTGCGCACAAGTTTAGAATTACCGTCAGCTAGTTTGTAAGGATATTATAACATGTGAAGAGCTCAAGGGAAGAAAAGGCTATGTCACATTTTTGTAGTTTTGAGATATTCAAGTTTTGAAGATCAAAATTATACAGATTTCTTAGAAATTAACTAAATATATTTGAATTTTTAATAATGTCAGAGACATTATTTTTTCATAAAACCTCATTAAGAGCACTCTATATTTGATCTTCTATCAGATACAGGGCATAACTAAAAAAAATTCAAAAATATCACATAGCCGTTTCTTCCCTTGAGGTCTTCATGAGTTTGTGGGGGTGTACAATTTTGCACACGTAACTTTGCACAAAGTCTTTTTTTTATTTTGAACATGGACCAACAAACCTTGGAGAGAACATTGTACGCTACAGTCTTCAATAAAGAAAAATATTTTTACAAGCTGTTGACAATAGTGAAGAAAACGACCATGATATTTTTAACATTCATTAAAACGTACAAGTTTGTCACCACTCCCAGTAACCAAGACATCAGTCCGTGATTCTTGACCAAGTCAACAGCAACAAACTTCTCCTTGCAGGCGTTCCTTAGGGCTGAGAGAATCAAACCCTGACGTGGGAACAGAAACAAATCAATTAAATCAACTAACCATCTGGACACAAACAATCTTAAAACAGTGACCTGAAAAATAAGGAATAAACTAATATTTTCAACCCTTGACATGGAAACAGAAATAAAAAATTTAATCAGCTACTCATCGGGACACAAAACATTTAATCTGAAACAGTGACTTGAAAAATAGGGGAATGAACTAAGACATTTAATAATAATAATAATAATAATTGATAATTTATATAGCGCTGTATCACAGTAAGGAACCGGGCTCACAGCGCTTTAAATGGAGATCATAACATACATATACAGTCGAAACCGCTTATGTCGACGGCGTTGGGGTATGAAAAATGGCGTCGACATAACCGATGATCGAGATAAAGGAAAATCAATATGGCGGCAAAATATTAACATGTGCTTGAAATTTCTTTATGTACATGATTAATTAGTTAGCGTTAATTAGTGATGGGATGATTTATCGGAATCGTATCGGAACCCTAATATTTCTTCACTCTTTCCTAAGTCTAAGGTTGTAATTAATGTAATGACCGTTCGTTTTTAAGGACCGTTTAAAATTTAAATATAACTATAACCATGGTTCCCACTCAGGAAAACGGGAAAAAGTCGGGACATTCTTAAAAATAAATTCTCGGCCTTGAAAGTCGGGAAAAGTTATGACTAATCGGGAATTTATATATATATATATATATACATATATATACACATGTATCTATATTTATGCCGAAGTAAAGGACTTTGATTACGTCTCTGTCATGTTTCGATTCCATTTATTTAATGAAAAATAAGTTACCAGTTTATAATTGTCTGCGCATGCGCTAAAAGGTTAAAGTTTACGCTTCGCCGTGTCACAGTCGCGTTTGCCGTCGTATCAGCGAATTTAAAATACAAATAACAAATCAATATGGTTATTTTAAGTTTAATGCTTTTGATGTATATATATTTATGCCGAAGTAAAGGACTTTGATAACGTCTCTGTCATGTTTCGATTCCATTTAATAATTTTAAAAAAAGTTACCAGTTTATAATTGTCTGCGCATGCGTTAAAAGGTCAAAGTTTTCGCCTCGCGTCGTCCCATGGCGCGTGTCACAGCCGATCGCGTTTGCAATGCCCGTCGAATCAGCAAATAAAAAAAAATAAAAATAAACATATCAATATGGTAATTTTAAGTTTAATGCTTTTGACGTGCAGGATATCTGTTACTATCAGAACGCTCTGGAATTTCCTCAGTCAATCAAACTTGTAATATAAATAAAACTATTGTGGCCTTGACCGTTGATCACAGCACGCTGTGGGCTGTGTGTACTGACACAGTACTGTGTTAATCAGTTTCATCGTCACGCGCGTGTTAGTGTCACAGTCACTTATCTTACTGGTAACAAAGCAACAACAACAAACTTTTAAAAGAATAATAATTTATTAATTTTTTTATTTAATTATATAAAAACCACCGTCGATTCTCGATACAAACCTTTATTTTCAACCGACGAAAATCGAGTTAAGTTGCAAATTTGGCCCTCTTTTGTGCTCGAGATACTAGGTTTCGGCGACATAAAAGAATCGACATTACCGATGAGAAAATGCTAAGACAAAGAGAGAATTTGGCGGTTCCAATAAAAAACGTCGACATAATAGGGTGGTCGATATAACCGAGCTCGAGATAAGTGGGTTCGACTGTAATAATTAAATAACCATTCATACCATAATAACAACATAAAGGACAGTACATTACACATAAGCTACGCTAATCATTAAAAACAAATGTTGTTTCATTAATTTTGTAAATACATTTTGAAAAGATGCGTCTTAAGTGCAGCCTTGAAGGACTTGGTACTTGGAATACTACGGATGTGTAATGGTAGAGAATTCCATTGTTTGGCTGCACAAAAAGAGAATGACCTTTCGCCAAACTACATTTAATATTTTCGACCCCGCTAGCTTAAAAGCCAACCAGGTTCATGGTTACTGAAGGCTGAATTTTATTTTAAAAATCCATTACCAGTGCCATGTAATAATTTATTTTAGGTAAATGGTTTCATGAATCTGCCATCTTCATTATGGTTCCTCTGGAGGTAACCCCCAACACTGAAATACACTAGTTCCACCTATGGAGGCACCCAGCCCCACCCCTGTGTTGATATTATTGTTTGTGTGTTTGCCAACACTACACTGCCTGTACCTGAGAGTGGACATCACTTAGCACCGAGTCGTGGAAGCACATGAGGATCTTGAATATGAATTTTTTCTGGTACAGCCAATAGTCTGCCGTCTCCCTCATGCCGTCACACAGAAGGGACAGCACCCAGTTCCTCTCCTGCTTGTACTGAAGATGCAAACAAAATAAATCTACAGTAGGTTGAAATTAATAAACACACAAATTATACAATAAAAATGTAAGCATACCATGTAAATGTAACAGTTAACTCTGACATATGAATAGAAAGAATTTTTTGCTGTCATTGAACTACTATATTACAGAAGGCCCTATGGTGGCCTGGTGTGCAGGGGGTGGGGGAGGTTATAGTGTTGTGCCATTTTTATAAACATCTTTTAAAGGAAATGTTTTGATAGAGACACATGCTTTTCTCTCAAAGTTAGAACCTCTAGATGACAACAATTAACCCAGTGGTAATATTGCTGACCCTTGGCCAAAAGATAATAATAACAACAACCCCCTTTCCAGTCCATGACGGACTATGGGGCATGTGAAGTAGCGTTCACAAGTTTTATTTAGCCACCACTAACGAGCAAGGGACTGTGTGGCTAGCACAATGCCCCGGGGCCTTGCCAGCACCGAGAATAGAACCCGTGACTCTCTTCTATCTCGGTTCGGAAGTCCAGCGCGCTACCTCTTGATCACCGTGGCCAAAAGATAGCAGATATGAATGTGACTGAGGCTGTACAAACCTTGTCCATCTACTACAGGGGTTGGCGAACTTATTTGCCCAATACCCCAAAATTATAAAACTGTATGTTGTCGTTACCCCAAAGGAGCAGATTTTGGTGGATCATATAGGCTCCAAGTGAGTCTGCAAGAGTTCCCCTGTTACCCCAAATGGGGTCATTTACCCCCGTTTGCCGACCCCTGATCTACTAACTCAAGTACAAGATACACAAACCAATTGTGACATTAAAACTATAATTTAAGCATTATGTATGGATTAATACACTTTGTTGTTTTTGTCTTGGTTGTTAAAACCTACTCATACCAGTAAATAGTACCCAAAAAAAAACAAATTTTAAATATCTTATAACGATGGTTGTGCAAAAGTGTAAATGAATACCTTGAGGAACACCTGACAACTCACCTGTACTCCTGAACTATAGAACAGTTTATAAAACTCTGGGACGTTGGACAAATCCATTTCAGGCTTAGCAACAAGGAAACGGAAGATGGGCATGTACAGGGGATCAGCTGCAATGTAGAACAGTTTAATTGGTTAACGAGATATAGTGAAATGAGATCATTAAAATTTCCAATTTGTTAACAATGAGGTATATTGAAATGAGATCATTAAAATTTCCAATTTGTTAATGAGATAAAGTGAAATGAGATCATTAAAATTTCCAATTTGTTAACAATGAGGTATAGTGAAATGAGATCATTAAAATTTCCAATTTGTTAACAATGAGGTATATTGAAATGAGATCATTAAAATTTCCAATTTGTTAACAATGAGGTATAGTGAAATGAGATCATTAAAATTTCCAATTTGTTAACAATGAGGTATATTGAAATGAGATCATTAAAATTTCCAATTTGTTAACAATGAGGTATAGTGAAATGAGATCATTAAAATTTCCAATTTGTTAACAATGAGGTATATTGAAATGAGATCATTAAAATGTCCAATTTGTTAACAATGAGGTATATTGAAATGAGATCATTAAAATTTCCAATTTGTTAACAATGAGGTATATTGAAATGAGATCATTAAAATTTCCAATTTGTTAATGAGATAAAGTGAAATGAGATCATTAAAATTTCCAATTTGTTAACAATGAGGTATATTGAAATGAGATCATTAAAATTTCCACTTTGTTAACGAGATATAGTGAAATGAGATCAGTAAAATTTCAACTTTGTTAACGAGATATAGTGAAATGAGATCATTAGAAATTTTCAATTGTTAAAGAGATAAAGTGAAATTAGATTATTAACATTGGGAAATGAAAAATACATTTTTTGCAAAAAAATTATTTTTTTTTAACCATTAGGTGTGATTGTATTCCTTCTTTTCTCTCCAGCTGGTTTTATACAGAGAATTACTTTATAATAATAAATTAATATATGTGTTTTGGTTCCTTATTATAAAAATTTTGAAAATTATTTGCATAGAGATGAAATAAAGTGAATATTTTATTAATGAGCAATTATTTAAAAGCAGTTTGGGTATAAATAATATAACGAACATTATTCTATTGTCAACTCCAATAGCAGTTAACTAAATTCGGACTTAAATCTATTTATCTTAACATAGTTATTATAAATCTTCACCATTTCTGTTGAAAAATCATTGCCACCATTTCAATGACATCAAATTAATGTTTGGCTTTGTAAGCCATAATACAAAATACAAAAATGAATTGTATGATTTAAACAATAAATTGGAAGCTTTATTATTAGACACATCATCTAAGCCAGCACCCACCTGGATACATAAAGAGTTTCACAACTCTGGCAAAGAAGAGCGCCACGACAAATGACAGCTTCTGTCCGTCCTTGACCCGGCTGGCGTTCAAGAGGTCAAGCAGGAAGTTGACCTCGACCCTCTCCTGAAACCTGGAGCCGTCCGCGTGGAGGTAGAAGTCATTCAGGGCCTGGTATGCCAGCAGACGGTTTGTGGCATCATGGCTGCTCAGGGCCACGAGGAGGTAACTCAGACAATCTCGCTCAACAAACATGCGCAGCGGTACAAGTTTGTCTGACAAACAAAAATCAATAGAACAGTGAAATTGTTTTTCATGGCTCAGCACATGAATTTTATATAACAATAATAGTTAAAAAACCAAACTGACACATTTTTCATTAAATTTTTTCTCTTAATTTATGATTTAGTTATCGAGCCTTTCAACTGATTTGATTGACGGTGTTATTAAAGTATGTCAATTATTTGATAAAGAAAACGGCTTCAACTTGCCAGGGGAAAGTATCTGCACAAACAGTCGCAGCAGAAAATTTGGGTCATAACTTTCAGGCTTCGACTTGAAGTCACTGGCATCAAGAACCTGGGCTGGCTGTAAAGAAACAATTTAATAGGTCAACGAAATGTGACAATAACAGTTTAATAGGTCAACAAAAAGTAACAGTAACAGTGTTATAGGTAAAAGAAATATCACAATAACAGTTTAATAGGTCAACAAAATGTAACAATAACAATTTAATAGGAAAATGAAATGTAACAATAACAGTTAAATAAGTCAATGAAATGTAACACTTACAGCTTACTACATCAATGAAATGTAACAATGAAAACAAAAATACTTTCAGAAATCTCAGAATTGGTTTCCAATTCAATAATAAATTCCTAAAAGAAACCAAGCCAACTGACCAGCAGTGCTCTCCTGACAGGAAAGTTTAGAATTGAGTCCTGCAAGCGCGCGGCGTCGATTTGTTCTAGCACAGACTTGACCGAGGCCTCCTTGTCTAGACTCGGGCCGAGCACCTGAGAAACTGTGTCATGTTCAAGGGCCGACTTCCCCCACAGGGTTGGACTGGACAGGAAGGGAATAAAACAACAGGATTTAATTCCAAGCACACGTAAACCTGTCGGTTGAATCTTGAAGTGGCTCTTACTTTTTAAGTTGATATATAAAGATATATAAACAGGATATACATAAGTCCGCATGCCACAAAACTTCCTGTTGTTTTGTGGCGTCCTGTCAGGCCTATATATACCCTGTTTATATAAAAAAAATAATTCTACCCAGCCTGATTGCGGTCTCCCTTACACTTCAATCCAAATGTAGACTCTAACTGTCCACTTCAATCCAAATGTATACTCTAACTGTCCACTTCAATCCTAATTTAGACTCTAAAAATAACTGTCCACTTCAATGCTAATTTAGACTCTAACTGTCCACTTCAATCCTAATTTAGACTCTAAAAATAACTGTCCACTTCAATCCTAATTTAGACTATAAATGTCCACTTTCAGTCCTTGTAAATTGTATCACATCAACTCAACAGACACAGACCTGAATTCAAAATCACTAAATACTTTCATTACTGTTTGACTCATTCAGTAAGCCACCTTCAAAAAGATTACCCATAGTCATTGTAACCCTGGGCTAGTACTCAAATATGGGGGAAAGTCAGAGCTTCACACTCTCCAGATCTACCAACTAAATCACCAGCGCCTCAACCTCAGCAATATAATTTCTTGTTAACTCTCATTCTTCTCACCCTATTGGTAGTCAGTCCCTCAACAACCTTCAATACACTCTTCTCGCCCTATTTGTAGTCAGTCCCTCAACAACCTTCAATACACTCTTCTCGCCCTATTTCTCACCCTATTGGTAGTCAGTCCCTCAACAACCTTCAATAACAATCTAACGCATTTTTCATTCATGAAACAATTCAATCCGGTGAACATGACTCACACTAGCACCAACACATGGCAACAGTGGTTCTCATACCCTTGACACCGTCCTGATTTGATTTAAGAGGTATGACTTTCACCTCTAACAAACTAATAATGAGCCAGCTTGTAAACAAGATCAAACCAGTTTCTTATATATTTTTCTTTTTGCACACGTCCCCAACAACTTACCATTCAAATTTCTTCCCAGCATCTTGACAACATTTCTCAATCATAATGAGGAGTCTTTGATCTGAGAGACAAAATTATGTCATATCAATGGTTTTTAAAGGAAATTAACAGCAAGGTTTGCACAAACTCAAAAAATTAAGATACATTTTTAGGACTCAGTGATCTTGAATTGTATGACAGGTTACCATATTTAACATAAAGAATCTTATCTTATCTGTTACATACTCTCCTTCTATACAGAATATTATTGCGTCCTACGCTTATCCGTGGCATTTTTATTAGGGTTTTAAATTTTGGTGTAAATATTTTGTTTTTTCTGTTTTCCTCAGCAAACCATTCCAAATGGCCAGAATGAGAATTTGTTTGTATTTGCTCTTGCACACGGAATAAGTAAAGTGTTTTTATCCCTACGTCAGTCTGAGGGTTGTATTAGATTACCTTTGTGTTGTATTTTTGCCAAGTTAGAATTAATTGCCTCATGTATTATTGCTACTTTGCTCTTTTGTTCTTCTAGCCCCTAGTGTTGCACGGTTTAATGATTTAACTCATCCTTGTCAAATCAAATATAATTCTTTCACTTATTTACCAGGCCCCAAATATTCAACTGACCTGTTTTGGAGAGCGTGGCC
Source organism: Ampullaceana balthica (assembly GCA_944989445.1). Classification (NCBI taxonomy): domain Eukaryota; kingdom Metazoa; phylum Mollusca; class Gastropoda; family Lymnaeidae; genus Ampullaceana; species Ampullaceana balthica. The sequence continues at coordinate 874,392 of CALYLW010000112.1, read as the reverse complement.
CCGTAGGCACCAACAAAAACTTTACTCAGCTGTGGCTTGTAAACGGAAGGGTCAAGGTCACCGAGGACATACAACAGGTTGATCAGCTCATCTAGAACGCAACAAAACAGTTTTGTTCAAAGTGAAATCCAAACCAAATTTTAATCAATACAAACAATTATTTTCAAAATATTAATTAACTTTACACTTTTGTTATAGAGTTTTCTCAAATTAATGTTTGCACATTTCACGAATCAGGTTTATAATCACTATTAGAAATATAAAAATTGTTATTGCGGATTGGAAAATAATAGCTATTGGTTGAGCTAGACAAAGGAGATTCATTGTCAAAGAGAGATAACCCAGTACAAAGAACAGTCTTGTGAGTTGGAGAACGTGGTCAGTCCATTTATGAGATAACCTAGTACAAAGAATAGTCTTTTGAGTTGGAGCATGTGGTCAGTCCATTTATGGCACTCCACTCAAACACACAGATGATCCCGATAGTCAGTATCATGAAAGCAATTAACTATTGCAGTTATTATAATTACATGTAATCTATTTTTGCAGTTATTATAATTAATCTATTTGACTATCTAACTAGGGTAATGAAAATCCACTTCATTTCATCTGATTCTATTTGATGTGACAAAGTATCTGTTACATACTTTCTCCTATAAATGTGAGGTGTTGTTCTACAAGGATAAGATGAAAGTGTTTCGTAAGGAAAGGAGGGGAGAAGTGGTGGGAAGGGGAGGGGTGGTGGAAAGGGGGGGGTGATGGGGAAAAAAAAGTTGGACACTCAATCAGTCATGGTAATTTAACACTAGTAAACCAAACAGCCAAGCTCATCTTTAGCCACCAGGTGCTTTTAACCCTAGTAAACCAAACAGCCAAGCTCATCTTTAGCCACCAGGTGCTTTTAACACTAGTAAACCAAAAGTCCAAGCTCACCTTTAGCCACCAGGTGCTCCTGGGACATCATGACGCTGAGGAAGGCCGTGTGGCTGACACACATCTGGAACATGGTTGGTGCACCGACGTACGGGCTGCTGGCCGTGGGGGGCCCTGTCGCAGTTTTGTGGGCCGACTCCAGGCCGTACACGTGTGGCACCAGGCTCGACAAAAGCCTCAGCAGTTTGGCATTGGTGAACAAGTGTCTGAAATGACCAAGACAACGTATGATGCGTGTATGTCCGCAGCGACATCAGAACACATTCTGAGACTGATGTCAGATATTTCCAGCACAATATAGGAATAATTTATTTGATCATAGCAATGCTTCTATAGCTAATAACTTTATTATCTGATTATAATGTTCCTTCACTATAAAGAAAGTTATTTAACGAGGCATGTGCAAGCCTGAACAAGACAAAACAAGACAACGTGCTTATTATCAAGAGGCCTTCCCCAGCGAGCAGACATAAAGAAGAAGTTAAAAAATGAGGAACTTACTGCAATGTGTTAACCAAAAAAAAAGATAAACCAGAAATTTTAAATCTTTATTTTATATATTGATGGTGATAGCAGTGGCGTCACTAGGGGGGTGCGGTGGGGGCGGGCCGCCCCGGGTGACACCATCAGTGGGGTGACACCAAGATGTAAAATTCTCTATGTTCCAGTTATTTGGCACTGTAAAACTCGGAAGATTTCTATGGGTTAAGTCGTGAGGGGGTGACACCATGAGCTACCGCCCCGGGTGACACCAATCCTAGTGACGCCTCTGGGTGATAGGTGTAATAGTCAAATTCAAATTTTGTTGAAGCTATCTCCTTATGTATATAAGCTAATCTAAACTATAGCCCAATTAACAAATATTTGTTTGTATTGAAATAAAATGCTTTAAAAAATTGTACCTGAGTGAGTTCATCACCAACTTGCCCCAGTATGGGACTAAGAACTCAATATTTCTCTCATTTTCTTCTGTTAACTGTGAACAAGAAAAATTAAAAATATATATGGTAGTATTATTTCCTGCAGATAACAATCAGAGAGAGGATTTTGTAATAGGACTTGCAGGTCATGTAACAAGACTCTAACACACTGTGTTCTGGTTAACTGTCTTTAATCACTCTATACAATCTACTGCAATCAACTATACAATCAACCGTACAATCAACCACCCCGGTTGCCTCTTGAACCGTCTATATATGGTCTGCCATCCTCTCAGTCCACGACCAGGCGCGCTTACAGTTCACATCACAAACCACATGTTTTATACTAGTCAACTCGCACGCTAATACCATGTCAATACAACAGCACAACACGTCTCTCACAGATTTCTCATTGCCAGGAATTTTGCTTTATCTAGAATCCCCCCAGGATAGGATAATTTCTATTGAAGAAACTATGGCATCAATATAGATTTAATAATAAATTAGTAAACATTTGATTTCAGATTTGAACAAAAAATAATTAAATTGCAACTGGCTGATGAAAGTGTGTCAACATTGGAAACTAAAATAATTATCTTTGACGTTATGATCTCATAATGAAGTCAATTCAAATTCAAGATTTGAATTTTATTGCAGGACTAAAATGTTACCGTAAGGTATGGTCGCTTTGAAGTAAATATTTTTATTTTAAGGGAGAAAAGATCAAAAATAGTTTCTCTTTCATATCATTTAAGGGTCACAGTTCCTCTATGTAAACATGAATATTGTGATAACTCGGTGAGAGAAAGAAATTAAGCCGAAAGGAATACAATTATTTTAAACTATTTTATTAGTTAGTTCAACTAATCATCATTTAGTTAAATTCATTATAAAATAAAATAATAATAACCCCTTTTAAGACCATGGCGGTCTATGGGGCAAGTGAAGTAGTGTTCACAAGTTTCATTGAGCCACCACTAACAAGCAAGGGATTGCGTGGCTAGCACAAAGCCCAGCCAGGGACCTTACCAGCACCAAGGCTCAAACACATGACTCTCTCTAGCCTCGGTTCGACAGTCGGTACCGCTACACCACCGCGCCCCCCAAATTTATTATAAAGCTAGCTTTTGTCATTGAAAAACTGAAGAGTGTATTTGGGGGTAATGGCATAGTTACATAAACATTAAATAAATAACATTTACCAGTTCAGGAGACAAATCCAAAAGGTAACTTTCCATTTCTGGATGCCTGTTGGATTTGGAGGAGGTCAAGTAGGTCAAATGGGTGAGTGCAAGGTCGAGCAACAAGGTCTGAGACGTGTCCTTGACCTTACTTCCGCTCTTTGCAGGGTTGCGATGGCTAAATTTAGCAGACACTTTTAAAACCTTAAAATGGTTAATCGTCTTTGGAGTGCTTGGATTGGCCATGGCTGTCTTCATTGCTTCAGTCAACAACTTTTGGAAGTTCTCATCTGGATGTTGATTATAAAAATTGTATGAAACGAAAGGCATGCACACAATTTTTATAATAGAAATTTCAAAATAAGTTCTGGGAAAAGCAGAATTCTTAGGCAAAAAAAACCCCCATGTGAATGCTTAGGTTATACTTACACAATGCCATGACTCTTGAGAGGGAGTATATCTTTGAAGGACCAAGCAATACCAACCTTTATCTGAAACTGCCGAGGCCAATAACTCATACACCTCCAAAAGTTCATCATCATAGCTCAGAGCACTCTTCATCGTGAGCTGAGCAAGTGCAGCGTTCTTGAGAGTCTCAACTGTTGCTGTGCAGCCATCTGTTTCATAGTAAACGAGTAAGTAAAGTTACATTTTCAGAGCTCGCTGGCAATGTAGCCACAGCATACGAGGGGATAAGGTGGCTAGCACAATGCCCAGCCGCCTTTACCTTACCCCAACTGATGCCAGGTACCCATCAGAGCTGGGTGGACTCAGCGACACCATTAGTCACGTGAACAAGCCCCTGACTTCACAGAGATTCGAGCCCGCGACTCTCTGTTAGCCAGCCCAGCGCCCATGCTGCTCGGTATGATAGTGGCTAAAGAATATTTTTTAAAAATATATACTTTATTGACTTGAATAAAAAATTGTTTTTAGTCTTAAATACAAATATTTAAACCAACCAAGAAGAGCTTGCACAATAATACGTCTCAATAGCTTACAAACATTTTCTATTAACACATTCCACCATAGTTCTACACAAACTTTGTGAGTTCAACATTAGGAGAAGGGGGCAACAAATGACGGCTTGAACTTTGTGAGTTCAACATTAGGAGAAGGGGGCAACAAATGATGGCTTGACCTTTGTGAGTTCAACATTAGGAGAAGGGGGCAACAAATGACGGCTTGAACTTTGTGAGTTCAACATTAGGAGAAGGGGGCAACAAATGACGGCTTGAAGGTCTATCCTCACTAAGAACTCACCCAAAAACGTATTCCTGGCCTTCAGGTAGCATCTTATCAAAGTCCACTTCCCTTTCTGGAAGGCTTTCCCCCCGTGCTCCAGCAGCCACTGGTCACACTGCAGGAAGCAGGCCCTGACCCTCTCAATGAGGACCACGACGACTTCATCCTCCAAAGAACCGGGCTCCAGCTTCAGAGGGGACTGAAAAACTGGGGCGAACCAACGGATCCTGAAGACGTTGACCATTTCTGGTAGGTGCCTCACGGTGAAGATGACAAACTTGTGGAGGTTCTCATTCTTATAGTGTGGGAGCAGCTCAAAGACCGGGGCGTAGGATGTGGCCGACTGATGGGTGCTGGACTCCAGGGAGAAGGAGGTCTTCAGGGAAATAGGGCCTCTTGTGGAGACTCCTCCGCTGTCAGGGGGACAAGTGCCTGGAGTATGAATGAAGAAATTGTTGGGCTGTTCTTTGGTCCACAGCTGCATCTGAGACTGGTTGATGAATACAGGGTCATCTCTCACCAGCTGGACCCATCGGTCTAGAATTTTGCACAGGATCTTCCCAAGGGGCTTTTCTCGGACATCGTCATCCTCGTCTGAAGGAGTGTCAATGAATGACGACACCGGCAGCTGTAAGAGCTGCACAAAACACCGGGACAGCCCCACCAGATCGAAGAGCGAGTACAAGTTTTTAATCAGGGCCACGTAACTGCTGTACAGCTTCGGGGCCAGCTGGTGGCCCTGGCTCAACATTCTATTCATCACACAGCTCAAGTACCGCTCAGCTGTGTTTGTCTCCCTTACAAACCACCGGAAGTTCTTGCACTTCTTCAGAACACTGCACATAAAAGTTGATACAATGCAAGGAACCTTACACTCTGCTGTATCTTTTTTCTTTGGGGATTTCCTCTTGGTGGTCTGTAGAGCAGTTTCGTTGAACAGCTGCTCATTCAGTCCTTTGTTTTCAAACAATCCCTTGACAGCATCGGCCGCACTGACTCCACAGCTTCCAACACTGGAAAATAGGTCTGAAAAAATACTGCCGGCAGCCATGCCTACTTTAGCGTCAACCGATTTTATCTGGGAAGGTTCTTGGTTTTTTTCTTTGCCTGGAGAACTAAGATTCTGGACTCTGTTCAATTCAGGTCCATCAGCAACCTCCCCCACATTCCATTTTTCTTCTTTGCCAATCTGGTCAATCAAGACCTCAGCTACTTTCATGAGTTCTTTTAAGATCTGTTTGTACTGCAAGTCCTGTAAATTAGTTTGAAGAAATTTATTTTTAAACATAATATTATATATTTGCCTCTAAAACATATAGTTTACAATCTATTTTAAAAGAATGTGATAATCTTTCACAAATACTTTAAAATCCAGACAGCTTTTTCATAAAAAGATCAAACTTTTAAAAAATTTTACCACAAAAAAAAACCTCATTGTTTTATCTGTACATGTTTACTTTTTACAGCATAATAATAAGAATGTGTTGTTACGAGGTTGGCTACAAAACTGGCTGATTTTTTTCATCTGCATGTATGCAGCTATAACTAAATCAAAGGTTAAAATCACACAGAGACACGAACAGGAAACACAAACATCGGACCTGACCTTTGCGGCCCACCTGGCAGTCTCACCCAGGTACAGAACCAACTGATCCAGTCCACCGATCATGTCCCTGGCGGTCATTTCTGCGATGTCGCTGGTCAGCTGTGTCAGCGTGGTGCCTCCCAGCTCCTGGTCAGATTTGCAGAAGAGGATGGCCGCAAGCGAGCTGGTGAAGGAGCCGAAGATGCCAGGTTGTAACGGGTCAAGCTTGACCGTCATGGGTGGCTGGGGAGCATGTAGAAATGATCAAATGTATCACTACAACAAACAGGAAATATTATCAATGTCATAAGTTTTAAATGACAATACATGTAAGGGTTTAAAAAATGACTACATGTAAGGGTGTCTAAATGAAAATTCATGTAAGGGTGTCGAAAACTGATCATTTCAAGCTGTAAAAGGATTTAAAGGTGCAAAGATCATCTTGACAGACAACGTTATAATATTTCCCTTGCTAACCAAACAGAGCCATGCATTATCTGCAGGGACATAATTTTGATTATGTCAACTCTGCCCCTAGCAAAGCAACCCAATAATAACACAACAGTGTGTCTATAGTACGTCTAAAGTCACACCTTCTTTGACAGCCAAAACTGTACGTAGCTTCTAACATCCTGAGGTAAACTCGCTTGACTATTTTGTACGACACGAGCCAGGCTAACTGGGTCACCAAGGCTATGGACAAGGCCTACCAACACTCTGCTCGTGTATTCAAGCTGGTTGCCATCTCCTATAGGGAGGGAACAAAACATGATTATGACTTGTGTGGTTAATAAAAAAATAAGGATCGACTTACAAGTTGTAATAATGTCTCTTAACATTCAATGTAACTGTACATACCAGCAGAACCCTAAAAATTATTCCCATGGTGATTTCCACAACAACTCACATGTTGACGATGTCTAAAATAACGGTCCCGTTGGACTCACCATGCACAGATATTAGACAGATGATGTGCAGCAGTTTAGAATTACCCCTCAGCAAATTTTGATAAGGATATTTATTTTATCTGTGTTTGTGGGGTGTAAAATTTTGCACACAAAAAATGGATTAGATGCAACTTTAAACACGAGTTTGTTATTTTGCTCATGAACCATTGAAATTTAGAGGGAACATAGTGTCACATCTGATTAACATAATTTTGTGACGTAAGGTCACGTGAATGGTGGACGCTGGAAGAAAGGAGCATTCCTATTGGTTGAAAGTGTTGGGCGAAGAGTTGTTAGAAGACTTCCGGCAAGGAAGGAGAAAGTGTATGTGTGCGCCTCAAGATTTTCACGTTGTATTACCTCAAATGATATTTATGTGTACATAGTATATATATTAAAGTTGTGTTGGATAAACAAGCTCTTCAGTGAATTATTGTGCACAAGATTATGTACTGTGAGAATGCCTACATAAAGAGAAACATATAGTTATAGTTACACATAGTGCACAAACATAGACCTATGTGTACCCCTTCATCCATTGCATTCTTTAGATCACAGTCCAATCAGCATTAAGCCACAGCAGTTCTCTATCCTTACTCATAAAACCCCATCATCACAGTCCAATCAGCATTAAGCCACAGCAGTTCTCTATCCTTACTCATAAAACCCCATCATCACAGACCCTAGAGGTATTCACACATTCCAACCCAATAAGTTGGGGTGTGTGTTTGTGTGTGTGTGTGTGTCCCATAACCTCGTGGTCGTAGGGGGTTCTAATGTTTCCATTAGAACTTTCTCGGGGCTTGGTAGACTCGGCGCCGCCCGTCTCCACTCCAAGTCAGCAGGCGAATTTTTAGCGATAGTCGTCAGTAATCAACATTTTTATCGTGGCTTGGCGTGGGTTGGATCCCACGCACCTCAGCTTGTGAGGCGAGCGCACTATTGACTTTGCCACCCAGCCGCCAGTAAGTTGGGGTAATGTTGTTGTTTTTATCTTATCCTGCCATTCCAAATGTGACAAAACCACATGTGACATTTTTTGTTAGGAGATGGAAGGTGAACCCTCATGTGTTTGGACTCAACTTACTGTCGCTATTGCGACAAAGGATTCAATAAGGGGCCATTTTTCAATCTTTACCGCAATGACTTTTCAGTTGGCCATTTCATCTACAGCGAGGTGGGTATCACCAGGCATCTACTGTGGGGCCAAAAACTTATTTAGCACAATAGCCCCAGGGTCTAGGCCCAGAACAACGGTAAAAAAAATAGCTCGACGTCACAATGTTCCGTCTTATTACCAGACGCCGCAACATGTGGTAAAAAATAAAGCATTACCTTTGTTACTGTCATCCAGGCTGTCTAGTACCACTAATGTCAACGGTGACAGAGGAAGATCTAGACCTTTCTGTTCCTCACTTGGAGGAGGCGGTGCTGACTTTTCCAACATTTCGTCCAGCTTTGTATCCTCCATTTGAAGAATGGCTGTGGAGAGATGTTGTTTGAACATTTATTATATCTATTGAATTAAGAGAATCAACATTTTATCATCAACTTTCAATATTAACATTCATTCAATTTTTAATATTAACATTCTTTCAACTTTTAATATTAAGATTCATTCAACTTTTAATATTAACATTTATTCAATATTCAAAATTAAAATTCATTCAAATTTCAACATAAAAACATGTCTAGCAATGCCTGTTTTTTTATATTAATATTTTTCAGGATCTTTTGTAAACAATTTTTTTAAATTAATTTTTTCAGCTTCAAACATGCAATTATTTGAAATATCTTACCATCTATGGCTTTCTTTTTGGAGCCCACAGTTATTTCCATGTCAGTTTCACCTTCCACCTGGAATCCACCCAATAACTCCATCATTCTATCCACGTAAGGGGTTGGGTTGTTTATCAAGTTGGCCAGGCAACGGGCCAGAAAGTGTCCACCGTTTGATGTTTGAGATCCCTTCACCTTTGACCTCTGTCCCAGTGCAGCCTCAAGCCATATGCTGAGTTCTCTCCCATGACCATAGAACACCTCTACACTCTGTAGCATCTAGATTTGCATTATCAAATTGTGTACAAGTCAGTTTTAAGATTTCTCTTAAACAATATTTTTACCACATTTCTTTTGTACAGAATTATAAAAATTATATTTAAAAAAAACAAACCGAAAAAACAAAGTTTTTAACTATAAATCCTTTATATATGAGACATAAATAAAAGTATTGATTATGTTCAATATAATAGGCACCGCGCGACACACTAGCATAAAAATTTACAGACTAAACGTGACTGAACTCCCTGTGCTGTAAAACACTGGGATGTGGTCATTTGAGGGCTGGAGTGAACCTCCAGTGACCTGTGGAGGTCAACTATAGCAGGCTACATAGAGATAACCTAAAAATTCATTCATTTAATTACGATTCGATCGATCTGAAATTTTGATACAATGCTTTGTTAGGTGACACAAGTCTGTGCAAAATTTCAGCTCGATGGGATCACGGGAAGTGGGTCATTTTTTACTTTCCGCGGGACCACGACAGAAAGAGAGACAGACAGACAGCGGTGAAGTTAATATAAGGGATTTAAAAAATAAATAATATTGTCTTAAGGAATTATAGTAATCATATCAAAAAGAAATAATATTTCAATGTGGAATTATAATAATTATACCCAAAAGAAATAATATTTCGAAATGAAAAATAATAAGGGAGGTGGAGGAAGCAAACAAGTAAAATATGAAGTCATTATAATAAAAACTAAAGTCATTTTGTAATTGATGATCAAAAATTTTTCAGTTACATTTTTTTAAAGATAAAAAATTTGTTTTTTTTTCTTCCTAACTCACCTTACAAATGAGGCTAATAATAAGATCTTTGGAATAACCACTTTGGCTGGCAGACGTGAGGAGTTTTTCAAGCAAGCCCTGTAATGAAAAGTTTAAACAAGCAAGTAATTTATCATATAACAAAAAAGTAATTTATCATATAACAAGAAAGTAATTTATCATATAACAAGAAAGTAACTTTTAGTTACAAGGACAAGCAGAGGCATATATCAACACAACTGTGGAGCGTGTGCAAGGCAATGCACTTTGACCTCACTGTGGAATGGGCAGGCAAATGAGACACAAGATCTCTAATCAACAATGGTTTAATCCAACGGTGGCCAAACCATGGCTCGTGAACCGCATGGCTCTTCTGCGTTCACATTGCGGCTCGCGTACAATTTATGAAAGATACATTACAAAGATTACTGGAAGATTTCTAAGCCAGGTTTAATGACCCTTAGTGCTTCAATTCGGCTCTCAAAAAAAAATGTTAATGTTTTAAAATGGCTCTCAGTTACTACAGGTCTGGCCACCCCTGGTTTAATCAAATGGCATAAATTTTAAAACTTTTTACATTTTCAATTTTTAAATTTCAAACATTTTTTTTATTATTTAAAAACCTTGTATAAGTTTAATTAGCAACTTAATGGTAGGTGGAATACACAAATTTTAATTAACGTTTAATGCCCCAAAGCGCGGTAATGCGCGCCTTGTCTCTAATGCTAAATCGCTGTAATGCGCGCCTCGATAGCGCTCTCTTTAATAATGAAATTATAGTAAGTAGAAATTCTTCATTTAGTGAGAGAAGCTTTAGTCGACTTTCGGCAATGGCGGCTGTTGACCTCGCTAGTATTATCGCACGATTCGCGACATTTTTTTGTCGTTTTTACTGGGGTTTTTTTTTGTGTTGAAAATGTGATTTTGCTATACGTTATTGTAAAAATAATAGTACTAAACTACAGGTAAAAATAGTATTAAACTCAATACGGTCTTTTGGGTACGTAAAATAACTATTCTTATCCTAAAAAATGATGTCAGTATGACAATAATAATATAAATACATTTTACGTAATTTTTTTAATTTCATAACCAGTTGATCACAATAAACAGGAAATCCTTATGGGACTGAGGCGGAAGTTTTGCAAAAAACTTCTGGGGCATTAAACATTAATCAAAAAATAGAAGGAGAGAAATTTATTGAATTTAAAATGAGTTGTTTTTTTTTAATTCTAACGAGCACCCCCAAAATGAGTAAGTTCGATATCGTAACAATATAAGATCCTCAGTCCTAAATCATCTCAGAGCTGAAGAGACCAACAAGGATTTTTTTAAAAAATAAAATTTTACCTCACGACCAAGTGAAATTTTCCTGGCATCTGTCTCTGACAGCAGCTTCAGCAAATACAACTGTGGCAACCATCGTGCGTCTTCATCGGTCTGCTCATCACCCTCGTCGCTGTCCTTGGCCTCCGTCTCGACGTCCATCTCATCATCGGCGGTCTCAATAACTTGCTGGAGGTGGCCCACCATCTCTATAAGTTTGGCCAGTTCTTTGGGTTTGTCTGAGATCAGGTTGGGAGACAGGCTCTGGTACAGACTTAGAACTTGCAGGATGGTCACAGCGTGTGCCGATAGGTCTGTGAGATGACGGGGGTAATGTTTACACATTGCTATTTTGTTTTTTAAATAAGATAACACCATAACCCTTTTACTTCATTTTTTTTAATGACATAGAACTAGTAAATATATGGGTAGAGAGTTCCGGAATAATAAATAGATAATTAATTTTTTCAGACAGCTCTGGCACTTAAAGGTTAATGAATGAATGTCAGTTTAACAACAAAAGTCTATTGATGATCCACTTATTAATCCCACACGATGATAGAAGAAACACACATCTTCCTGCTTTAATCATTGAGCTTCATTTACATTTCAGATAATTTTAGAATAGGAAGTTGTTTTTTTCTCCTAGATTTTAATTAAAGTGTCTTTTTCTTGTTTGTTTTTCACTGTTTACGGCCCATATCATTGTCATCTTTTTATTGTCTGCTGAAAAAAAGGCAGAAAGACAGAAGAAGAGATGGGAGGACAGCATCAAGGAATGGACCAGCCTGTCGCTCATCAACTCCCAAAAGGCAGCACATGTTCAGGACAAAAGGCGTGATGTAGTGGACAGTCTGCCCACGGGTTAAGAAGGAAGGAAGGGGCATAACCTCTTTAACTGTCAAATTATTTTTCAGCTTAAAAAACTATCTTGTTCCACATATTTATTTATAGAACGTTGTACTTTTAAAAAATCAAGCACACTATTTTGAAGAAGAAAACAGAAAAGCTAGATTCAACTTCACTAAAAACTGTCCAAGAATACTCACTTATATATTTATAAAGAACAATGAAAAACAACAATGTGGGGAAATCAAAAAGTAAAAGGGATTTACCTACCGATAACGTCCACTATAATAAAAAACTTTCCTTACCAACATCTTGCTCCTTTTGTTTCTTCTCCATCTGCAACAACTTCTGTGTTATTTTATCCACACACATGAAAACCTGAGCGACAGAGGGAAGCGTCTGAAAAGAAAAGAAAAAAAAGAAGAAAACTCTTTGTAGTTTCTCTGATTGCCACAATAAAATCTTGAAATAGATCTATGAATAAAGAAAAGAATGATGTTTTTGAATAATCTTACAAATATTTATGACATGCTCCACTTGTGTGCAAGCTCAATGTATATGACTGTATGAATTTACCTGCATGCTCCCCGAAGGGTTGACAAAATTAAAATCATTTTTCTCACTTTGTACACTAGTGAAATACTCAAGTTGTCTGCTGTTTTAATGCATGATTGTTAAATTTCACTGATGTTAACATGTGTATTTATTGATTTGCCAAAAATGAAAAAACGTAATGTAGTTTTTAAAATATTTGAATCAATAAAATATATATTTTGAGGCAAGTGTGGAAATGTTTAGCATGGCCAGGATATAGTACAGGGAAAAAAAAGTCAAAGGTAATTATTATATTTTTTAAACACAATTACTGTCATTGTAGTTTTCAGCATTCAAAATAAGGAAGTCTTGTTGTTTTAAGCTGTAAAAAAAAGTTGCGGCTGGGTGGTGCCATCAGAGAATCCACACCACTACTTGTGTGCTATTACTGGCAATACAAATACACAGAGAATCCACATTACTACTTGTGTGCTATTACTGACAGTACAAATATACATCTCCAGGTACTAAGATTAAAAGGGGTTCCTTCATTTTGCACTGCTGCATGCAGACATTTGCTTGATGGACAGGCAGAGTGGCGTTAGATGAGATCGCTTTGGCTCTATCCCACATTAATAGTCATGAACAGGTATTCATCCTTTAGGTGATACAAACCTTGAGTACGTTGGTGGTGAACGCCTCAAGAAGACTTTCCTCAGTGGAACCTGTCTTCAGACTTGATGTGGCCAATTGCTGGTGTATGGTGCAGGCTTTCATGGCTAAAACTCTGACCAGCTGTAGGCTCTTGTGGCGCACTTGCAAAACGTCATGCTAAGTAGAAAATTAAACGTTTTCTTAGTTTCACATTGCAAAACAGGATATCTCCACAAATTCTTAACTAACTGTTTTACAATCACTGTATATAGTCCATTATTATGCCTAAAATAATAAAAAAAAATTAAATTCACAAAAATTATTTCTCATTTAAGGCTTAATCACAGCCTAACACTGTCTGACTCTAACATCAAGCAATGAAGTCTCCTAAAACAATAGAATTCTCTGCTCAATACAGATGGAATCTATTTTTGCAGCTTCATTGGTGGGCTAAAAATAGCAGGCCTGGGCTTGGCTGTAAAGAAAAAAGAGTTTTTCTGTGAGTAAATTTGACATACCCAAGTAAATATAAATCTCAGGTGAATATTCACAACATTTGACAGCTCTAAATATCACGCCCAGGCAAGTGTTTCCACAAGGAAGCAGTAGGGAGACTAGGCCTGTGAGGTAACCAACTGTTTCCACAAGGAAGCAGTAGGGAGACTAGGCCTGTGAGGTAACCAACTGTTTCCACAAGGAAGCAGTAGGGAGACTAGGCCTCTGAGGTACCCAACTGTTTCCACAAGGAAGCAGTAGGGAGACTAGGCCTGTCAAGTACCAAACTGTATATATTAGAAATAAGTTCACAAAGTTCTCTCCAGCTCATACCTTCAAACTCTGGATAATGATGATTGCAACTTTAGGTGGGGGTAAACAGAACACAGTTGCCATGGAGACGGCACTGTGCACATCTCCTGGTCTGTTGATTTGAACCGTCTCTGGCAGTGAACTGTACAGCTGTGACAGTGACAAGAGAAATATGTTTTGGTCAGTTAGTGTGAAAATACACAGAAATTAAAAAGAAACTTAACTTTTGTTATTGTGGTATTCACTGTAACTTTTGATACTTCCTTTTTGTACAACCTGTGTCATTTTTTTTGTTTTTAACTTTACATAATTATGTTACCATGATATAGAATGTCTTATATAATATAAATATAACTTTGATACTTGTGTAAGTTATTTGTACTGACAAAGGCATTAGCTGAAACGTCTACTTTTGTATTAGTCTTATCTTATCTGTTACAGATGCTCCTTCTATACAAAAGATTATTGCGTCCTACGCTTATCTATGGTTCGTGTTTAATCCTGCATTCTTATTAGAGTTTTAAATGTTGATTAAGTGTTGGTTTTCCTGGTTTCTTCAGGCAACCCATTCCACACCCGAATTCCTGACGGGAAAAACGAGAATTTGTATGTGGTTGGTCTTGCATACGGAATAAGAAAGGTGTTTTTATCCTTATGTCTATCTGAGGGTTGTATTAAGTTATCTTTGTGTTGTATTTCTAAATTAGAATTAATTGGTTTATGTACTATTACTAATTTACTCTTGGTTCTTCTATCCTCTAGTATTTTAAGGTTTAATGATTTGACTAATGGTGTTATTCTTGTAAGTTTTGAATATTCTCCAGTAATGAATCTGGCAGCTCTTCTTTAATTTGTTCTAGTTTATCAATGCTTTCTTTGGTGGATGGGTCATATACAGAAGATGTATATTCTAGTGCAGGCCTCACCCTCAAAGTAGCATTTTAGTTTTATATCTCTATTACATCTGTTAAAGTTTCTTTTTATAAAGCCTAAGGTGTTATTTTGATTTTTTATAACTTGATTGACATGGGGATTCCATGATAGTTTCTCATTTATAATTACTCCCAAGTATTTTACATCTTTAGTTTGGATTAGTTCTCTTCCATAAATGAAATATTTTGTATGGTATTGTTTTTTTTTCTTTGTTACTCTTAACAGTTTACACTTTTCTGGATGCAAAGACATACCCCAGTTAGTTTCCCATTTTATCAATTCATCTTAGTTAGTCTTTTTGTAAAATTTTGCTGTCTTGTTCTGATTTTATTGTTCTATAAATTATACAATCATCAGCAAATAACCTAACCTTTGTTCCTGTTGAGATGTTGGGTAAATCCTTTAGATAAATTAAATAGAGTAAGGGACCTAGCACAGTTCCTTGTGGAACTCCCGAGTTAACCGTTATTGGTGCAGATTTAGATCCATTAATTATTACAGTTTGCTCCCTACTCCCTATCCAAAAGGAAGTCTTGGATCCAGTGATGTAAGGGACCTGAGATTCCAAAGTAGTTAACTTTTTAGAGTAAACTAAAGTGGTGAACTTTGTCAAAAGCTTTTGAGAAGTCTAGTAATATTGTATCTATTTGATTATTATTGTATATGCCTTTTGACAGATCATCTATTAGACCAATTAATTGTGTTTTACATGATCTGTTTTTTTCTTAAGTCAATAATTAATAAAGCTTTAATTTATTGCTTTTATCACAAAATATGTTTGCGAATCTTGCATTTTGTTTGAAAATCTTTATCACAGTCCTTTTCTATATGATATATAACTTTTTGAAAGCAATACAGTTCATGAAATCTAACTTTTTAAAATAAACGTGGGATGAGTCAATCAACCAGCTAAGGAACTCATCTATTTAAAACTAATTATCTCGTCCACCAACTACAACAGAAATTTGATCTCGACCTACTTTAACCAGCCAGTCCATGAGACTGCCCCACTTCTCTGACCAGCGTGGAGCAAGGGACGGAGACAAAGTGTTGAGGACAGACTTGATCTGATCAGGACACGCACACAGGATGCTGACAATCAGGTCACAGACGTGAACAATGTCCATCTTCTTAACCAGAAACTCCAAAAAATGGCTCAGCAGTTGATTTTGGTTCCTATGAGAATCACATTTTTTTAAAAATTAGTATCTATTAATAAATTTTGTAGCAAAGAAAGTCACAAGCTGAAAACAATTTTTTTAAGGAAAGACATTTTTACAGATTATATCACTTACTAAATTATTTAAGAATAGGGTGTGTGTGTGGTGGGGGTGGGGTGGGTGTGTAAACGCAGATTGTTTAAACAGCATAAAGAAAGAGGTGTAAAATAGATCAGAAGTTCATATTCCTTCAAAGAGTTGCATGCCATTAAGTAACCGTGATTGTCTGGCAGATGGATAAGTGAATAGCAGGAAGATACATCGAGTGTCATTTTAAATTTATATATAAAGATGCAAAATTAACATTAGCTGAATGTTATATATAAGTTATATATTATGCTTTACTAGCAACAAAGCCTGCCCAAGGACAGGAATAAGTGTAGGGTGACCTGTGAAGTTCATGGAAGGACATCACTACATTACCCACCCCCATCTGTCCAGAGACCCTACCTCCCAACACCGTGGTCTTTCCAGAGACCCTACCTCCCCCCCCCCATGGTGTGTCCAGAGTTATAATAAATAACATGTAAATACAAAGTTTTTTATTACAAATCCCAACGCGCACCGCTAAATTTAAACTCTTGGAAAAAAAACAGCACCAAAAATAACTCGCTTGGAACGTCGTTCAATATGTAAATAAGACATAATTTTTCTCCGCCAGGGATTGGCTGTAGGAGTCTGTAGGAGTTTTGGGGATCAATCGCTATCGATGACCGCACAAAACATTGCCTTTTATTATATACGATGTCCATAAAAAAACATTTCACAACAACATTATAAATTATAATTATTGATATCTCAACACTTACAACAAACATCACCTTACTACAAAAAAGATGAACAAGACAATTTCATGTATTTCTCTACAGTAAATTTACCTAGTTCCTGTCCCCATGGTTTTGTCAAAGAAATTGAGGCCGTACTTATGAGAGCAGCACAGCTCTGTTAGGAAGTCATGGACCACAGTGGCCACCACCTCCTTGTCCTCAAAGCTCTTCAAACTTGATGTGTCCAACTGAAAAAAACAAAAAATCAAAGAAACATGTGATTAGTGCTATTTAAAACATCTTGAGTACATCACAAGATGCTACAATTGGATTCCACTAATTACTTTCAGAAAAATAAAAATGAATGCAATTAGGCATTGCTGTGGAGATATTGAACTTTTAATATAGATTTTCAACATGGAAAACAGTATTCAAACTTTACTTTCAAAATTAATTTAATAATAATCAAACATTTCTTTAAATGATTAACGTAGCCCATGTACGCTGTAATGTCATCTGTTGCAGTTGTGATATGCATCTTTTACATTGAACGCATTGATTATAATTATATGTGTATAAATCTTTTAATGTGGAAGTTCTGTGAGCCTAACTGCTTGCTGGGATGAGGCGCTATATAAATTATCAAATTATTTTTTATTATTAATCAATCTAACCCCGTCTTCATCTTTATCTTGTCGTTTCTTGACCCCGGCTGTCCATCCACTGGGCCCCGACCACTGGTACAAGTCACAGAACTGCCTCAGGGTGACTTCAGAGAACAATTTGATTTTATCTGTCTTTGTGACAGCTTGGCACTTGATCACCTGTAGCAGAACAAAGGAATGTGTTATATTTTACCTGTAAACCTGAGGTACACACAAGACAATCCCATGTGGTGTGATGCCAAGAGACACAACAAGATAATCCCACGTGGTGTGATGCTAAGACACACAACAAGATAATCCCACGTGGTGTGATGCTAAGACACACAACAAGATAATCCCACTTGGTGTGATGCTAAGACACACAACAAGATAATCCCACTTGGTGTGATGCTAAGACACACAACAAGATAATCCCACTTGGTGTGATGCTAAGACACACAACAAGATAATCCCACTTGGTGTGATGCTAAGACACACAACAAGATAATCCCACTTGGTGTGATGCTAAGACACACAACAAGATAATCCCACTTGGTGTTAATAGTGCCATTAATTTTTTTAAAAGGTAGTAAAGGAATATGGTGGCCAAGCGGCAGCGCATTTGACTAGCGACCCGAGAGCCTAGGGTTAGAGTCCTGGTGGAAGCTAGAACCCCTTCCTGGGCCCTCAGGGTGCCCTGCTGAGTACCTGGCATCAGTTAAGGAAAATATTGGGGACATGATGATCAGCATATTGACCGTGCTGTCTAATTAAAATACAAAATTCACAAACAAATTGTTCAATGAAAACAATAAATTTGAAATTTATTTTTAAACTAACACGACAGTAAACGTTTCGGCTAATGCCTTCTTCAGTACAATAACATAAAATACGTACTTACATAAGTAATATTTAAATTCTTAAAACATATTACATCATAAAATATTTATGTAAACTAAAAAGAAGGGAAAAACAAAAACAAACAAGGACACAGGATATGGGAAAAAGTGTCCTTGTTAGTTTTTTTTCCTTTCTTTTTAGTTTACATAAATAGTTTATGATATAATGTTTTAAGAATTTAAATATTACTTATGTAAGTACCTATTTTATGTTATTGTACTGATGAAGGCATTAGCCGAAACGTCTTTTTAGATTTAAATAAAGCTCAAATTTATTGTTTTCATTGCACAATATGTTTGTGTATTTTGTATTTTATTGAAAAGCTTTATCGCAGTCCCATTCTATATGCTGTCTCATTAAATAGAAGACGGTTATCAAAAATACTTAATCCAAACACGTGAAAATGTTAAGTTGATTTAACTGACCTTATCCATCAATGTCGCCAGTGTGTCTACTACCACCTCTTTGGAATCATACTTCAGTCCAGCAATTGTCATCTGAAGGAAAGCTTTAAAAAAAAACACAAAATCATTAAGTCTCACCTGGGTGACTTTCCCCTGTTAGATATATTGCCTAATTTGTATTTCATATACACACCATGACATTCTCCATACAATTATTGACTTTCAATGTTCACACATTATAACATCACAATGTAAAACATGGTAACAAGATCTGGTCGCTATTTTTACCACTTTCTGGATTTAAAATCCGAGATTAATGAATGAACAAACCCACGGGGTTATGAGTAATGTAACCAAGAGTGTGAGAAAATCTGAACAAGGGCACAAAACAACTGACTTTTTCTAATGCAAAAAGCAAGTGAACAACAAAATGAATAAACTTGAATGTAACCCCCTACCCTAGTTCCTTTCTTATCTCAATGGCACAATCCGTAGAACTTACTCTTCTGTTGCACCAAAGTTTTTATCACAATGTTGTCACCATCCAGTAGAAAAGCTAAAGTCAACAACACAATACAACTTCTCACATCTTGAGGATCCTAAAAAAACAAACATATTAAACAAATCAAAGAACAACGTTTTTTCAAGGCTTAATTTCCCCTTACAATTTTTTGTTATTCTAATTTTAGACGTAATAAAAAATCACCTGGAAATGACATTTTTCCCCCCATTTGTATAAAAGATACATCAAAAACTATTATACTAGTGAACAGCCAGCTATCATTACTAAAATTGTTCTACAGACAAGCATAAGTAATAGAAATCTAGAGCATAATGACTGACCACTGGTCTTTGATACCACCTGTATGTTATGTTTAAAATGAAACAATTACACAAAAAAAACATCAAAACTTCACCTTTCTGTTTCTCCGTCGAAATAATGATGGAAAATTTTGGTGGCCAAAATTGAGTCGGGTGAGAACCGCTTTCTTTGATTTATCACTAAGCAAAACCATTGAGATGAGAAGCTTTAGGACTGCCTTGATAGTTTGAGATCTGTTGATGAAGAATTTTTTAAAAATCCACTTACTTCCTAATAATAATCAAAAGTTTAGAAAATGTCTCAGTAATGAGACTTACTCAATGATAATGCGTTTTTCAATGTGTACGAAAAAAATTAAAAATTACACCCTCAAAAAATTTTTTAAAATCTTAGCTAAGGGTGTTAATCCCCATATAAGGGATATGTGGTATTCAAAAAAATAACTCCTCAAATCCTTCCTTAAAAAAAAATTATTTCAGGCTGAAATAAAAAAACCCGTAAAAAAACAAGTTTTTCACTATAAATCCTTTATGTACTAGACGTAACTAAAAGAATTTTCATTATAATATGCAGCGCAAGACCATCCAAAAATACAAAATTGCAGTTGTGTCGTAAAACATGTTTAACATAATGCGCACCGATCACGTATATGTTTATAAAAAGTATTGTCAATAAAATACGCACCTTATTGCGCGACAGAAAGGTTTTTCAATATAATACGCACCGCGACACTCTATCTCAAAAAATAACATGATACATAGGAATAAATAAAATAATCTAAAAATTCAATAATTTAATTACAGTACATGCGATCGATCTGAAATTTTGATACATAGTTTTTATCATCGCCACAAAACTGCTTGCTAAATTTCAACTTGTTAGTTTACGAGGAAGTGGGTTAAAAATCGATCCAAAGTTTTGGCGACCGACAATCAAGCAAGCAATCAAGGATTCAAACAAACAGACACCACGAGTTAATATAAAGGATTTTTTAAAAAGACAACAATAAAACATCAATAATTTTTAAAAGAAAAATTAAAATTAAGGATAATCAATGGTTTTAAAAAACGATTAGCAAAAACATAAATAATAAGGAGAACCTTTAAGTATTATAAAATACATTTCTACAACATACTTAAACACGACATACTTATTCTGATCCCTAAGGCAGCTATAAAGTTGCCCCATGTGGACGGCTAAAATCTTTTGGACTATGGCTTCACCAGTAGATGAGAATTTAAACAGGTCATTGCGGATCCGAGTTAATATGTGTTCCAGGCATTGAAAGACGAAGCCAATCTGTGCAAAGGGGAGAGGCAGAAAATCAGTTTTAATCAAAGAAAGAAAATTTAATAATTAGCTCAAAGCAGTTGAATGTGTCTGTAATTGTCAAATTGTGATACAATGTATTTACCTATTTTACACAAGCAGATATGGATGAAGCTATCAGCAATGATTAGTATTTAAATAACTGAATGTGGTAGCCAGCATTCCCTCTAAAGTTTGTTGGTAAGTGTGCAATGTAAAAAAAAACCTCGTGTGCTTGCACAGCGTCGATTTTTTGTGTGCGATATTTTACCAAATTTGCTGTGCTGTAATTCTAAACTGATGCGCGGTGTCGGTCACATATATGCACTGCCGCGCATCTTAAAGGAAATGTTGGTGGTATTATATGCATACTCAAATCATATCACAAGACAAACATTTCATTGCATGTAATCTACGTATTTTTTAACAATTTTAATTAACGTTCAAACAAATTTCTTTACGTCATTTATCTTAAGCGTGGTGTTGGTGGGATCAATCAAGGACCACAACTCCGCACATGACGGTGAGCTACGGCAATAACCAGCAACTATATCTTGACATGGAATGCCATCGTTGTAGGCCTCAGCTGTTGATGTGAACTTTGCTAAACCTGCAAGAGTGAACAGTATTTTTTTTTAAATGTCTAACAAAATTAGTCAGTAAGAGTACAATTTTTTTTCTTATTTTTCTTTAGTCCCATAACCTCGTGGTCATTACAAACCCGTAGTCGTAGGGGGTTCTAATGTTTCCATTGGAACATTCTTGGGCTTGATAGACCTGGCGGCGCCCATCCCTCTCCAGGTCAGCGGAGGACTTTCTTAGCGTTAGTCATTCATCAACATTTTTATAGTGGCTTTAACGTGGAATTGATCCCACGCCCCTCAGCTTGTGAGGCGAGCGCACTATTGACTTCGCTACCCAGCCGCCCCAGCTTGTAAGAGTACAAGAGGTGCATTTAAAGCTAGGAATTGTATCATTTGTATTTAAATCTTGCTAATGGGAAGAAGGAAATTTCAAAAAGCTATCTCCTCATTTTATTAAACAAAAAAGAACTTCTCATGAAACTATTTATGTATCTATATAGAGCAAGGGTCGGGATACTTTTTGTTTGAGAGCACCACATATTTAGAAAAGTAATTCTGTGAGAGCCATACATTATGTTTAAAACTAAAAGTTCAATTACATGTAAATGTGTGCATTTTGTGTAGTTTCAACACTAAAAGTACAATAATTATGTCTCTGAATTCTTTTTCATGACATAGTCATGCTCTCTTTTTTATATGCAATTGATATGTAGCTCAAAGGAGTCTGAATAAACACGTTTTTTTTATATAATCGAATATTTTTCTGAGAGCCAGATGCAGCCCTCAATAGAGCCACATCTGGCTCGCGAGCCATGGTTTCCCCGATCCCTGATATAGAGTAAGCATCCAAACCCTTTTTGTCCATTTTGCAATTTTTTTTAAAATAAAATTAATGAGTAACTATTAAGGTTGTTAATAGTTGACCAGTTAATCTGTATTAAGAGAACATTGTTGTTGTGTGCCCAGACATGTGGTGTTTAACTTTTAACTAGCCTATAAATTCAAGAGTAAAAAAACTAATTATACTTAATTAAAATTAAATTAAAGGCACTAAGAATCTAAGCAAGATTCAAGATTAAGCTAAGATTTTAATTAAGCGTAAAAAGTTGGGAGAAAGCGGGAAAGATCTGAAGGTTCCAGCATTAGTATTACACTACACTACAATGGGGGGCTCGGTGGTCGAGTGGCATGTGAGCTCTGCTGGCGTACCGAGGGTCATGGATTCGAATCTCCATGAAGGCAGGGATTTGTTACAGGGACCAAGTGTATCCCAAAGTCCAACCAGCTTCAAATGGGTACCTGATACTAGATAGGGAAACAAAGGCCGGTGGAAATAGCAAGGTCCCTCATAGCTGTGTCACTTGCCAATACGCTCTTAACAGAACACAGGACGCTATAATCTTCTGTATAGAAGGAGCATCTGTATAGATAAGACGGTAATCCTGCAGTCTTTGTAAGTTTTTTTTAAATTTCTAAGGCTTTTTTTTCTGCCCTTGAAGCTTCATAATCGGAGAGTACACATTTGTTTTGTTTATCTAGCACCCTACTTGCCGGGTTGTCACAGTAAGATGCCAAACAAAATTTTCTCACTTAAAAACAAACAAAGTAAGAATAAAACATCTAGTAACGAAATAAAAAATTAAATTGTCATTAAAACATTTATTTATCTTCTAAGAACATTTAATTGACTGCAATACTCCCACCAAAGAAGAGATTAGCAGGGCCATTAAACAACTCAGAAATGGAAAGGCTGCAGGACCTGATGGCATCCCAGCAGAGACACTGAAGGCGGACTTGGAAACCAGTGTGGAAATGCTACACCCTCTGTTTATGAAGATATGGGAAGAGGAGCAAGTTCCTTCCGATTGGAAAGAGGGTTACCTTATCAAGATCCCAAAAAAAAGGGGATTTAAGCTCCTGCTCGAACTACAGAGGGATCACCCTGCTGTCCATCCCAGGAAAGGTTTTCAACCGTGTGCTACATAACAGGATGAAAAACGCTGTAGACCCTCTGTTGCGGGATCAACAAGCTGGCTTTCGCACCAACAGATCCTGCACTGTGCATCATTCTAGAGCAGTCACTAGAGTGGAACTCGCCGCTCTATGTCAACTTTGTTGACTATGAAAAAGCCTTCGACAGTGTTGACAGGCAAACCCTGTGGAGATTGCTAAGGCATTACGGGGTGCCACAGAAGATTACGGATAGAATCAGAAACATGTATGAAGGGATAAACTGCCGAGTTGTCCATGGTCAGCAGGTGACAGATGCTTTCCAGGTGAAGACTGGTATGAGACAAGGTTGCTTGCTGTCACCATTCATGTTCCTGTTAGCCATTGACTGGGTGATGAAAACATCTACAAAGAAGAAAAGGAATGGCATCCAATGGACCTTGTGGGATCAACTTGATGATCTTGACTTTGCTGATGATCTTGCCCTTCTTGCACATACCCAACAACAGATGCAGGAGAAAACAAACATTGTCGCAGCCACTTCTGCTAGCATGGGTCTCCACATACACAAAGGGAAGAGTAAAATCCTTAAGGTTAATGCCACCAGTACATCACCCATTATGCTTGAAGGAGAAGCCCTTGAGGAGGTGGACAGTTTTGTTTACCTTGGCAGCGTGGTAGATAAAAAGGTGGTACAGATGCTGGCGTCAAAATAAGGATCGGAAAAGCAAGAGCAGCCTTCCAGCAACTCAAGAATGTTTGGGTCTCAAACAACTTAGGCAGCAAGTTAAAAGTAAGGATTTTTAACGCTATGGTGAAACCTGTGCTGCTATATGGAGCCGAGACATGGAGAACAACGGCCGTAAACCTGACCAGAATTCCATTCCTTCATCAACAATTGTCTAAGAAGGATTCTCAGAATTCACTGGCCGGACAAAATCAGCAACCGGGAACTGTGGCAGTGGACAAAACAGAAGCCCATTGAGGAAGAGATTCTCCAGAAGCGGTGGAGGTGGATTGGCCATACACTAAGAAAACCTGCTTCTAATACAACAAGGCAAGCCCTGAAATGGAACCCACAGGGTAAGCGGAAAAGAGGCAGTCCAAGAAACATGTGGCGCCGAGAATTGGAGGCAGACATCAAGAGAATTGGCCATGAATGGAAGATCCTGGAGAAGCTGGCCCAGGATAGAGATGCCTGGAGGTCTCTCGTAGGTGGTCTATGCCCTTGGAGGAATCGCAGATGCCGACGATGATCGGTGGATGCCCCTCATGGACGAGAAGGCTCAACCAAGCAACCAAAGAACATTTAAATGGATGAATAATACTTTTTTAAAAGTATCTTCAGTCCGTAAATTTATTTTAGCATTGGTCGTTCCAGGTCAAAAATATCTGGCAAGCAGGGTCCTAGATAAACAAACTGGATGTATCGTGACCAGATTATGTATTATTATGTATCATATGTCATATAGTGCCGAAAAAATGCCTTAGAAATTAATAAGACTTACAAATTAGCGCTGTAATAGCTAAAATACAACATATAATAATGAATGCATTTAATAAATTAAAAACGTAAGACGTAAGTTCTCACGAGAAAATTAAATTTCGCTGTGAAATAATATAAGTGTAGAAACTGCAGGATTACTTAGGCCTACTGATACTGATAAGTAAAATAAGTTAAGTTAAGACTATGACTAAGACAGACAGTAAGTAAAACTACTATAGTGCATCTGAACGTCAGAACACATGAGAGAACAGTTTTTATAACAGTACTACAGTAAACTAAAATCATCAGTCATCAGGTTCACCATTCACCAGTAATGCCAGTGTATCAACCAGGTCCTGGCCCAGGACGTACCTTCAGAAACTGTTTTTGGATCGCGTAGAAGAAATTTAAACTCAAGTTCAGAAATAGTCAATGTTGTTTCGTCTGATTCTTTTAATTTTTTGGCATCCACGACATCGGATTCATCTACTATCACCGTTGCAGTAGTAGAACTACGCTTTCGAGATTTGTTAGACATAGCTGTCGCTGTGTGTGTATCAGAGAACTAGATTTCTCCTTTCGTTTTCGATTTTTTTCGATCCATGCGTTTCCGGTTGCTATTTTAAAAAAGAAATGTCGCAATAAATGGAATTTACTCGTTTTTTTATTTTAAACACTACAAAATATTATTTGATTAGATTTTTAGAAGCTTTATAATTATTTTTTTATTAAACATATACCAACATATTTTTAAAATGTAAATCGTAGTGTCAAATAACTTTATAATCAATAAATCAGAAGGTTGCTAAGGAATAGCGTTCTCGGATTATTCACTTCGTAATGGCTCGATGAGTTCTATCACAGTTAGCTTTTACTTTTGGTTTTCATTATAAAAATTAGTTTATTAGGTAAATTAAATTGTTTTTAATTCGGTTTCCATAATTCTTCTACTGTTGGTAAGTCAAACTTAAATCAGGATATGCTTTCTCTTAGTTATTTACTTTCCATTTATAAAATTTTACAATTTACATCTTTAACTTTAAATTTTCAAAAATAAAAATAAAAACAAATTATGATTATGAATGAAAATTTAAAAATAATCAATGAATGTATGAGATACATTGAGTATAATTAATTACAAGATACAAAAACGTATTGTGAATAATTGTGTGATTAACACAATAACTGTAAAGCTTTATTAATGGACAAATACATGTTAACTGTAAATTGTAAAATTAGTTAGGTCTTCTACAATAACTTATAAGTAACAATAACAAAGGCAGATGCCTTCAGTGCAACTAAATTAAATAAACACAAGTATTATTTAAATTCTGTATGAAATTATAATTGAATGTTTAGTATAGCATTGTATAGAAAGGGCAAAGGTGTATGGTATACTAATATTATAATTATAATAGTACTGACACTGCAAGTACTGCAACTGCAATCCAGCAATCGGGTAATAAATATAAATATAAAATTGATAAAACACTGTTACTGTTACAGTGACGGTAATATAATATGAAATAAATATAATATAACCTAGACAAAATAAAATATAACCAGACAAAATGGGGTGACTTAAAATAATTTATTAAATTAAAATACAGTCACTTAACTTGTACAACTCAAAGAATTCCAACAGAAACTTATACAGATTACAATGACAATGACACAATGTAATGTACATGTACTTCAATTTTTTAGACTTTAGACTTTATTTACAGCAGCCAATGTTGTGTAAAATATTTTGGAATAAATGACTATGACATTTTAAGTACTTCTCTAAAATAAGCAACTGTATGTAATCACAATTATTATTTTTAAAAATGTTTACTCTTAACTTTAACTTATTGTTTTAGATTTTAAAAATTGTTTTTATTAAATCTATACTTAATTTTATCTCCTGAAACAGATTTTAAACATGGATGAACTATCATGTGAGAGAAAGAAAGAAGTTAAGTGGCCAGATTCATCAGAATATACTGATAAATATATAAGACCATCAGAAATGCCTTCAAAGCCTGATCCGTGAGTTTATCTTATCTTATCTTATTAATACAGACGCTCCTTCTATGTAGAAGATAATTGCGTCCACAGACCATGACAGATGATCTGTTGGCAAGTGATGCAGCATTCACAGGCCACAGCTTTGTGGGTTCCACGCATTACCCAGCCGCCTAACTAGTGTTAGGTACCCATTCGGAGCTGGGTGACTCAGGGACGCCCTGGGCCCCGGGAACAAATCCTTGCCTTGACATGGATTCGAACCCGTGACCATCGGTACGCCAGTCGAGCGCGCTGGCACTCGACCACCGCGTCCCCTTAGTTTGTATAAGAGTAAATATTTGTTATTGTCCATCTTTAAATGAATGATTGCCACTTGTTTAGCCGAGATTTTTCCAATGGTTGGCTTGCTTAGGTTGAATTTCTGTACAAGGTCTGCCAGGCTTGCTTTGTTTGTTGCGTTCTTCTACTTCTATGATTTATTTCTTTAATTCCAAGGTAATGGCTTTTCTCGCCGTCTCACATGATTTCTTGGGACTTTCATTTGAGTTCACAAAACTCAAAATTAAAGTTTCACTGGCAATAAATCTATCCTTCAATGTGAACACTTGCTGTACTGTTATTCTCCCACTTATAGTACTGTTATTCTCCACAAACACCAGAAAGATAAAGCAAAACAAGAGAATCATGCCGCAAGAGACTTTTTCTCCAATTTGCTAATTTGTTTTCTCCATTTTCGACCCATTTTCAAGAATCTTCCAGATTTTGGTGTTGGCACCCTGTTAATTCTATGAAATTGTTTCATTATATAGGACAATTTTGTAGTCATGGAGGTGATCTATGGAAAATTCGTTTCATGAGATGTTCATTCTACAAGGTACCCCTGTATTTTAATTTTTTCTGATTATTTAGATGGATGAATGGTGCCACAGAGAGGCAGATCGACATGCTTTCAGGAAGGCCGAGAACTCCCAATGATCAGTACACAGTTATGACTGAATTACAGATTAAAAATTTGCAAAAGGTGAAACAACTAGCATTATATTCCAGTGTGTAGTATTTAACTGTACTTTTTAATGATTTATATATATTTACCATGGAATATGTCTGTACAGGCTTTTGTACAATTTTTCTCAGGATAAAGAGAAGAAATAATTTTGTTCAAGACACCTTCAAAATTCGCTGTGTAATAGTTTCAAAATCTAAAATCTAATGTGAAGTCCTTACAAACTATTTCCTCACCAGGATGCAACGCCATTTTTTATGCATGAAGATCCCTCGACACTTGCAAAGAAAAATACCATAATACTTCCTGCACCGAAAAACCGATACGCCACTTGCACTAGCCAATATTTGTTTCGTGACACACCCCCACGTTCCCTCCCCCACTGCTGGATGGATGAGCAGTGGCAGAGGAACCCACCTGAACAGCATAACACATGTCGACTTGGTGCGTCATTGCGGTGGGGCCCATCCAAAACAGGTAGAACTAAATTATTGTGTTTTTTTTTAAATGAGTCATTTTGCACTTGGCCTGTTTCTTACATATTTTCTTTAACTTCAAGTCTGGTGAAAATAACCAATGACTTGAAATATAATATAGTTTGTTATAGTCGGTTAATTAAATGATAGTTCAATTTTACAAACTCTTTCTAAAAAAACTTAAGTATTAAATATCACACATAGACTCTATCAACAAAACTGAATAATGCCCTTATGTATATCATGTATGCATTAACTTAAATATATGATATGAAAATTATAAATTTAAAATGCTTGTGCTCTTGTGTTCCCCATACCCACAAATGTTGTATGTCTTGTCAGGTCAAAGGACAATCAGTCACTTTCACACTGAAGACGTGCACAGGTATCTGAACATTGATGTGTACAAACGGCCTCCAACCAACCTCCCATCAATTGTGGTGATGAAATATGGCAGATCAAGTGAAGGCTACTACCAACAAAGAAATCCGAGTAAGACATGATGTGATCAGAAATACTTGTAAGAGGAATGAATATTTTTGTCACAGCATAAGCTCATGGTACTCAAGAAGACTAGGTTCATAAAGAATAGCACAAGTTTTCAATGGTTTTATTTAAATTTTACTAATTGACTAGTTTCATGCCCTATCTTTACTGTTGAGCCTCACTGCACATGTTATAGTTTTACTAAAGCATTCTTTACAATCATCAGATTTCATATTCTTTAAAATCATCAGATTTCATATTCTTTAAAATCATCAAATTTCAAATTCTTCACAATCATCAGATTTCAACACCTGGTTTGGCTCAACACACAGATTAAATGAGACCAACGTTTTGACCACGATCAGACCAAAAACATTTGCCGAGTACGATCAGTTTAGAACCATGGAGCAAAACTATCAGAAACACCAGGCAAGCCAGTGGCCAGAGATTAGTGAATACACCGACAAGTATTTGTTGAGAAACAAGCCTGAGGTCATCATTGACACGTAAGAGAACAATTCTTTGCTATAAGTTTACAGAGAGAGGTTAAATTACAAGAAATTGATTCTTAAAATAAAAAACAAAGTTTTTGACTATAAATACTTTATATTCGAGACATAACTAAAAGTATGTTCATTATAATACGCATTGCACGATAATCCAAAAATCCTAAATTTTATTTATGTCTCATATATAAAAGATTTATAGTAAAAAAAAACTACTTAAGTCTGCCTGTTAAATTTCAGCTTGATTTGATCCAGGGAAATGGGTTATAAAAACATGTTTAATATAATGCGCATCGCGCGACAGACTAGCATAAACATATACAGATGAAGAATATATTTTTTTAAAGTTTGGTCAATATAATACACACCACGCCGCGCGACAGGAAAATATTAAAAGGGTTGTTCAATATAATACGCACCGCGACAGTCTAGCACAAAAATGTACGTGCTACATAGAGATAATCTAAAAATTCATTATTTTAATTACAGTACATTCTATCAATGTGAAATTTTGATATATCATTTTTATTGTCGCCATGAGTCTGCCTGCAAAATTTCAGCTGGCTATCATATGGGGAAGTGGGATAAAAATCAATCCAAAGTTTTGCGACAAGCAATCAGACGCCACTAGTTAATATAAAGGATGTAAAAAGCATTTTAATCTATTCTGAAATTAACTTAAGCGATCATAACTTACAGCTCAAATCAAGTTCTTTTTGGCTTAATCAATCAAAGCAAGCCATGTTTTAAATTATAGTGATTTGATTAAATCTACATAGTTGGAACCCTTTGATAAACTTTTATAAATTGACATCACAACTACATGTATTTAAAAAAAATTATTTAAGGATTGATGCAAGGAAGCAGCGTCATAGAGAACAGAAATTTAGAGAAACACAGGAAGCTTTGTTGTCACAGGCCGTTGAGAATCAACAGATTAAAGATCGGGAAAGCAGGAATCGGGAACTTGAGCCAGTGCCAGCATAAAACTAAAGATGTATTAAAGGAAAGAAATAACTGTTGGATTGCGTAAAGAAATAGAATCCTTTATGCAAATAAATTTGTATGATTAGTTTAAGATGTATCATTTGTTACCTTTATTTCAATGTGATCGTTCAGAGATGTCCAACTTTATAAAAAGTCCCACTGAATCCCAATGAAGTGACTCATGTATCAAAAGCCCACAGTACATACCACAATGAAACCATTGTCATGTGATTTTGGGCCAAAACTTTTAAGTCCACAAGAATGTCAATGAATCATACAGAAGGACAACTCAGAACCTCTATTTCAGGCCACTTCATGGTCATTTAAGTCTTTCTTAAAGAAATTGTAGTTACTTTAATTTTGTTTATTAAATGATAACTGTGATATTTAAACACACTTAAATCATTTTTTTTACCAATGAAAATTGTGATGATTTAATTTTGTATTTGTATGTTTAATAAATTGTAGATACATAAATATTTGTGTATAGTCTAAGTATAATTTTTCCTTGCATATTATTTCAGACCAATATATTTTTTTTAAAAGAAAGTTGTATACATCAACTTTGTTTCATTTACTCACTAATTATTTATGGCAAGTCATGATCCAAGGAAGACAGATAAAATGAAATTAGAATGCTACCATTTCTTTTCAACTAACCCTAGGCTTAAGACTTAAGGAGATGAAAGTAACGTTGCTTGGGTTGTTTTTGTTTTTTTTATTGAAGCTATAAAATATAAATAGTCTTAGAGTAACCAAAGTGGCTTGATATCAAGTTAAAGAGCCAATATTTCTATTTAAAAAAAGGTTAAATTTGAATTTGTTTCATCATTCTCTGCACAGGCTAGGCAAATTTGTATATTTAAGTGTTTGACCTAAAAGAACAAACCCATTGAAATAACATCCTAAACCCTATTAAATTACTGGTCTCTTGAAAATAAATTTCATATTAAAAAGCTCTTTCAAACTTTCAAGTTTTGTGTTGGTTTTTAAAATATCTGTCTCTTGGAGTTCAATAATTTCTTGATAACTCCTTCACATAACATAAAAGTAACAAAGTGTAAACATTTATAAAAGATGTATAAATTGATTTTAAGCACATAATATTCATAATTTTTATTGACAAATTTATACAGATTTTACACCCAGAGAAATCACTTAATTGTAGTTATCACACAATAATTACTCTTAGTGGATTTCATAGAAATAGTTTCTTATGTCTCAAAAATGCTCAAAGGTAATTCTTATAATTATACATCAAATTATTTTAGTCATGAAATGGTTTAAGTACATCAGCCCAAGCACTATGTGAATACAATAATCTGAAAAGTTTGCTGATTAGATTCTACATATGAATAAACACATAATAATAATTTAAGCAACATTTTTGTTAATGCTTTTGCCAAAAGGGTTATACGGTCATCCATTGTACGAGTAGGGACAACAGGTCTGCACCGGCTGAGAGATTGAGTGATACTGAAGTGCCCGTGGAAACCTGTGACCCGTCGTAATATCCCAGTATATTAGCAAAATGCATTTCAGATTATTTAAACTGTATATATAATTATTATTGCGTTCAAAGTTTTCAATATATCATGGGATGTTACAGTGGTTAGACAATTTTCATGTTTTTTTGCAGAAAAATCAGCAAGCGTCTATCATAAAAATCTGTGACATGTGTAGGTTTAAAGAGAGCAGGATGTGTTGATAAATATCTCCATGGCGATGCCCTTATATTGTAGGCCGGGCTATAAGAGTCTAAGTGACTCAGCCCTCCAATGAGAATGTCACATATTTAGATAGTGCAGGGAGTCATAAAATATACATAAATAAATCAAACAATTATTAGGTCATTCATTACAAATCAAGGGGGTGGGGGTTCTAAAACTTATTCTATGTGACACACAATGGACAACTGCATGGTATAAACATCAGTTTTCAAATGATATAATTTATAATACAAAACAACATGAGAGATGAATTTTTTTTTAAATCAGTCCATGGTAAATTTCATTGCCCAAAATTGGTTTTTTAATTATTAATTTACAAACGCTATTAGACACGGTTTTTTTTTAACCCTATAAAAAAGGATGAAGTAGCTTTAGAAAGAAAATGGACACGTGGTGGACATGTGGAATATGCTCTAAAATATTTTATTTCACTTTTATTCATTTAAAGGCTTGCTGCCGCTGTCTTTGGCATTACATATTTTCATTGGATCAATCCAAACTACATGATTCTCTTTAAATCCAATCCTCCCATCTTACTCTAATTGTCACTATTTTTTACCTGCATTTAAGCAAAACTAATTTAGAATTGTGAAAGGTTTCAGGGAAAACATTTACAATTTGTGTAGATGGTATAATGTAATTAATTGTGTTGAGTGAACAACCAATATTGGTCTTCCAAGTAAATAATTAACAATATTAGTATTAGATATATTATTATTGAAATATTTATCCAAATTTAACAAACAACTTCACATGCAAAGTTATTAAAAATGTATCAGGTTTCTAAAATTAGGACTAGAAAAATGACAATTTTTCCAAATTTTGTATAGTAAATTTGTACAGGAAGAAATAAATACCTAATATAACTTTGTTTAGAGAATAATACAGGAAAATAAAACATGAAAGGTTATTTAAGAGATCAAATACTTTTCAAATTTAAATTCAATTTATGTGAGAATTAACATAATTCATACCTTTGTATATACAAATAAAATATTTTCTAATTGTTATTATTTATACATTTAAAAAGTAAAATCCCACAAAATTCAGATCTGATAAGATTTTACAGATATGAAATTTTAAAATCTATTTGTACAGTTTAATTTTTTTTTCACCAGATGGCCAAAATAAGCGCACTCAAAATGCAGTTACCACTTTCAATCTCATGCCTAGTGGTAATCACACAATACAATCCCGCATTCAATCACACGCCAAGCATTTATCACAACTTGCGATAATCTCACATCTGTAAGTAATAATCACACACATCAATCTCATATTCTTTCATACATTAAGCATTAATCACAATCTGTTATCAAATTAATCTAATCCCATTTATTCAATCACACTTGTTGCAGTAATTAAAGCTGGGAGATAAAATTATGCCTAAACAGTAACAATTAGTAGCATTTAGCATTCAGCCCACGGTTTAAAATCCAACACTTTTTACACTAAGCACCATACTTTGACCAAAATCACAGACAATCTTTACATGACTGTTGGTAAAATAGCATGAGTATATTTTATGTATAATGTTGCTTGAATAATTTGTTCAAAATAAAATTATCATGGTAATTTACTAATACCCAAAGGAAAGAAATTAACTTAATAGTGACTGATTCATATTTCAAAACACCTTTTACTTTTAGTACTTCTACTCTTTCAATTAAATTGTATGTTATTTTTAACTTTATATTTTAAATTTAAAAATTAGTTTTCATGACAAAAGTGGGGAATTAACTTCAATGGGAGTCTATCAACTTTGAGTTAAATGTATAAGACATTATCTTCAACTGCACGCCAGCCTCATCCAATATAGTAAAGTAATTCATAGTGGCTAAGTTCTATATCCAGTGTTATCTACTTTACACAAATATTATTTTTACAAACATTAAAAATTGTGCCCGTGTATCTGAAAATCATATGGAGTTAAGCTAAACTGAAGAATGATTGATATATATATATATATATATATATGTTACATAGATGTCTCAAGTGCTGTAGTGCATGCTGTTGATTAAAGAATTAATACAATGCTGTCAAAGCAATCTATCTTTTATCTCATCTGAGGTTGAAAAAAAACAAGATACCAGAGAGAATCCTTATAATCCAAAATATTTTTAAATTCCAAAAGTTCCTTTAAATTTACAACCAACACTAATTTCTGGTATGATCGCTGTCATGGATGTGAACCGCTGATACCTCAGCTACTCAGAGCAAAACTCATATCCTCCTGAGATTAGAATGACGTGTGTGTTTTTTTTTAAACATTAAAATCAAGCTCTTAACATATGAAGACCTCAAGGGAAGAAACGGCTAAGTGACATTTTTGAAATTTTTCAGTTATCCCCTGTATCTGATAGAGGATCAAAAATAGAATGCTCTGAATGAAGTTTTATGAAACAATTATGTCTTTGACCCTATTAAAAATTCAAATTTATATAGTTAATTTATAAGAAATATATATAATTTTGAACTTTAAAACTTGAATATCTCAAAACTACACAAATGTGACATGGCCGTTTCTTCCCTTGAGTCTTCATATAGATAAATATATATATATACATACAATGAACCTCCCAAGACTAAATAAAAAAAAACATTTGTGATAAGGAAGTTCCACTGCACCAATGACCTGTATGTTAATAATATCATTAAACAACAACAACAATGTGATTTGATTGTATTTATAGTTGAACACAGGATGAAGTCAGTGGGTTATTTCTTTTTTCTCTCTTCCTGACACCTAGGACAGTACCATTTTCCTTTGGGCTTTGTCTTCAGTTGAACACATGCAAAGTGAAACCACTCAATGGGACACTGAAAGACCAAATGTTGA
Source organism: Ampullaceana balthica (assembly GCA_944989445.1). Taxonomy (NCBI): domain Eukaryota; kingdom Metazoa; phylum Mollusca; class Gastropoda; family Lymnaeidae; genus Ampullaceana; species Ampullaceana balthica. The sequence goes on along the minus strand of CALYLW010000112.1, from coordinate 839,523 downwards.
GATGTTGAAGAAGTTCACTTAAATTTTTAGCATTTTTGTTTTTTAAAAAATGTAATTAAACACTTGAGCATAAGTTGAGTTTTTCTCTCCAAATTTCAAGGCAAAAATCAGTGGGTCGGCTCAAAGACACGTAACTCATTTTATAAATGCCACGAGTTTACCATAGCAATCATTGAAGAAATGTAAAATTCCACTTTTCAAGTAAAAATTAGTGGGTCAACTTATACTCGAGAATACATGGTAGTTATGAATAGTTATGATAACAACAAATCATGTCACTTAGATGCGCTGTATGTAAAATTTTGTTTAATCCATTATTTTTTGTTACTTTGACTTGTAAGATGTGAAGAAGAGAAAACTGTTAGACTAATGTACTTACATCAAGGTTGTCACACCCAATCATTTCACCATAAGAAACCTGGTTGCATAAGCAATATGTTGGCTCATTGGGGTCAACAGGCATGTCCAAGACATCAGAGGGATGAGTTGTCAAGGGGAATGGACTTATGGCACTAATCTCCACCTCTTCTCTGAGATTAAAAAGCATATAAATATCGGTTAAGCTAGATTTATATATTCTCAGGAGAATAAATGAAATACAGCAACCCAAAAAACAAAGTGACAACAAAACCAAAAAAAACACCACTTAATAAAGACAGTCAATCAAAACATGATTGAGATAGTAAAAACATCACGGAAAGTTTTGTTTGCTAAAGCCACGCAGCTTCAACTTGTATTCAATTTATGATAACTTTAAGAAAGTTCACATTCACAAATAAATAAAATAAAATAACTTAATATTAATGTAAGGAAAGCACAGGACTGAGCTCAATGGAAAAAAAAGGAAAGACTGTTATCGACCTATGTGAAGAAATTAAGAAAAATAATAGTGAAATTAATTATAAAATATGTGAATATTGAAATAAAGAAAAAACAATTAAAATAAACTTCTCAGCTAAGAAACTACTAATCAGGCAATTTTAAATTGAATATGGTACATAATAATGTAATTATACATTATACATGTTGTACATATTTCATATCTTGAGTTATAAAAAAAATGAGTGATGATTTCACTGCAGTTAAGTTTTAATTTCTTTATATTTGTTTGTGTACTATTTGTTCGTTGAAGAAGGCTCTTTGCCTAACGCTGTTTAGTGACGTCTTGTCAGGCTCACTCATACCCTGTTTGCATGTTATCCATCTCCCTACTCATTTTATTTATAGCAGCTTAATTTTTTACTGAAAAGTTGAGCTGAATTTACGCTTTTGACATAAAACATATGAAATAGCTTTAAAAATGGCAAGGGACAAGATCAATAAAAATTTGGGAAACAAAAAAATCAAAACTTAGTGATGGCAGAAATTCAAATCACCACCAACTGTTGACATAAATCCACATCACACAATTTGAAAATTTCCATTATCCAACCAAAATGTGAAAACAAATATAAAAAAATACCACATGGTGATAACAAGCGCTTATTAAAAAAGTATAGTTTTAAAACTAAAGAGGAGTCATTTGTTTCTAAAACTCACTCGGCTTGTGCCCCTTTCTTCTTCTTCTTCTTTGGAATCTCATCTTCAAACTCTTCTTTGTTGCTTTTCCGCTTCTTTTTCTCTTTCTCATTTTCTAAATACAAAAAAAATATTTATTTTAAGGAATTAACAATGTTAAAATACTTCAAACAAAATCAAGTAGCTGGTCAGTCTTTGAAAAATAATAATAATAACAATATTTTCATATAAATCTAATAAAACCTACAAATTTGGTAAAATAGCAATTTAATCCATACTTTGAAGCAGACAGTGATTACAAGCCTTTCATTATAAGAAAGGATCACTTACTCTTTTTACCAACAGCTTTTCCTTCGGGGGATTCTTTTTTGCGGCCAGAACTTTTGTCTTTTAAATCTGCTTCAAATCTTGCCAGTTCAGCATCTAACTTTCGTATATGCTTGTCCACCTACAAAAATTTAAGTCATTGACAATGCAATCAATTAACATCAAGTTTGGGCTTAATCTGTAGAACAATGTTCACATAAACAAAGAAGTACCAGGGAAAAATTAACACTCCTGTTATTATTAGAACATAGATTCTTAATGAAATCTCACCCCACATAAAAATGGTGCTTTTTGTGGTGAGTTTAGAAAACTATAATTCCTATCAGGGCTATCACGGTCAACAGTTTAACATTTAGCAGTCTGTTTTTGGTGAGTTTAGAAAACTATAATTGCTATCAGGGCTATCACGGTCAACAGTTTAACATTTAGCGGACATTATCAAAATTAATGATTTGGGTTTTAAAATAAAACATGAGGCAACTTTGTCTTCCCAAAAGTGCACTATGAGATAAATATTAATTAGCAAATTTTGCACATCGCATTATCACTGTCTGATCACTGCACACGCATTATATTAATAACTCTTCGGACAGTTCGGCTGATAAGTGTTTTGAAAATAAACATTCTTAAAGTGTCAGGTGTTATTTTATTGATCAAAGTATTTTCTTCACAATATTTGTGCTCAAAATGAGAAAATTAAGTTTTAGAACTACTGAATAAACAACTTTGCTTTAAGCTACATAATACTAATATTGTTTATTACTACACCTAACCTTACCATTTCATATGTTTGCATGGCCAGTGAAACTTTGTCATCACCATATTCTCGGCTTTTACTGAACATCGACTCAATCTGATTCAGTTGATTTGTTCTCTTCTCTGGGGACATGTGGCGGACTTTGTTCAGGTAATCGGTAGCTGCTTTGTCAATTTTCTTCATGAGATCTAAATTTATTAAAACAGTTAAGTTATCCAAATAAAACTTTGTTAATCTAAACATCAACTCACGTCGATAATTTACTTTTTAATCGATACTCTGAATATAAACCGACTAACAATTTTGGCAGAAATAATACTTAAGGTATTTCAGCTTTCCACATTATTTGAAAGTCATGTAAAAAAATTGTATCCATATTTTACTAAACATACTGTTTACCTTGTGATCGTTGATCTAAGTCTTTCCATATTTTACTAAACATACTGTTTACCTTGTGATCGTTGATCTAAGTCTATCCATATTTTACCAAACATACTGTTTACCTTGTGATCGTTGATCTAAGTCTATCCATATTTTACTAAACATACTGTTTACCTTGTGATCGTTGATCTAAGTCTCTCATCAAGTTGAAATTCCTCTGCATTTCTGCTGGCAGAGATTCTAAGCCTGAAATATTTATTATTATTATTATTATTAAAAAGTAGAACTCTCTTGCAGCTCAAAAGACAGGACACTAGATTAAATGTGCCAAGCTAAATGAAGTTTGTTTTATATGATTATTTTTTAACAAAGAAAAAATATAGACCTAATATAATAATGCACTAGCTTCATTGTGAAGCACCTCAAATACAATTGCTATACATTATACATTGTAATGACTGCCAGATCCTCAAAACTCCTGAATAGTGGATGGTCAAAGGTGTTCTGCATGTAAAACATGATGGGTGACTGTATAATGATCAAATGAGTTGTAGTGGTCTTGTGGTCAGCTGATTGACTTCCAAATTGATTGTCTGGAGTTTTTGATTTCTTGTTTAGCTATGCCTGATTATTAGGATTATTGAGTTCAAGTTTATTGTATGTAGCATTTCAAGCACATTTTCGGATGCACTATTTATCTATAATATATTAAAATATAACAAGCCATAACTGTTTTAGTTATGTGCTACCATCTTTTTAATTGTAATGATTAATAAGAATTCGGCAAATTTTATTGTAGTATATTTGTACTTGATATATTAAGCTTAAAAATGTTTTTAATCGAAACTAAAAATTGAGGTGATAAAGTTGTTAGTTCCAACTGCTATGATATAATGAATGCTCATACTCTCAATACAGTCGTAGCTCATGAAAAATGCACGAAAGGAAGAAGAAATGAAGGACTTCACTGGATGAAGAGAGATTTGGGAAGGGGGTGAGGGGCCCTGTTTACCGTAGTTACCACTATCGAACGACCGTTTAAATCTAACCCTTTTTTTGCGTTAGAGCAGTTTTTTTTCCCTAGTACATAACTACATATATAAGGAATTCATCTAGTCCTTCCCGACACACCTCGTGGGCGCGCAGGGTCAGCTGGTGACTGGTGACTTTCCTACACAAATACACCCCCCCCCCTTTCAGCTTACAATGGACTCAGTATTCCTTCGGTCTTCGGTTTTTAAACTTGAGTGCTAATCGGACTAACCAACAACAATGGTGTGGGAGATTGAGAGTGGGTAAACTGTCTGTAGTCTGTTATATTATATATTTTAAAATCTGGGGAGCCTTGTTTACAGTAAGCACCCTATGATTTTTTGTCCCATCACTAGCGTTAATAAATGAGAATGTACATGCACATGATTATCGAGGTTTTTTTTACACAAAGGCGCTGCCGTTATTTGTTTATCATGACCTATATACGACTCATAACAAAGCGAACTCTTCTCTATAAAAGTGTACAAAAATAAATTAGTAATTAGGAACTCCTTTTGAACCTTCAACTTTAATACATTTTAATTAATTCTAACCAATAGTTAAATGGCTTTTGCACACGGCCACTTCTTATGAATGAAACAATTAGAACAAAGCAGTAGTAATAGTAATAGAGTCAAAATGAGGTTGAAGGATGAATGGTTGCCAATGACAACAAGTCTGAACACTGTACATTTTGTTATTCCATACGATCCCCTCAGCTTACAATGGACTTAGAGTGGGGGTGGGTAAACTGTTTTTTTGCCGTTATTTGTTTGATGAGGCTATCGGCATGCTATAAAAATGTACATACATGTTTGCTAACAACAAAAGGTATATGTGCACTTACTAACAGCAGAAATTTAAAAATTTAAAATAAAAACCAACATCGATTATCCATGCAAACTTTTATTATAATTATTTTCTCCAACATTGCAAACACAAAATTCGCGAGTCATTTCACTCTGACACAGCTCTGAAAAGTATCTGAACGCAAGCGGGCTGTGCCGTCACCAGCACACCTTGCAAGGCTGAAACTTTTTGCGTGGCCTAGTTGGTTATAAAATAACTAAGAAGAACAAAAGCTGGTGATTGGCATAGTACCAGAAGCAACACAGCGCTGAGAGCTAAAAGCAAGTGGGCTGTGACGTCACCAGCAGACCCTGGCGAGGCAGAAAATTTGTCCCTTCCCTTGGTTATAAAAAAATCATAGCTAACATTTTCAAAAGCTGGCGATTGGTCATGGGGATCGAGATAACTAATGTTAAGTGGCAAATTTGACCCTTTTTTGAGCTCGTGTTATGAGGTTTCGGCGACTTAAAAAAATCGAATTAAACGACGAGAAAATGCTAAGACAAAGAGAGAATTTGGCGGTTCCAATAAAAAACGTCGACATAATGGGGTGGGTGAGTTAACCGAGCTCGAGTTAAGTGGATTCGACTGTAAGTTTAAAAATGACTAATTTCTTCGAGTCTCTCTTGCCTCATAAATAGTGCGAAAGACAACTGACCTTGTGGTTCAGGGTTCGATTATCGGTTTGGAAGTTTTTTTTTGTTTTTTTTTAAACATAAATTGATAATTAATAACATTTTTCTATGGTTTGTCCCTGACAGAATCACATTTTAGGTTTAGTGATAGGTTTAAGGGTGTGGGTTAGGTTTAGTGATAGGTTTTAGGTTGTGGTGTTAGGTTTAGTGATATGTTTTTAAGTTTTAGGGTGTGGGTTAGGTTTAGTGATAGGTTTTAGGGTTTGGGTTAGGTTTAGTGATAGATTTTAGATTTAGGGTTACTTGGGGACAGGTTTAGGGATAGTTACTCCTTTCTTCAATTTTTGTATCCCCCTTTTTTTTTGCGTCACAATACGCTAGTGTCTCAATAGCCACTGCCTAAAATTTTTCCCTTATTGAAATATGTGTTGCCTGTGACTTACAAGAATTGGTTGTTTGGATGCAGTAATATTTATTGATTTCAAAGGGTAAAAAAAGGGTACTTGTCTGTTATCCGACCACCAAAAAGTTTTTAATTTTTTTAAGGGTATTAACTGCTGGAAACCCTGCGAAACTTAGGCTATTACAATTTACAAATTACTACTAAATAAATGTTAATATAATTCAAGGTTGTTAAGACCGCTCGTTTTTGAGGACCGGTTAACCTTTCAAAAAAAGACTGGTTAACCGCTCCGCATTTATACAATTTATACTATGTTTAGTGAACCATCAAGAGAATGGATCAAATTTTCCCATCGCGTCGTTTGATTTGACATCAAAGAGCCCGTGATGTACCGACTCTAGTGTTGCTGTCAAAACAGCGAATTCAAAGAAAAAAAAGAAGAAAAGAAAGAAAAAAAACAAAAAAAAACAACGAATTAAACTGTAATGATATTCAATTTTTATGTAATAATAGTATTAAAACAGCATATTATCAATTGTTGTCAAGTCAGTTTGTTTTTGCGGACCGGTTAATCATTTTTAAAAAAGCCCGTTTTACTGTCCGGTCCGTATTTTCCCTTAATTTTTTTTAGAACCAACATGGGAAGGCTGAAGGCATCAAATATTCGCCTCGACAGTTCTGCTGGTGACGTTACAGCCCGCATGCTCAGCGCTGTTACTTCTGGTACTATGCTTCTGCAACTATGCGAATACATTTTTTTATTAAAAATCAGCCACTAGGGAACTCCACAAACAGTGATGACGTGTATTTGTATATTTATAGACCAGAATATTATTATTAAGAAAACGCTTTGATTTTGATGTCACGGTCGCTCGTGTGTTGGCTCTGGTATTTTGCCGTAACACAACAAAAAATTAAGTCCGGGTGGGGTTTAGGTGGGGGTTGAGCTACACTCGCCATTTTCCAAGGCATGCTCTGACTCAATTTAAAAAGAAAAATGTTCCTTCCCCCAACCCACTGTAGATGTATAACAGTGGAGGAGGAAAGGTGTCTCTTCTGGCGGTCTTGTATTGGTATGTCAAAGCAAGAGGCTTCCTTTTATATAAACATCAAAGACCTGTCAAGCCTTCTAGCCTTCCCCCCCCCACCCTCATTATCCCTAACTAGGAAACTCCGCAGGGGTGCCACTCACTGGAAGCTGTGAACCCTGAAATCCCTTTTTTTAAATTTCTTGAACCCTGAAAATTCTTGTATAAATTTTTAAAACCCTGAAAATTTAAACTTAAAGAAGTGCCACTGTAATTTTCATTTTCCAACCACTTAAATCCATCATCGTGTTTAGCACCTTTTCCCATTTTGACAATATTTATAATATATTTCACATTCGCAAAAAGTATTTTGAGAAAGTTTAAATTTAAAGGAAAAAGTATATATATATAAATATATTGCTAGGCAATATGTACCATATAATACAAAAGAAACATGCCTATAATATGGAATTCCCTTACAATAATTTACACTAATATGTCATAATATTCATATATTATAATATGATAACTAAATTAAATACATTATTACTTTGAATTGTATTTCTTTGCTTTAAGCCATTTTATGGGCTTGTTTTTTAAATTAACTCAATATAACTAATTTATTACATAAATTATAGTTTATAGTAGGTTCATAATTTAATAATTATTATTGTCTATAGTCTTTAGACTATATAGGCCTTTATCTCGTACTTATACTACTTATACTGTTTAATTTGTAAGAGTAGAGGCACTAGAGTTAGAGGCCTAATGAAAATGAATAGTATAACTATAATTTAGGTTTGGTTAGAATTACATTAAATTACAATTACTACTAACAACTACTATTGCAACTTTTGGATAGTTATTTAAATTTTAATTCCTGAAACTAAAAGAGAAGTAGCAGTGAAAATGATTATTTATTATTTGCCAAAGCTCACTAAGTCCTTAAACTTAAAAGTCGTTAAAAAAAATTTTAAAATTTATGTATCTGTTCGTAGTAGAGGAATATATGCCTAACACTAATGTAATTATGTGTTGTTTTTTTAATATCACGGGAAAAAAATAATGAAATAAAAATCTTTTTTCCAACCCAGTCAGTCTAGATGCAAACCGCAATTGCAATCATTTTTTCTTCATGTTCTCGATAATTAATGCATGCTAAAACGAAAGCGGTTGAGACACTTACAATGAACTCAACAAACAAACTTTTACTAAAAGTAAGAAGACGAAAAACTCCTAATGCACATGTTAGTATTTATAAACCGTAAAACGGTCATCCGAAAGCACACATCTGACGTAATCTATGATAAAATTTAATTATTTTTCATAAAACTGACGTCAAGCACAAAATTCCGATTCAAACGGAGTGCGATCCATTCAATTATTTTGTCTTAAGTTTTTCCGTATATTGTTGATATGCGCAGAACGATGCGTGATCGCGCGACAATGAGATGCTGGCAAAAGGAAGGGAGAGGTCACAGTCAAGGTACCAGTCCTATTTATAGCGAGTCCGCATCTCACTGAATAGGCTTTCCGCGCCGCGCGTTTATTATGACTTTTCCCCCCACCTTTTAACCCCAGAAGCCAAATTTGAAAAACTAAACTCGCAAATCCGGAAAATCAGGGAAGAGCGAGAAAAAAACCTCGCGAATCCGGAAAGAGCAAAATCAAAAACTCGCGAATCCGGAAAATAAAAAATATTTAGCTTCATGAATCCTGAATTCCGGGATAAACCGGACATTTGTAGCCAACCGAGTCGTAACGAGTCGTAAATGTGAAGTAAAATAAAAATCCCAATGTTTACAACCGCTCAAAACAGTGAGAGAGTCACCGGAAACCACTTATCTGACGTATTCGAATACAAAATTGAATTATTTTTAGAAAACTGACGTAAACACAACAATTCTGAGGCACCCGTAGAGTATCCAATAGCGAACCGTCAAAGTTGTTAAAAAAGTTTTTCCGTGAATTTTCGACATGCGCAGAACGATGCGCGAATGAGTATCTAAGTGCCTATACTATACACTATACATATAGTTTTATATAGATAAACTAAAAATGCATTAATTTAATTACGGTACGTTCGATCGATCTGAAATTTTGATACGATGCATTGTTAGGTGACACGGGTCCGTGTGCCAAATTTCAGCTCGATGGCTTCACGGGAAGTGGGTCATTTTTAAATCCATTATATTAACTTCACCGCCGTCTCTGTCTCTCTCTCTCTCTTTCTGTCTGTCGTCATCTCATGGGCGGGCGGAAAAACAAAAGTCGAAAATGACCCACTTTGGCACACGGACCCGTCTAACCTAACAATGCATCGTATCAAAATTTCAGATCGATCGAACGTACCGTAATTAAATTAATGCATTTTTAGTTTATCCTTATATGAGGTATGTAATTCAAATTCACGGTTTGTTATTGTTTTTTTCTTCCACTTCCACGTGAGTTTGAGTTGACGCCGACCGTTGTGCCGACACCCCCTCACGTCCCACCCCCATTTATTAAAGACAAGGGACATCACTCGGTGTCAGTCTGTCAATGTTTGTAGCGTTTGAAAATAATCAATACTCAATACTGTTAGTTATGTCTCATATATAAGGGATTTATAGTCAAAAACTTTGTTTTTACGGGTTTGTTTTATTTACTTTTGTTTTTCCGCCCGCCTAAGACAGAGACGGCGGTGAAGTTACTATAAGTTATAAGTCTATACTATAAGTTACTATAAGTATAAGGGATTTAAAAAAATAAGACAAGCATTATTATATTTGAGATTCAGATTGAGTCACAATTAATATGTCAATAAAAGAAAACGTAAACCTGCAGATTTTACACGTATATTATAATTTATTATTTCACAGCGAAATTTAATTTTCTCATGGGAACTTACATTTTTAATTTATTAAATGCATTATTATATGTCGTACTTCAGCTATTACAGCGCTAATTTGCGAGTCTTTTTAATTTCAATTGCATTTTTTCGGCTCTATATAATACATAATGTGGTCATGATACGTCCATTTTGTTTACCTAGCGAACTGCTGCCAGATGTGTTTTACCTGGCTCGACCCATGCTAAAATAAATTTACTGACAGAAGATTTTTTAAAAAAAGAAGTATTCATCTATTTAAATGTTATTAGAAGATAAATAAATATTTTAAAGACAATTTCTTTTTTTATTTCGCTACTAGATGTTTGATTCTTATTTTCTTTGTTTGTAAGTGAGAAATTTCCATTTGGCATCTTATCGGACAATCCGGCATGTAGTTTGATAATAAACAAAATGGTTGCATCACGATCAGACTATTTACTGTTGAGAGCCGAAAAAATGGCTTAGAAATTAGAAAGACTTACAAATTAGCACTGTAATAGGCTTGATCATTTCTGTGACCCCAACGCGTCATAGGCCATTCGGTCATATCTATTTTTAGGCTCTTCGTTGTCAGTAAGGTCAAACTTTCTCAAACATGGCTAGCAACAGTGTGTTTAATAGTGTTATAGTGCTATCTGAAAACGATGTTCCAGGTGCTAATTTGGACAAAAAAAATATTTCTTCTCACTCAGTTTTGCAGCCGAAAAAAGTTATTAAAATGTCGAAGACTTAAAACTTTAATAAATAAGCCGTAACATAGTATTTTAAATTATTTAAAGATGAGTGTAAGCGTTCATATTCGTAACTACGGTAAACACTAGTCCTAGCGTAGTCAATTATTAACATATATGTATTTTAATATTGTTTTCCTTGGCCCTTGCCTTATAAAAATATATGCCTTTAGTAATAAACTTACACTAAGATTATGACTTTAATTATAATTACATCATAGTATGAAAGAATAAACGTCATGGACGAACGAGCAACTAGTGAAAGTGTAAGCGGTCGTTCCGGCCGTCGCCACTAGTACTAGTGCTAACAAACGTATATTTAATATAAATTGCTTTCGTTGGTTCATATAAATTATAGATGCCTTAGTATTTATTAGTAATAAAATTACACTAAGATTATGACTTTAATTATAATTACATCATAGCATGAAAGAATAAACTTCATGGACGAACGAGCAACTAGAACTAGTTACTACTAACTTATTACTAGATAATAGAGTTAGAGCCTCAGCAGATGCAGAGTCACTAATTATAATTCATTTACATAATTCATGCTCCCAAGGACGTTCCATTTCGCATAATATAATATTACATAATATAACTATAACCATCTATTGATATTTAAATAAATAAGCATAGGCCTAAGAGTTTATTTAAGATGAGTGAAAGTGTAAGCGGTCGTTCCGGCCGTCGCCACTAGTACTAGTCACTAGTGCTAACAAACTTATATTTAATATAAATTGTTTTCGTTGGTTCATATAAATTATATATGCCTTAGTATTTATTAGTAATAAACTTACACTAAGATTATGATTTTAATTATAATTACATCATACGTTTTAGAAGTAAATAGTATTTGAATGTATAAAATTCTCGGACGAATGAGCGAATGAACTAAAAATAAAAAAAAGTATAGTCTGTATATTTACATATTAATATTAAATTCACTCTCGCAAGGAAGCTCTATTTCGCATTATTATAATATATCAAATAATATGACCTTATATTTTTCTTTAAAATTCTATAAAATCAAGCTTTTGAACAAGTTTTAGATAATTTCAATGAGCGCATTCTCTCTAATAGTTATGAATAAATATTCACTACTTGACCTTACGGCACCTCAGGCGGTGACCTAGTTATAGATCGAGTCTATTATTAGACTTCCGGTAAATTATGACCAAGCCTATAGCTGAAATACAACATATAATTATGCATTTAATAAATTAAAACTGAAAGTTCTCACGAGAAAATTAAATTTCGCTGTGAAATAATAAATTATAATATACGTGTAAAATCTGCAGGTTTACCAAAGAAAAACACACTCCCACACTACATTGACATTAAAAAATAAAGTCTGTCGTTATGCAATCTAATTAGTTTATCAATATCTGAACAGCAACAATTAGTCAATTATTTTGGCTGCGCGCCAAAGTTGTATTTTTTTACTATCTTCCGTCGCTTACTTTCTAGTACTATTTACCGTCACCAGAATCATATTATAAAGAAATTATGTTTTCCTACAAATTTATAGATCTGATTGTTTAAATTGCTTTTCAATTATTGCTTCCAAAAGTATTTTTGTATTTTAACTTACTATCCAGGTAGTGCTCTAAATACATAGCCTTCGCCATTTTTCCAGAGGTTCTTCTGCAATGGAGGCAGGAAAATAGTATGGAAGACTTAAAATTGGATCTCTCACGTGACCTCTGAATTTTTATAAATTATTAAAATTTATTATTTTTATTTTACTTTTGGAAATATTACATAACATGACTTTTTTGTACAGTGAGTTGAAAGAGAAAAGATTTCACAAACTCCATTTATTTGACATATAGACGCTGGTCATCCGCTTTACTTATACACTTTGTAAATAATTTGTAATTCATATCTTAATGGTCTTTATTCATTGTTAAAAGTTTATCCACAACCTTCCCACACATTTAAATTTAAGACTATTGTGCGTGCGTGTGTGTTAATAATTAATTTTATTTTGATTATTGGGGGTTGCCTTATTTCAGACAAAGCAATAACCGACAGATCCACGTTGAAACGTAAATGTAAACTTCATGAACGAGGTCCTGTGAGACCTGTGTAAACAGAAATGGAAAGCACAGGTTTACAGGCCTACATTAAAGCATAACTGCAGTAACTCAGGACTGCTGTGTTGTGGTCCAAATTGCTCCTTAATGAGGCCTCATGTAATTAATCCGCTGCATTCCATTTTTAATAATATAATATTATCTAAAGATTGTATTCTAAAAATGGGTCCAATGTCTTCTCTTGGCGAATTAAAGGCAATTAAGGACTTTATGGTTTTGATTTGCCAGTCACAGGAATCCATTTACTTTTTAAAGAAAGATAATAGCCACTGTTATAACTAGTTGAAGAAGTAGCCCACATTTTTTTAACATAGCAGTTTAGCAGTGATGGCGAACCTTTCTTGGGTCCGCGTGCCCAAAATTGAACCAAAACCCACTTATTTATAGTATTGAGCCAACACTCCAATGAAACCCGAAAATAGGGGTTGGGCTCAGCTGATTTGATTAAGGAAGTAATATTTTAGTCGCGTGTCGGCTATTGAGGCTCTGTGTGCCGACTGTGGCACGCGTGCCATAGGTTTACCGTCACTGCGGGTCACCAACGAAACGGTCCCGGTCAAAACGGCCCTGGACTAATAGATGGACTAATAGTTAAAAATACAATAAAATATTATATTAGTATTTTTAATCACCGTTTTAGTGTCACGTTTAGTTCACAAGAAACAATAATAATGACATCACAAGAAAGAATTTAATAGCCTTAACTCGATATGGTACCAAGTCACGGTTATTTGTTAAGAAGAAACAATATAACATCACAAGAAATAATTTTACAATTTGACCACTTTTTTTTAAAGAGTGTAAAAGTTGACAAAAGTTTAAAATGCAAACAAATGTACATTTTTTGTTTAAAAAATGTAAACAATTTGTCCGGGTCACGCCGATAGCACATGAATGCGTTGCCTTAAAAACGACTATATGATTAACTATATGCACTTTCTTTCTTTCTTTCGTTCATTTTTTTCCTTATATTTTTTTTTCCCACGAGAATAATATCAATGATATTTTATTCTTCTCAACATTTTTTTTTCAAATTAAGAAATGACTTCCACGTGCCCCAAACGGTTATCTGAAATTTCCTTTTTAAATTTTTTTATTATTATTGTTCTCCTTTATGGAATATGGGTCTCTTTGGAAAAAGTTTGGACACCCCTGGCCTACAGGTCACCCGCCCCCCCCCTCCCACACACATATTTCACAAGAATGGTGTGTCAGCAAGTTAAAAAAAAATGTGTTTGCTTGGTCAACGACCACTTGAATACCCACGTCCAGCTTACTAAGTCCGGGGGGGAAAAATAGTTCAAACGGATGCAGGCTGACTATTTGGTGGTATTTGGGGGCTGGAGAGTTGAGTTTGGGTTTGGTTAATGGGCATGTAGTCTTGCCGGATTTACTGGAGTGGAGCCGAAATCCCGTACACCCCCACTTAAAAGAACTATCCGATTATTAAATAACTTTAATAGCTATAGTAGAATAGTTAATTGTCAACAGTTGTCACAGTTGTTATATGAAACAATAACTCAATCTAGATCGAATTTGAAAACGAAAATTGCAAAAATTAGCTTTGACAATTATATAATACACATCATTTATCTGCTACCTTTTCATTTACAATGGGTGGGTCAAGTTTTAGATAATCTTCCGATTATGCAATCTATTGACACAGGATAAGAAGTAGATTAGTGAAACTTGATCTCAACCAGTGATTAAATAATAAAAAGGAAACAGAACAATTTGACTAAAAAAGACTAGATTGACAAATTATGTGACCAACTCTTGTGCTATATTGAATCTGTTTATTATGGTCCTATGAATTATGTTTCATTCAAAAATATTTACTGGACATCGTCTTACAACGGTGAAGTGAAGTGTTCATCCATAGCTACGACTGACATCAATCTTTCACCATCTTCGTTTCATTGAAGGTTAATTGCAGACAGATCAACTCGTCCTCATCTAGCCACTCAACAGCCTCTGTGTGTGCATTTTCTCTTCTGGCAATAACTGCCATGGGTTCTCTATGCCTTCTAGAAGCAATTCTCAAAGGACGAATGCGTTTTATCCGAGTTGATTCTTGAACAGTTTGGATGGGCACATTCTCCTGAGCCCGAGCTCTGTGTTGTCCTGTATGTTTCTTCGACATTCTTTGTGAGGCAAAATATAAGAGACACACTTTGCAAAGTCGATCAAATAAGCTGGTAATTATATGGTTGTACTTTGAAGACTCCTGTTGATCCTGGCATAATGTAATCAAATTTGAGAGTTTGTGCGACAAACAAGGAAGGAAATTTCTGAGAATCTGCATCTGCTCTTTCTGAAGCTTTTAGTCCATCAATTGTTTGGTTGATTGGGATTTGAGGAGGGAAGAATCTTGAAGATAAATTGTTGAAATTAGAGCTTCGTGCTTTGTCGCAACATTTTATGTCCTGATATTTCACAATTTGAGTGAAATATTGGCTGGTGCGAACATGATTGTCAAACCATTCCTGATCCTTCGATATCAGTTCTGCTGCATCCAATTCAGATTTATGAACACATTCAGGAGAAACGCATTTCATGCTATTATGGCATAAAACTAATTCTAATGTTCCACAAAATTTGTGAAAATTATTTTTAAAGCTATTTAAATTATACTTTAAAAATCTAAATAAATTAGAAAAAAAAATTATGTGTGACATCACACATGGCCTGACCCTCCCCCTGTCACAAAGTGTCACACTTTCTTACACCCCCTCCCCCCTCGGAGCGTGACGTAATTTATGGAAGGCCCCAGTGTCTCCTTACTAATGTCTGTTTTAAAGATTGAGGTTGGATGATTTGAAGGAGATGTTAAGTGGTGGAGGGAAGGACTAGTATTACTGTAGGCTACTTAAAAAAAAACACCCCAAAAAAAACAACAACCCTGAACAGTGCCAGTTGGTAGTCTACAATATGAGTCTTGAATGTCATTTTAAAAATAAATTTATTATCAATTGTTTGTGTAATTTATATTGACAATTCAAACATTTTAATTTTAAATATTTATTAATTTATAATTATAGACCGAGGACTACAAATGTACATATTAAATATGTACCGGACATCTTTTTTTCTTCTCTAATTTTATTAATAATTCAGACTTACTTAGTTACACTTACACTGACGTACACTTACATAATTTTTATAAACTTGCAATTTATTAATTTTACTTAAATATTAAATGTTATTGTGCATAGTCTACACCTACAACATGTCTAAAAAAAATAAAAAAAGAGACATGTTATCCTCTTTATAAGAATTGACTACGACTACCAACTAAGCCACCTAGCCATCACTGATTTTAATTTTTAGCATTGCATAGCGCCTTTGGCTGTTGACTTTAGACCGAGTAAAGTCATGTGATATATTGTTAAGAATAGGCACAGACTTTACTTTAATGATTGCTATTTTTAGTCATTTCATTACTGTGTTTTATTTCAAGCGAATATTTTTTGTTTTTTATACATGTTTTACAGTATATTAAAATGTATATTAAAATAATATGTAAGGGATTCCATCCATCTCTTGTCCGACTTGCGGACGCCAATTTCGTGCTAGAATGGGTTTAATAAGCCACCACAGGACACATGTGGCGGCCTGGTACACGTAAAATTTGTACAAATATGATGAGAGTGGTCATCGTCGACTAAAACGGACGAACAACAAGTATTGTAAGGGTAAGAAAATCATACAACACGAAATAATAACAACTAGTGATTTCAAAATGTAGGGGAAAGAGTATATTATATATATATTTAATGCTCTTTGTTTTGAGTTGTAATAGTTGTACGTATGAAAAAGTATTTCTGAAAAATAGTACAAATAGCGCAGTCCTAAGAAATAATTTTTCCAATAAATTTCAAGACAACCTTTTGAATTGCTCCTCTAGTGACTAGTGGGTTAAATTGTACTCATGGGCATTATTTAAAACATATAAATACTTTAGCCTCGGTGATCTTTAAAAAAAATAATAATAAAATAAAGATATTTAATTTTATTAAAAATATATAAAATAAAACATATTAATAAGTCAAGTATGGAGAAGTATAATATTTTTTATTAACATGTAAAATGACCCATGTGCATTCACAGTAATTAATAATTTATTTATTTATTGTAGTAATTACTTAAACTTAGATACATATTTATATCTCAGGAAATAAAAATTAAATTTTATTTTAAAATGTTTTTAAGTACATCTTTAAAATTTATAAAAATGTTTTAATTAAAATAAAAAAGATATAAAATATTTTTAAAAACTTTTAAGAAAGCTTAAAAGTTGAAATAGTAATTTAGCGTTTAAAGATTGTGTTACATTGGTCGCATCCGCAATAATAATAGATTGTTTCTTACATTTGTTCGGATTTAATAAATGCCAGGAATGGCATTTTGGAACAAAATAACTAATTTCATAACCAAATTGCGACGAATTAAATTAATTTGAGCGTTGAGCTAATCACCACGCGTAAGTAAGTAGGGCTATTAGTACTATACAAAGTAACAATAAAATTGTGCGAACCCCGGTCTTTGATTTTGAAATAATATTTAAAATTTATTATTAAATTAATTTATTATATATTATTATATTATGCAATGTTGTCAATATTATTGATTTTGTTTTGTTGTGTCAATTGTAATTAAGATCATTTTTTTGTGCATACTGCATGCATATATAATTTAATTTAGTCTAGATAAAATAAACTTGCAAATTCTTGATTAGATTTAGAATAAAGATATTCTAATCAAATTAGTCTTATTATTAATTATAATTATTATTAGTATAGACTACAACTACAGTGTCTACAGTCTAGTCCAGGGGTGTCCAAAGTCCGGCCCGTGGGCCCAAACTGGCCCGATGCAATTTTAACTGGCCCGCGGCCTAATCGGAAATAATTGACTGACATATTATTTTGTAACAAAATTATTACGAAAAGTCGAAATTTTGTACTGTTTTCATTATTTCAAATGATGGCGAAAATCAATGACATTTTATTTTTTAAGAACAGGATGAAGTTATGTGCTTTTAAGTGTAAAAAATTCATTGACAGCCTATGATTCTAGAGCAGTCACTAGAGTGGAACTCGCCTCTTAATGTCAACTTTGGCGACTATGAAAAGTCTTCGCCAGTGTGGACAGGCAAATCCTTGGAGATTGTTAAGACACTATGGGGTGCTGCAGAAGATCACGGATATAATTAGGCACACTTATGAAGGGATGACCTGCCGAGTTATCCATGGGCAGCAGGTGTCAGATGCTTGCTGTCACCCTTCCTGTTCTTGTTGGCAATTGACTGGGTGATGAAAATATCCACACAGCAAAAAATGAATGCCATCCAATGGACCTTGTGAGATCAACTTGACGATCTTGACTTTGCAGATGATCTCACATACCAAACAACAGATGCAGAATAATAAAAACATTGTTTGCAGCCACTTCGGCTAGCCTGAGTCTTAATATAAACAAAGGGAAGAGTAAAGTCCTCAAGGTTAATGCCACCAGTGCAGCATCCATCATGCTTGAAGGAGAAACACTCGAGGAGGTGGACAGATTTGTCTACCTTGGCAGCGTGGTAGACAAACAAGGTGGAATGGATGCTGATGTCAGAATAAGCATTATGAAGGCAAGAGCAGCCTTCCAACAACTCAAGAATATTTGGGTCTCCCGAATCCTAAGCAGCAATTTAAAAATAAGGATCTTCAAAGCCGTAGTGAAGCCTGTGCTGCTGTATGGAGCCGAGACGTGAAGAACGACAGTCGTAAACCTGACCAGAATTCAGTCCTTTATCAACAATTGCCTAAGAAGGATCCTCGGAATTCACTGGCCGGACAAAATCAGCAACCGGGAACTGTGCCTATTTAGTCACTGCATTCAAGATCTCAGTATCACCTTTCACATTAAAATTTTGCAATAAAAACTTCTCAACCTGTGTCAATCTGTTTATTATTTTAATCCGGCACCCGAATATTTTTACTTCAAGGAATATGGCCCGCCATGCAAAAAGTTTAGACGCCCCCTGGTCTAGTCTGTAGACTAATAATTATCATTCATGAAACTATAACTAAATATATACAAAATTAAAATATAGCAATCATACTAGGTAGAAATATATATCAACTAAACATGGTTGGAGAACTTCTGAAAGAAGGCACAAGAAAACAGCAGTGACTGCAAAAGGCCTTCAGTGAACAATCAGTATCAGTAAAACAAAAACAGACAAAAAGGCCTAAAGTTTAAAAACTTAGCTGCAATGTAGAATGAGAATGCAAAATGACATTTTTTTAAAGTAACAATTTACAGACAATGTCCTTGATTTAACTTGCAAATTTATATTATTATTATCTCTCATTATTGAAGGTGGATAAAGATGCAAACATTTGTTTCTAAATAATCTAAATATTTTTCTAAATATTAATAATACATTTACAAACTTTTGTTAAAAATAGAAAACTCAGAAAAGTGCATTTGTTGAGCAAATCAATATAACAATAAAACCAAATTGATAAGAGATGGAAGGGGATACAATTGTCCATGTCAAAGTTAAAGACCCAAGCCAGAGACAGACCAATAAAATCAAAGATGCTAATGCAGAAGAAGCTGAGATGGTGAGTATGAGATTGTGATACAAGTACAAGAGATAAAGAATAATGATAAAGTAAACGTATCTACATTGTTTTTAGATCTAAGGTTATTTTGAAAATAAATAGTTAACAAATTAATTTTTTTTTAAATTTTCTATAAAAAATCAAATCAATTTCATAATATTTTTTTATACTGTTTTAAATTAAAAGTAGATTTATTTTAACATAATTTATTTTATGCCTTGAAATGAAGTGGCTTAATAAGTTCACACATTTGCTAACCTCATTTAGCACTTACTCAATCCTGTTGTTTGTGATCTCAACTATAAACACCACTCAGCAAACTCAGTTGAAGATCTGCTTGGCAAGGCACCAAAAAGACAGTGTGGTATGGAGGGCTACCCTTCACAGAGTTCAGTGAGATTAACAGAGGTTTTCCCAATAGATGAAAGAATACACTGTAAGGCATTAAGGGGGAAGTGAAGATCATAAATATGTGGACATTTTTTAAAGCTATAAGTCTATTTATTTATTTTTTTAAAGGCATTGTCTTTCTCTATAACATTTAGAAAGTGGTTTTAGAAAGATATTAAAAAAATATTTTTTTCCGATCACTTTATAAAAAAATAAAAACATTCGCTTTACCACCATTTTTTGACCAAGAAAAAAATTCAATTTTTTTCACTGATGTTATTTGTTTACTTAGAATCACCCAATAGAAAAATTTTGAATGTTTCCAGATGTACATAAATATAGTTTTCAACAGTTGCCAAAGCATTCAATAAGTATTGACTCATGCTAAAAAATCCTGACCTACTATTTCTTATGCATCAGTCTTGAACTCATTTTGATTTGCTAAAGCTTTTGAAAAATTACCATAGTTCTATTTCCGTAAGGGAAGGTTAAATGCATAGAAATTATACTTTAAAAACAAAAACTACATGCGAATGGAGCAACTAATCAATATTTATTCACTAGAGAAAGTGCTTAGAATTTTCTGAAATGGGAAAAAAAGAATTAGGTAGCATCTGTCATCTGCTTCTGAGACAGTTTTTTAAACTTCTGTTTGCTATTCATTTTTTGGGGGGTTTGGTTTTCCAGTCAGATGTTTTTAGTCACCTAAATTCTGAACGTAAATTACGTCATTTTTTTGAAGTGTGGTGTTTCACAAAAGATAAAGATTTGAATAACCTAACATTTGATAAATTTCAAAGAAAAGTATAGCTCATTCTTATAGAATGGGACTGCAATAAAGCTTTTAAATAAAATACAAAATACACAAACAAATTGTGCAATGAAAACAATAAATTTGAGCTTTATTTTTAGACTGATACGACAGTAAACGTTTCGGCTAATGGCTTCATCAGTACAACATAAAATACATTCTTACAATACTTACATAAGTAATAATAACATTCTTAAAACATATTGTATTTTAAAATATTTATGTTAAATAAAAAGAAAGGAAAAACAAAAACAAACATGGACACAGGATATAGGAAAAAGGGGGAAGTATCCAAAGTTACAGTAAAAACCATTTTTGTGGTTTTGTGATGAAGGCATTAGCCGAAACGTTTACTGTGGTATCAGTCTAAAAATAATGCTCAAATTTATTGTTTTCATTGCACAATTTGTTTGTGAATTTTGTATTTTATAGCTCATTCTTCCACTCTTAACTCTTCATTTTGAGATGAAAGATGACAGCTCTGGTATTTCTCAATCTAGTTTTTGTTTGTTACTCACCTTTACCTCCAAAGAAAAATACTGTTGTATAAACATTTATTACATTTTGATTTATACTTATTTTTTGAATCTTAAAATCAAAGGTACACTTTTTAAAAATTAACAATTTCTACTTACTCTTACAGATACGAAAAAGTTAATTTTTTTAGTTATCATGGAGCAAGATATCAATCTTAGTTATTCATTATTTTTGTCTTTAGTTTTATGTTTATTTTAAGAATCATTATTTATATTACATTTAAAATCTTGCCAGACACCAAATAATAATAAATATTTCACGTGTTGCATCTCTTAAGCTTTTAAATTTTTAATTATATTAATTCCATTTCCTTGAAAAAAATAAAATTTTTGGTCCAAAAACCATAATAAACTTTATTTAATACCTGCTAGATACAAGTTCAAACTGGCGAATGCCTTTGAACCTATTTACAGCAAAGAAGTCCAAAGAACTTGGTTTGGAAAAAAGCAAACTACCAAAAGGCATCAAGTATGTATGGATTTTTAAAAAAATCATGACATTTCCACAAATGAAAATAATTTCAAAAATTTGTTTTTCATTTCTTATTGTGTTATCCATTTCTTATTGTGTTTTCCATTTCTTATTGTGTTTTTCGTTTCTTATTGTGTTTTCCATTTATAAACTCTATCTTTAATTCTTTGGTCAAATTTTCATAGATAATTTTTATATCTATTTAATTCCTTTCTTGTGATGACAAAAATCAATGACTTTTACTTTTTCCGACTTTTCTCATTGGCGCCATTTACTGACAAGCTCCATGCCATGTTAACAGTTTTGTAGACTGCATTCTTACAGATATTGACTTGTATTGCATGACAAACAAATACCTAATGCTCCCTTCTACACACAGTGAATGAATACTGTTTCACTCAAAAACATGGGTTAGTGGAAATTACTTTTTCTGTCATATAACTTGATGGAATCTAAGTTTTTTTTCTAACACATGAATGAAATATTAAAAGCCCATACCTGACTTACTTGTTTAAAAAAAGTTTATGAAACTAGAAACAAAAAGCGAGAAATATTTAAGGAATGCTATCCATAAAAAAAACAACATTTTCAATGTAAATTCAGACTGTAACTATTCAGTATTATGTAAGTATTTTATTAATTATAAGGGACATTAGCAATTAATGGTAAGGTTTAATTATAGATCAAACAGGAGGAAGGACACTACTGCTATGCAACATTGTCCATTAGGCCGTACCATATTAAATCTTTTTATCAATTCATTTCCATAAAATCCTATCCCGTGTGCGTGTGTGTCCCCCATAACCTCGTGGTTGTCGGGGGTTCTAATGTTTCCATTAGAACTTTCTCGGGGCTTGGTAGACCTTGGCCGCACCCATCTCCTCTCCAGGTCAGCGGAGGACATATTTAGCAATAGTCATTCATCAACATTTTTATTGTGGCTTTAACAAGGGCTAGATCCCACGCCCCTCAGCTTGTGAGGCGAGCGCACTATTGACTTCGCTATCCAGCCGCCGGTGTAATTCTTGCATATAAATTAATAGAAAAGTGCCCGTTCTTGTTTATTCCAGAACATTCTACGAGCGCCAGGACGAGCTTATAGCATCGTATGAGAGCATGGCCACCGACTCAAGGCTGGACGTCCTTGCCAGAAACATCCAAGAGCCTGGCAAGATTGTGACCAGACTCTCTCAGATTTCATTCCTTGTTAACTTAGTGAGTGAATAGATATTTCATCTGTACATAGTTTATCACTTTGTCTTTCCGATAAACTCTCAGATTTCATTCCTTGTTAACTTAGTGAGTGAATAGTTATTTCATCTGTACATAGTCAACCACTTTTTCTTTCCAATAACTGTCTCCGATTTCATTCCTTGTTAACTTAGTGAGTGAAAGGATATTTCACCTGTACAGAGTCAACCACTTTTGCTTTCCAATTACTTTAAGTTACAGTGCACTGGGACACCTACTAACTGAAATTGTTTAGATTTTAAAAAGTTGTTTTAAACAAAAAAATCTGATTGTTGGAGCTGTAGTTTCTGTAAATGATGTAAAGCTTGGTTGAAAAGATGCTCTTATTGTCAATTATTGAATCATGTTTAAACATGTCACCCGCCACCTTAGAACAGGGGTGTCCAAACTTTTTGCATGGCGGGCCAAATTCCTTGAAATAAAGACCCTCGCAAGCCGGATTAAAATTATATAAAAAATGACATAAGTTGAGAAGTTTTTATAGCAAAATTTTAATGTGAAGGGTGAAACTGAGATCTTGAATGCAGTAAATAGTTGAGGTCAGGCTCAATGCCACTGGTTTTGATACGTATGATATCACGCAGGTGAGAGTCACTTATTCTTGTCCTCACACGGTTCTTGTTAAAATTCATAACTGAAAATGTCTGCTCACACAAATATGTCGAGCCAAACAAGCTGAGCATTTTTTTAGCAAATGTTCGAATCTCTTTAAATCTCTCTTTATCCAGCTGTCGGTAAAAGTCGTTGAGAGAAAGCTGTTGTTGTCTGCTGCGAATTTCATTATCACTTTGCAATTCAATGAGTTCCAGCTGCAGATTGCCTGGAGCATTATCAGGGTCAACAGAGAAAGGTGAAGAAAATAACATGATGTCCTTTTCAATAGTAGCAAAGTCCTGAAAGCGTCTTTGAAATTCATCAGCCAGAGATGTGATATCTGCAACATACCTCTGCATTTGCTCATTGAAGCTTCTTTCTGGGAAACTTTTAATGATTTCATGTAGTGAGGGGAAATGGCTGGTATTAGTATTAGGCTGCATTTGAGACAGTTGCCTTTTAAAAAGTTGCAGCTTGTTCCCAAAGGCCTTGATATGTGAATATAATTGGCTTACCGCTGCATTTTTACCTTGAAGAATTGTGTTAAGTACGTTTAGATGTCTTGTCATATCAACTAAAAATGCAAAATCACCCAGCCAAGCAGTATCAGATAAATCTGGCATTGGTTGTCCCTTATCTTCCATGAATTGCCCAATTTCTTTTTTAAGTGCGTAAAAGCGCTCAAGTGCTGTTCCCCGACTGAGCCACCTTACATCATTGTGATACACAACATCTCCGTGTTCTCCCTGGATGTCATCAAGAAACTGCTGAAACTGGCGGTGAAACAGGGAATTAGAGCGAATAGAGTTTATTTCTTTTATTACTGGCTTAATGACATGATCACATCTAAGATGTTTGGCACAAAACTTGTTGGTGAATGATACAGTGAAGTTTAATAGCTTTGCCACCCTTCTCACTGACTTTGTTACATACAAGTGTTGCAAAGTCCACTATGCTCACCAATCATGGCAGGTGAACCATCAATAATAATTCCATATATTTTTTTCCAAGGTAGTTTACTGTCATTGACAGCAGAACAAACAGAAGTAAATAAATCCTTTCCCCTTGTTTGGTCTTTAAGACTCTGAAGGTCAAGTAATTCTTCACTCACACGCATGTCATCATTAACTCCTCTAAAAAAAAGAAGTTGTGCAGTGTCAGATGCATCAGTGCTTTCATCACAGGCTATCGAACAAATTCATTTTTGTTCTGCTTTTGCAAAATGTGTTGAATATAACAAAAGCCGAAAATGTTTCAAAAATTGTGATAAAAAAAAATATTTTAAATTTTTAAGTTCACCGACGCATTATTCGTTTCCACTTCCGAGTCGACGAAAAAATAAAATAAAATGACGTCAACAAATTTTACGGTAGGCTGTCAAGGTTTTAGTACAATTAACGTCATCGGGTTTTAAAATAACCAATTTCCACTTTGTTTTTAAAAAAAATTATAATCACAGATTTTCGCCATCATTTGACATACTCGAAAGAGTACTAAATTTATATTTTTCGAATAAATATACCATCTTTACAGAAATAATACGTCAGTTAATTAATTATTTCAGATGAGGCAGCGGGCCAGTTAAAATGGCTTCGCGGGCCGGTTTTGGCCTGCAGGCCGGACTTTGGACATCCCTGCCTTAGAAGAACAAGGTTCTGTGTGAAATTTTGTTCGAACTGAGATATTCGCGTTTGAAAATTTGATGTTATGTAGACCAATATAGAGTTAGCACCTAGTTATTCTGTACTTCCTGCAAAATTTGATGTTAAGTAGGCCTATATAGAGTTAGAACCTTGTTATTCTGTTCTTCCTACAAAATTTGATGTTAAGTAGGCCTATATAGAGTTAGAACCTTGTTATTCTGTTCTTCCTACAAAATTTGATGTTAAGTAGGCCTATATAGAGTTAGAACCTTGTTATTCTGTTCTTCCTACAAAATTTGATGTTAAGTAGGCCTATATAGAGTTAGAACCTTGTTATTCTGTTCTTCCTACAAAATTTGATGTTAAGTAGGCCTATATAGAGTTAGAACCTTGTTATTCTGTACTTCCTTCAAAATTGTCTCAAGATACAGCCTTCATATTTTTTACCATGACAGATTAATACATGGACTATAACCCGTTGGCTATACTATAACTCATTTTTGTCATAAATACGACTTAGAACCTTTTTATTATAAGGGGGCCGGTATGTTGTGGTTTAATTCAGTGGTGTAGCTAAAGCTGGTGTCATCTGGTGCGGTAACATCATGGGGTCCATCCCCCACCCCCACCCCAAAACCAGACTTCATAAATAGATTCCCTTATTGTTTCTGGTGAATGTGAAGATGTGGATGCCATTACTCTACATCAGGGGTTGGAAAACCATGGCTTGCGAGCCAGATGTGGCTCTATTGATGGCTGCATCTGGCTCGCAGACAAATGTTTGATTATAAAAAAAAATGTTTCTTCAGACTCCTTCGATCTACATTTTAATTGCATATAAAAAATTATCTAAATCAGCTAAATGCGAAAATATAAGGCGCTGGAAATACAATCTTATCTCTGCAACAAGCAGTGTTTGCATTTGAAAACAGGCTAGAACTCTTCATCGCCGACATTGAAACAGGTCGTTTACTAAACTTTGAAAAATTGGGAGAGTTCAAAGATACGTGCATATCAAGTGACCCTGTTCAACATCTTAATATTCAGCAGCTATCAGGCTGATCTCCTGGAGTCATTTAAAGCGCGCTTTGGAGAAGTCCACGAGCACCCCCTTGCTATGCCACTGGTACAACAACCTAGTCCGTAATCCTTAGAGACCTTCAAGATTTATTTGTTTGCTTTCCTTTTTTTTTCTTAAAATTAAAAAAAATTTGTTTAAGTATCAAAGAATGAAAAAAATGTATTTTTGAAAACTAAGAATGGATACGATCTTAATGTGAGCAAGACAGCATGTGTGTGGACTGCTGACTTATCTTCTAAAATAAAATACCTTTAGATCCCTTCTATTGTTCCACTCCTTTTAATCTACAGATGCTCATGATCGCCAAAGCTGTGGCTGTGGGGATGTCCAACTCCATGTCCATCATCTCCAGTCTGGTAGACTCAGTAGTGGACCTGCTGTCTGGTATAATTATCTGGTGGACGACAAATGCCATCAAGAAAAGTAGCATCTACGTTTACCCTGTTGGTGAGTGAGTATATCTGTAACTAAAAGCGGGAAGATATGAGAACTGTTTTGTCACGGCTGTTAGGATTACATCATCTGCATTAATGACACAAATTTTTTTATAAATTTTCTTTTGTAAATTCACTGGAAAATCAAATTAATTTATTAAAATCTTTTTAAAGAAGGATAATTTAGGACAGAGGCCTCAAATTTGCGGCCTCGCTGGCTTCATGCTCCCCACCGGGTGGATTTTCGTGGCCCGCCAGTAAGCTTACGAAAATGTACCATTCATGAAATTCAGTCAGCTAGTGCTGATACACATTAAATTTTATTGTTAATTTTATATACATGACATACCTATTGTAAATAATATCTGCTTTGAGCAGGTAAAAACAGGTGCAGTTAATAAACCATTATTTCAGCATTGGCTGGAATAAAATTACACAAATAAGTTTAATTGTTACGGAAATTTAGAAATGTAGAATTGTAGAAATTCCTTGTAGAAATGTTTGGGTGGTAGGGGTGTGTGGCCCTTGACACATCTCTTAAGTGATAAAACGGCACATGCCTTCATCCGAGTCTGAAACCCCTGATTCGGACGTATCTAGCTGTCAGTTATAAAATGTTTCGAAGTTTTTTAAAAACAATTTTATCCACAGGTAGATCTCGCCTTGAGCCAGTGGCAATCATCATTCTGTCAGTCATCATGTCGCTGGCATCACTGGAGGTCTTAATCTCGGCTATTAAGAAGATGGTTGGATACGCCACCAGCCTCGATGATATTGCCAACTTTGAACTGCCAACTGTGATTATTGCAGCCAGCACTGTGGGTGAGAACAGAAGAAAGGTTTTCTATTGCATGAGGGCAGTTTTAATGCTTGTAGTCTAGTTTAATGGCTGTACCTGGAAGTCAGGTGTTAAGTTTCTGCTTGGAATGAAGAAATGGCCATTGTCAATTCTGTTTTATGATGTTGACATAAAAGTTTCAAAAGTTGTTGTTTTCTTTTAATTTAAAAGCTTGTTAAATAATTTTCATCAAATATGATTATATAAAAATATAAGAATATGAAGAGCTCAAGGGAAGAAACGGCTATGTCACACTTTTGTAGTTTTGAGATATTCAAGTTTTAAAGGTCAAAATTATAGCCGTTTCTTCCCTTGAGCTCTTCATGTGTCTTTTAATGTAAACAATTGATGGTTTTATTATTTATGTAAGGTCCCTACAATATGTTCAATGTTTTCATAAATTCTTTTTAAAAATTGATCATTTTTACGTACTGTTTCAACTGCCAAACATTTATGTTGCCATCTACTCACAGTATTTTTAAAAAGAGTTCAGTGTTTTATGGTTTTACCACCTCACAGTCACAAAATTTGTTTTGGCCCTGTCCTTTTACCTGATAATGAAAAAGAAGCAACTGCAGTCTGGTCCAGTGGATGCCCTCATACAAGATCATCGCAACGACACACTGTCAAACCTGGTTGCCATTGTTTGTGGATATTTGGGTAAGATCATTGTAACAAACACATCGTCAAACCTTGGTAAGTTAAGAACCAAACCTTTAATAGTAGGCCATTCTCTAGCTTCTCTAGCCAGCATATTACAAAAGTGTAGAACCTTATCTGTTTTTCATCTGAAAAAAAAATTCTGTTCAATTAAAGATTTATTCTAAATTTTAGTGAAGAAGGGAGCAAGAAAAGGAAGGAATCTCAATGGAGGAAAAAAATGTAAATAATTTAAAATGAAAAAAAAACAGCAGATTTTAAAAGTGAGCCAGCTCCCATAATTGTTTAGCCCTCTTAGGATCTTAAGTATAAATGATCTTGTTTGTATAAATGATCTCGTTTCACAATTTTGTAATGACCAGCTACTGATGTTGAGTTAATTTCACGGCGAAACAGATTAATTTATATTGAATGCATTTTTGTGCCACTTGTTCTGTGGTGCATTTTTTTAATGAAACCATGTGTGGCCCTAGGAGTAAGTAAGGCATGTGGTCTTTGTTTAAGTAGACAGTTGCACTGTGTAATTCATGGAGTAAAGGTTGTGTTATACTTTGCTCCACTATCTTCTAACAAGCAGCATTAGGTCCTGGTACAGGTCTGTATGAAATTTAACATAAAATGTATATATTTGGGCTGGTACTGTTTTAAAAAAAAATAATTGTTTGATTAATCGTGAAAAATTTAATCGATTAATTTTGATTAATTATATTTTTATAACGCATATGTAGATCCTGTTAAGTTGCGATTCATTATTTCGCGGAATCGGTAAAGTCGCGATAATTCCAAGGCTCCCAAATTTTGTGACGTAACACAGCTAATTTGTTCTGCTATGCAAGAAATAAGGAAGAAAAACTTTTTTGTTTACGTATGCACGTCTAAATAAATAATAATAATACGAGGGAAAAGTATGTAAGTAACAAAATAGAAACTATTAATGAATTGAGAAAAAATTTTTTAGAAATATTTGCTTAAATTTTAATCGATTAAGTTAATTTTAATGTAATGAAATTTTTAACAATTAAACGATTAATTAATCGTTATTTTCCGCAGCCCTATAATATATATATGTATGTATATTGTATATATATATATATATATATATATATATATATATATATATATATATATATATATATAGGAATATGTGCTTAAGTTCAAATTGAGATATAAAAAAAAAGGATTAAATTTTATTAACATGAGAACTTGAAACGATAGTAACAACCAATGACCAACCATTGTCTCTAACGATGTTGGCAGAATGTTGGTTTTTGGCCTTTTGACCCAGCCTCTTTAAACTACTACTCAATAATTAAATTGATAATGGGAATATCTCAATTATTACTTATTGTTAGTTGGTGTATGTGATGTACATTGGAACATGTTTCATATTTCCTTTCCTATCCTGTCCCTAACCCATGGTTTAGCTTCTTGGGGCACCATCGCAGACTGTCCACCACTTCAAGCTATTTGTCCCGGTCCTGTGCTTCCCTTTGGGAGTCGGTAAACGACAGGCTGGTCCATTCCTTGATGTCGTCCACCCCATCTCTTCTTTTGCCTGCCTGTTTTTCTCTTCCTCCCTTGACTGTGTCTTGCATTAGGGTCTTTGCCAGACCTCCAGATCCTGCAACGTGCCCATACCATCTTAGTTTCATTTTCTTGGTTGAGGTGAGAATATTCTCGCATGGAACAATGCCAGTTGTTATTTTATCATACTTTCACCTTTTCATTTCTAAAAAAAAATTAAATTAATTAAATTGTTTAAATCCTTATTTTAATTGCAATCCTTGTTTTAAATACTACAGGCTCCCAGCAGTTTGCAGACAAAGTTCACACTAGGGAAATAGCATACATTGATCCAGCAGGGGCCATTATAATTGGTCTTTACATCATCATCAGCTGGTGGAAAACAGGGATAGGTGAGATTTAGTTCAATTATTGCCTAGTAGGTAAGATGTAGTTCAATTATTTCCCAGTATGTGAGATGTAGTTCTATTATTTCCCACTTGGTGAGATTTAGTTCAATTATTTCCCACTTGGTGAGATGTAGTTCAATTATTTCCCACTAAGTAAGATGTAGTTCAATTATTTCCCACTAAGTAAGATGTAGTTCAATTATTTCCCAATATGTGAGATGTAGTTCAATTATTTCCCACTAGGTAAGATGTAGTTCAATTATTTCCCACTAGGTAAGATCTAGTTCAGTTATTTCCCACTATGTGAGATGTAGTTCAATTATTTCCCACTATGTAAGATGTAGTTCAATTATTTCCCACTAGGTAAGATGTAGTTCAATTATTTCCCACTAGGTAAGATGTAGTTCGATTATTTCCAAATAGGTAAGATGTAGTTCAATTATTTCCAAATAGGTAAGATGTAGTTCAATTATTTCCAAATAGGTAAGATGTAGTTCAATTATTTCCCAATATGTGAGATGCAGTTCAATTATTTCCCAATATGTGAGATGTAGTTCAATTATTTCCCAGTATGCGAGATGTAGTTCAATTATTGCCTAGTAGGTAAGATGTAGTTCAAGTATTGGCCAGTATGTAAGATGTAGTTCAATTATTTCCCATTATGTGAGATGTAGTTCAATTATTTCCCACTATGTGAGATGTAGTTCAATTATTTCCCACTATGTGAGATGTAGTTCAATTATTTCCCACTAGGTGAGATGTAGTTCAATTATTTCCCACTAGGTAAGATGTAGTTCAATTATTTCCCACTAGGTAAGATGTAGTTCAATTATTTCCCACTAGGTAAGATGTAGTTCAATTATTTCTTATCATAAAAATCTGAATGACACAAGTGTGTTAAAAAACTGAATTCTTTTGTTGACAGCTCAGTTAAGGTTGGTTACAGGATACACAGCAGACCCAAGTTTCCTAAGTCAGATCACATGGATATCACTTAATCACAGGTAGTCATACTTTTATAAATGGGGAGCATTTTATTTATTTATGGGGGGGGGGTTGTCCTGTTTTTGAAAATTGACTTTAAAAGTCAGATAGAGCTGCTTTTGATTTTTGTCCATGGCTCTGCCACTAGAGTTTACTACTGATTATCTACACACAATTTTATTAGTTGATTGAGCAAACAAAAAGGGCACATTTTACATCATTTTGTTTGAATTAGTTAACAAAGTCTTAAAATTTCCTGTATATGGGAACCATTACATAAATATGGTACATAATAAGTCTGACTATGCTAGCACACTTGCTCTAAGTATTGTGGTTATGCCTCAACATGAGTAACTCATTTCTTCTGTAAACAGTCCTCAGATATTAAACATAGACACAGTCCGGGCGTTTCACTTTGGCTCAAAGTTTTTAGTGGAGGTGGACATTGTCCTTCACGAGGATACAAAGCTGTCAGATTCACATAACATTGGAGAAAGCTTGCAGGTACGTCGATGACGCTTGTTGGTTTTATACGTACTAAAGTTGGAATTGACAGCTGTGCTAAAAAGCTGTTGTCTTTTGCTCACCAAGTTCAGAAAATCATGTTGTGTTTCTGAAAGGTTACTGGGAGAATTATTTACACTCAAAACCACCTGCTAGTATTTTAAAAGATCTTTTAAGAGAACTAAAAATTCTTCTATAAACTATAAGATTTACCCAAACTTTTTAAACTCAGAATTAGTTTAACAGTGAAATGAAAATATTGAAGTTAGAATAATGGTGTCTTGAAAATAAATAAAAAACGAACGAACGGAAATTTGTCTCTGTGAGAAAAGTCATCATTTACGTTTGTTTTTCTTTAAATAATCAAAATAGAGTTCAGTTAATGATGTATGGCGATATTATATGAAACTGTAAAACATGTCATTTTAATGACATTGAATTGTTCATTAAAAATATTTCCATTGTTGGGCTTAATTGATGGCCAATTGTTATAAAAAAATCTTTTGAAGTGTATGTGTATATATATTATATATATATATAACCAGCCAAGCTGAACAATCGTTCACATAGCTTTATATTGTCTCAGCTCAATTTTCCGATACTGTAGTAATGTTTGGTTTGCAGGTGATATGTAAGCGAAGTGTTAGAACCATGGTAGCAATGTTCCCCTTAAGCAGCGCGGCTGCGCAGATATTTGACAGACGCAACGCAGGAGTTTAGAATCACCTCAGCAAATTTTGTAAAATATTGCACGCAAAATGGCTGTTGCGTAACTTTGCAAACGAGTTTTTTATAACTTTACACACGAACCAACGAAGCTTAGACTTAGAGGGAACATTGCATGGTAGGCAAACGATTTCTCTCAATGGAAACAATAACCTTTATCAACATTTTGAACATTCAATCACGTCAGTCAATAGTTTAAAACCAAAATGTTCGTGTAATCATCCGGAAATTAGTTTATATCTATCTGCCGAAATATTTTACTTTTTGACTTCCAGTAGATTTATAAGTGGTGGGTCGATTAATCGTTAAACATTTTTTTAATCGTTAAAAGTTTTAAGGATTAATCAAGAGATTAATCGTTTAATTTTCGCAGCCCTAATATATATATATATATACACATACACACACATATATATATATATATATAAATATATATATATAGGAAAAAAATCTATACAATTATATTGTTAATTGATTAATTTTTACCTTTTAAATTAATGCTCAGCAAAAACTTGAGAGGCTTGGTAATGTAGAGAGAGCCTTTGTGCATGTTGACTATGAAGTGAGCCACCGACCACAAGACGAACACCTGATCAGTTGATGTGGGGATCAGTTGATGTGGGAAAAAAGTGACGTTATTTCAGCCTGTGTCAGTTGCTGCCTTCTCCAGTTTTACTTTAATCCTGACCTACAGAAAATCAAATTGATTGACAGAGAAGAAAAAAAAATGTTTTTTTAGAAGCCATTTACTTGAGTTTTGTTGAGAAAATTTTTTTCTACTGAAAATATCTTTCTCAGTTTAACCAAAAAAGAATAATTTAAAAAAAAATAAAGTCAATTAAAAATAACTGAAAAGTAAAATTTCAACAGTTCAAAGAAATAATTTTTTTTTACTATAAAATGCTAATTTATGTGTTCATTTTCACTTGATTTAAGCCAAACGTTTGACGGGGTTCACTAACCATTTGTGACACATGTTCATGTTGTAATTGTAAGAATCAGTGAGAAATGCTGTGTCTCACATGCTGTGTCTCACATGTTGTGACAAATTTAACAACCGCAAGATTAATTTTGATGTGTGAAATAAAAAAATAATTTTTTTGACACATACCTTTTTAGTACGACATGAGACTTGTGAAGCTGTAGATCCATCTTTAATTGGTTTATCTCTATTCCTTGTCCAAACAAAATCATATCTGAGAAACGTCTCCCAGTTGAGCTCATGTTTAAAATGTTCAATATTTATAAAGCAATAACTTTTACTGAGAACCTTTGGAATACTATTTTTAAAATAGAAGTTTCAACATTCTGCTAAATTAAATGTATACCAGTTTTGGTTATTTTACACAATACAAGCCGTACAAGGTGATCAGGGTAATAGCCTCAAGCCTATCAGTGAAAATTTTTTTAAATTAACAAATGATATTATACCTTTAAAAAAATAAACTGTTTAGATATATGAGAATTTGTCAGAAAAATATAAGTAGCTTTTTGGCTATAATTTTATTTAGTAAGAACTTCACTCAAGGAAATTTCATATATAACAAAGCCCCATTTGTTATTTGTTTTTGATATGCTTAAATACAACTGCTTTCATGACACATTCCTCATGGTCAAAAGTTAAAAAATCTGGCATGACTTTTTGATATCATATACATTTTTAATATATAATTAAGTGTATGGAATTGTAAAGTAAGTCCAATTTATTTTTTTAAAGATTTACCATTGTTTCAATTGTTTTAATGCAATGAGTATTCAATAAATTTGAACTATTTTACAGAACGTGATTCTTTTAAAGAAAAACAAAGATTTTAAACAAATATATTTATTCTTTTTTTATACAGTATTTTGTATACATTTTACAAACTCTTTTAAAGAAAATATATGCATTTCTGCTATACAACTATTATAAAAACATCTTCAGCTTTTCTAATCTTTTTTTAGCATACTTTTATTCTATATGGCAATGATGCTTGTTAGATTTTAAGCTAGCAGTTGTTCCATCTATTCATGAATTACAGTATTTGATTTTTGTTTTAACCTGAAATGACAATGACATACCATTTGTTCTCCTATAATATGTGTGTACTCACCACCCCAGTTGTTTTAAAATTATTTATTCTATTTAGGCTACAAATTATTGTGTTTATACATGCACATTTTTTTTAGACTTTTATCTCGATCCGAAATCTCCTAATCCACCCCCCCCTCCCCCAAGGTGTGTACAAAATATATGGATGGTCCCTTACCACAAATATGTTAGAAATAACGTGCAATTAGCATAGCATTTATGTGTTGATCATAAAACATGCATTTGTACCTTGCATGTAGGTCATTATATTTAAAAATGTATACAACTTTCTTTGCGATAAAAATAGAGATTACATCTTCACCTCTGAAGAGTTCCCCAGAATTTAAAACAAGTTAGATGAAAAAAATATATTTAAAAATGATTCTCATAAATAACTTTGATCTTAATATTTTATATTCATTCATTTATTTATGCTCAACATTTTCTATTTTAATTTGTTGAACTAAATTAGCAGGTTGATTGATACAAAAATTGATAATACAAATTTCTATACTATTCTATTTTTAACATTCACTTGAATTATTGCATCCGAATGATGTCAATGAAATTTAATAATCCTATACAAAATTTAATATTATTCCTCATCCTGAATCTCATCTCTGAACTCAACTAAAGTTTTTTTTTATGATTCCGTTTCCATCTTTTAATATTTTAATATTTATAATGCTTATGACCTTGTCATTGAAGAAATTGCTTGATATTATATTTTAAAAATCTACATATTTTTACCTCCATTGTATTTATTATTTTTAATACATAAATAAATCTCATGCTACTAGTACTGCTAACTTCATGTGAATAGATCTATTAGGAATTCTCTCATTTAGACTAAGACAAATATGCACTGTGATATATTTTGTATACTTGCACATGCTTTCATTGTTATAAAACAGTCTCAAAAACCCATTACCGATGTTATTGTGTTGCGTTGCTTGTCATTTCTTATTTTCTGTTTAAACGTTGTATAAAATTATGGGCTATTATTCTGCTAGCAAACTTCTTTGATGAAGTTACTCGTCTCATATTTCTTTTGATCGTTATAAATAAAAGACTATAACAGTAAAATTCATTGTTTATTAAAATACTTAAGTTAATGGCAAAATAATAAAACATTTTAGTTTTAAAAGTATCTAATTTATGTAACCAGGAGGATTCTTTAAACAGTGGTGGAGGTTTCAACTTGAGCAGACAAAGTTTCTAAGTAACAGCAATCGCACAAGACCTCACATAATCAAGGGAACTTAAGTTGTCATTTTGGTGGGGAAAAAATCATCTTAATTTGCATCCAATGTTTTGCTATGTGACACTCATGAAATAGTCATGAATATCTATAATTAAATCACGGAGCAGTAATTACAAAGTTTCAAAGTAACAGCAATCGCACGAATCCTCACATAATCAAGGGAACTTAAGTTGTCATTTTGGTGTGGGAAAAATCATCTTAATTTGCATCCAATGGTTTGCTATGTGACACTTATGAAATAGTCATGAATATCTATAATTAAATCATGGACCAGTAATTACAAAGTTTCAAAGTAACAACAATCGCACGAGACCTCATATAATTAAGGGAACGTAAGTTGTCATTTTGGTGGGGGAAAAATCATCTTAATTTGCATCCAATGTTTTGCAATGTGACACTCATGAAATAGTCATGAATATATATAATTAAATCACGGAGCAGTAATTACAATCAAACCAATGAGCTCAAACATTGTCAGTTTCGTTGGGAAAATTCTAACACAGAGCCGTCTTTACACCATTTTGGGCCCCGGGCAAAGATATAGTGGTGGGCCCCTCCCCCGCACGAATAAAAAATAAATAAACATAATATATATAAATAAACATATTCCCATGGAGCCCCCCTATGCTCGTGGGCTCCCGGGCAAATGCGCAACGGGCCTATGCACTAAGACGGCCCTGCTCTAACACATTTGTCACTGTCTTCTTCAGTACCTCAAAACAATTAACAATCTCATGTTTCCATATTTTGTTCTACACTTCAATTTCGCTCACCGAATTGTATGCTGAGAGTTACTTGAAACTGAACAAGATCTTGGCAGATTGAATCGAGAGCAAATTGGTGGCACGGCACCTGAGAAGTGAATGCGTCGCCCACTACCACCCTAGTTAAAAAAACAAAATTGTTTGCCATCGTAGACTTAAATTTGAATATGAAATCAATATTTTTTTTAAAAGTTAATCAGTTCAATTTCAGGATAACTCACACACACACAAATGAATTTCAACTCTAGAAAAAGATTCCCCCACACACGGGTCGATGTCAGTTGAATTAAGGTAAGGACACATTTTGTCATCGTCACCCGTGACTGACGAATTTTTGTTAATAACTTTTTTGTTTTTTAAGATAACACCGTAATTTTTTTCCCAATGTCTTAGAATAAAAAGTACTATTAAGTGAAATACACCTCAAATATCTACTGTTAAAAAATAAAATCAGTTTGTATTACCTAATTATAAACTGATATTTTGAGTGCCTACCAGGTATTGAGTGACAGAAACTGAATGAGTGGAATACATTCATGCACTGTATTAGTAGGACAGCATATAAAACTGTTCTTTTTTTTTCTATTTTTAAAAATAATAAAACTTTTTCTGAAGTATTGTAAAAGTGTTTCATTACTGAAGTTTTATTACTTCATTATTGGCCAGGCTTCAGCAGATAACTTCTTAATCAGCCGAAAATCAGCCGCAAATGTCAATTTAAGGAGAAATCCGGCTAATCCGAATATCCGCCAAAAAATTATGTCAGCCGGCCGATTTTTTTAAAAAGTTCTATTCGCGACCCACAGGTTGGGAACCTCTGTTCTAATTTATTGTAATTAGTTTTTATATTATCTGATGTGTATATTTTAATAAGTTTTATAAATTATTAGATGGTTTAAGACAGGGTTCTCCAAACTACGGCCCGCGGGCAAGATGCGGCCCGCGAGGCCCTCTCATCCAGCCCCTGGAGACCTTTTAATCTCAAAAAAAAACAACAACAACTATTTTTACTTGTATTTTACCACTAAACTGTGTATAGTTGGACCCCAAAATGTTGACAGTTAATGCGGCTCTCCGGCAGAAAAGTTTGGAGACCCCTGGCTTAAGAGGTAATTGTATTTGGCTGAAAAAAGGGGATTAAAAAAGGAATTGTAATTTACTATTTACATTCCAAAAGCTTATTGGAATAAAGAAATTTTGATTTGTAGGAGGCTTATGAAGTGCTTTAAATTTTAAAAGTATTGCAGTAAAATATGTTTATTAGAGGGCCTACTTTTAAAGTGGGAATGCAAAACCATAAAATAATCAAATGGAATCATTTTAAAAATGAAAGGATAAATAATATAAAAGCCCAAGTGGCTCACTCATTGGATGTGGAACGCTGATGATGTACAACAGTCTATAGCAGTTTTAAAAAATCGTGTGGTGATTAGCGCTGTAAAAATATTTAATATGACGTCATTGGTTGATCTTATATTTAACACAAGGTGTGCATCAAAAGGTGTGCAAATTAATTACAAATTAAAGACGCGCTGTAAAAAATATATTATATGACGTCATTGCTTTAGCTTATATCTTAATTTTGGAAAAAGGGAACGATGTAAAAATAGGATTTGATGATTTATAATTATAAAATACTTTGTGTACATTTCAGGAAGTTTAATATTTCGTATTTATCAAACAAGGATAAGTTACTTGGGGTTTTGACAAAAAAAGTGGCGTACTTTATGGACGGCCCCTATAAAAATACTTTGTGAACATTTCAGCAAGTTTAATTTTTGCTTATGAATAAGGTGGGCGCCGTAGGCGCCCTAAAAGAAGTGGGCGCCGAAGGCGCCACGGCGCCCCGGAACAATCTAGTTTCTTGATATTGGCGTATTATTTCATTGATAATTATATGATTAAATATTTGGTATTGCAGATCAATTTCTTGATTTAAATAATTGTTTAAAACCTTCAGCTTCACCAATTTGTTTTGTATATAGCTATACATTTTTCATTGTCTTTTAAATTATGTTAATATGTGCACACACCAGAGGAATCGTTATCTTCAATAATTAATTTTTTTTAAAATTTGGCCTTGGGAAGTTGTTAAGTAGCCTCTCGCTACGATTATTGGCGTAAAAGATTTTTGAAATTCACACTCATGGGGGCCGGGGGCCCAAAAACCTTTTTTTTTCTTATTTGGGCTATATGAAAATAAAAAATCACTAATTTTTCTATTTTCAGAGTAGGTAGAAGAACGAAACTTTGGGAAGTTGTTGAGTGCAATTCCGCAATGGTAACAGGCAAAAAAGTATTTAAATTATCACATACTGGGGGCCGGGGCCCAAAGGTAGTTTTTTCCTTATATGAGCTGAACAAAAACTGAAAATCACTAATTCTCCTATTTTCCGGTATTAATTCTATGTTCATAAATAAATGATTTAGAATTTTGAAAATGTTTTTCTTAAAGAAGACATATATTTGAAATCTATATGTAACCTTCTGCTAGAGTTAAACCTCAGCAGTCCGCCTTGGTGACCGCAGGCCACTCACTGCAGGTTCACTCCAGCCCTCGAGTTGTAGTTTAAAGCTGAGAGTTGTTGTAATTTTACCAAACTTGTCCATGACTTTCCCCTACTGAGTGAACCCAGCCCCCAGCTTTTATTTTTGTTATTAAAGGGAAAATCATTAAACAGCTGAAATATTATTTAAAAAAAAAGATAATAATAGAGGAGATGTTTTTTGAAAAGAATGGTGTGTATAGGAGTGTAGGAAGAAGTGAGTGGGAGGCCCACTAGATTAGATTAGATAAATCACATTGACTCGTCTCAACCCGTAATTCAAAGTTGTCGGTGTAGTTCAAGGCCATAGCCAGGGCCATTTCCAGCCCCTCGTAATTCACAGCGTTGCGGTCTTAGGAGCCGTCCATAAATGACGTCACGCACCTACAAAAAAAAAGGGGGGGGGGTGGGGGTTACACTTTTGTGACGATGCGTAACGAGGGGGGTGGGATGGGGGTTGAAGAAATATGACGTCGCATCAAAAGGGTAACTTTAAATAAAACTTCCACGGAAATTTTGGTCACTTACAATTTATTTAATGACTTTAAAAAAAAATCAGTGCTTCTCAAAGTGCCAGTCGATAGGCCGGCCATCAGACGCCGTTTGGCGTAAGTTATAAAGACATGAACATTAAATCTAATTATAATCCTTTACTTTAAGAATCCACAAGAGAACGCATGAAATTGTTACTCTGCGTCGTTTGATGTTGACATCCAAGCATTTGTGATGTAACCGCAGCTCCGTTTGGTTCTCTCACGGAAGGAGTCGGCGAAATTTTTTGCCCGTTTCCACAAAATCTACAAGTTAATGTGTGCGTTACCCCCCCCTCTCCCCCAGACTCGAGGTCCTGCTCACATGACTCGGGGTTTTGGGGGAGCGTCGTAAGCCCCCCCCCCGAAAATGCAACTGGTTAGTTTCACAAGCATGACAAGTGTCTAAAATAATAATCTGAATAGAATTATGTGTAGATATTTTAAGTCAAAACGACACGGAATATCCATTTTTTAAATTATTATTATTTTATTTTATTATTTTAAAGTGGGGGGGGGGATAATCTATTTGATAGAATTATAAACGTTTTAAGTTTGATATACTTGTTAGATTGGTTTTTGGTCAAACGCCCCTGGCCATTCTAGATATAATGATAAATGTGCCCATTTAAAAAATAGTCAAAGTATTCATTAACTTTATTGAATGCATCAAATTCTTGACATCGCATTTCGAGAGGAGCACAAACAACTCTTCTTCTTGGCTCAGTTTTTACGACATTAATATCAAATATCACAAAAATGATTCGTCATACCGCCAAGTCTTGTGGATTAAGATTATTCTCACTCGTGTCAATATAAATGAAAGTAGGGGGGATTTAGGTGTCTTCGTATAGTACGTAGGTACGAAATCAGTGATACTGACCAAGGCAGGTCTCACCAGCATATTCACACTCCTGATGCAGTCCCAGCTTCGTTGGGCAGGGCACGTGGTCCGAATGCCAGGCGAGAGACTGCCAAAGAGACTCTTCTATGGCGAGCTCTAGCATGGCCAGCGGTCCCACGGTGGGCAAAAGAAACGCTACAAAGACACACTGAAAGTCTCACTGAAAGCGTTTGCCATCAACCCAGACACGTAGGAACTTGCTGCAATGGACCGTTCCACCTGGCGTTCTTCCATCCACGAAGGTGCCAAGTCATGCGAGGCAAACAGGATCACCTCCACAGAAAAGAAGAGGCAAGCCCGAAAGGCCCGTGCTGTCAACCCTCCTGGAGATGTCCCACTCGTCCCTTGTCCCTTCTGTTCCCGAACCTTCCGTGCAAGGATCGGCCTCATCCGCCATCTGCGCACGCACAATCAAAGCCAGTCCCAGCAACCCTCGTATGAATAGAGTGGTCTTCGTCGAATCGACGGACGAACAACACCATGTAAGAAATCTACATAGTGTCTAATTATAAAAAAATCATTTTCTGGAAGGAAACGACTCAATAGTGGGCATATGTTCTAAGCGTACATGTATACATGACGTATTTTAATCTATGTAGTGGATTGTAGTAATTTATTTAATGCCGTTTTACATAGCTTCACGCGTGTTACGATATTACAATGTAGACCTAAACTAAATAAATACTTAAATGACAAAAAAGTGATTAGAAACATACTTGTTTTCAAATAGAAAATATGGTGTTTTTTTGTGGTTTTTTTTGGGAGTGGGGGGGGGGTCAAAGTTTTGTGACGTATTTTTGGAGAGGGGGGGTCTAAGTTTTTGTGACGACGCGTGACGAGGAGAGGGGGAGGGGGTAAAAAATCGGCCAAAATCGCGTGTCGTCATTTATGGAGGGCCCTTTATTTTCCTTATTTGAATAATTCAAAGAACCAAAAGCTTTTTGGTTCCCGGGTACCCGTTGACAGGCCTACTTCTGACAGAAAACTAAAGAAAGACAGATTATGAAGACAGTTTATAAAAGTAAACTTGGTAAGGACAGCTTGTTAAGGATATATTATTAAAAACAACTAGATGTTGGTTTTTTAAAAACAATATTTATTAACACGCTTTCACAATGTGTGATTGTGGTGACAACATGCTGCTCAGTTGACCTAACTTCCCTCATTTTTGTGTCTTTGGCACAACTGTTGACCCGTCATGATATTATAAAACAAATATTCACTAATGATGACAGTATAAAACAACTATTACCTCATGATGACAATATAACACAACTATTACCTCATGATGACAGTATAAAACAAATATTATCTCATGATGACAGTATAACACAAATTTTACCTCATGATGACAGTATAACACAACTATTACCTCATGATGACAGTACAACCCAACTATTACCACATGATGACAGTATAACACAACTATTACCTCATGATGACAGTATAACACAACTATTACCTCATGATGACAGTATAACACAACTATTACCTCATAATGACAGTATAACACAACTATTCCCCCATGATGACAGTACAACACAACTATGCCCCCATGATGACAGTACAACACAACTATTCCCCCATGATGACAGTATAACACAACTATTCCCCCATGATGACAGTATAACACAACTATTCACCCATGATGACAGTATAACACAACTATTCAACCATGATGACAGTATAACACAACTATTCACCCATGATGACAGTATAACACAACTATTCACCCATCATGACAGTATAACACAACTATTCACCCATGATGACCGTATAAAACAACTAATCACCCATGATGACAGTATAACACAAATATTCACTCATGATGACAGTATAAGAAACCTATTCACTCATCATGAAAGTATAACACAACTATTACCTCATGATGACAGTATAACACAACTATTCACCCATGATGACAGTATAACACAACAATTCACCCATGATGGCAGTATAGCAAAACTATTCACCCATGATGACAGTATAACACAACTATTCACTCATCATGACAGTATAACACAACTATTCACCCATGATTTCAGTATAACACAACTATTCCCCCATGATGACAGTATAACACACCTATTCACTCATCATGACAGTATAACACAACTATTTACTCATGATGACAGTATAACACAACTATTCCCCCATGATGACAGTATAACACAACTATTACCTATGATGACAGTATAACACAACTATTACCTATGATGACAGTATAACACAACTATTACCTCATGATGAAAGTATAACACAACTATTACCTCATGATGACAGTATAACACAACTATTACCTCATGATGACAGTATAACACAACTATTACCTATGATGACAGTATAACACAACTATTACCTATGATGACAGTATAACACAAGTATTACCTCATGATGACAGTATAACACAACTATTACCTCATGATGACAGTATAACACAACTATTACCTCATGATGACAGTATAACACAACTATTCACTCATCATGACAGTATAACACAACTATTCACTCATCATGACAGTATAACACAACAATTCACCCATGAATTCAGTATAACACAACTATTACCTCATGATGACAGTATAACACAACTATTCCCCCATGATGACAGTATAACACAACTATTACCTATGATGACAGTATAACACAACTATTACCTCATGATGACAGTATAACACAACTATTACCTCATGATGACAGTATAACACAACTATTACCTCATGATGACAGTATAACACAACTATTACCTCATGATGACAATATAACACAACTATTACCTCATGATGACAGTATAACACAACTATTACCTCATGATGACAGTATAACACAACTATTCACCCATGATGACAGTACAACACAACTATGCCCCCATGATGACAGTACAACACAACTATTCCCCCTTGATGACAGTATAACACAACTATTCAACCATGATGACAGTATAACACAACTATTACCTCATGATGACAGTATAAAACAACTATTACCTCATGATGACAGTATAACACAACTATTACCTCATGATGACAGTATAACACAACTATTACCTCATGATGACAATATAACACAACTATTACCTCATGATGACAGTATAACACAACTATTACCTCATGATGACAGTATAACACAACTATTACCTCATGATGACAGTATAACACAACTATTACCTCATGATGACAGTATAACACAACTATTACCTTATGATGACAGTATAACACAACTATTACCTATGATGACAGTATAACACAACTATTACCTCATGATGACAGTATAACACAACTATTACCTCATGATGACAGTATAACACAACTATTACCTCATGATGACAGTATAACACAACTATTACCTATGATGACAGTATAACACAACTATTAACTCATGATGACAGTATAACACAACTATTACCTCATGATGACAGTATAACACAACTATTACCTCATGATGACAGTACAACACAACTATTACCACATGATGACAGTATAACACAACTATTACCTCATGATGACAGTATAACACAACTATTACCTCATGATGACAGTATAACACAACTATTACCTCATAATGACAGTATAACACAACTATTCCCCCATGATGACAGTACAACACAACTATGCCCCCATGATGACAGTAC
The DNA here is from genome assembly GCA_944989445.1 of Ampullaceana balthica. NCBI lineage: Eukaryota > Metazoa > Mollusca > Gastropoda > Lymnaeidae > Ampullaceana > Ampullaceana balthica. Next base: position 795,724 of record CALYLW010000112.1, on the reverse strand, counting down.
AACACAACTATTCCCCCATGATGACAGTATAACACAACTATTCCCCCATGATGACAGTATAACACAACTATTCACCCATGATGACAGTATAACACAACTATTCAACCATGATGACAGTATAACACAACTATTCACCCATGATGACAGTATAACACAACTATTCACCCATCATGACAGTACAACACAACTATGCCCCCATGATGACAGTACAACACAACTATTCCCCCATGATGACAGTATAACACAACTATTCCCCCATGATGACAGTATAACACAACTATTCACCCATGATGACAGTATAACACAACTATTCAACCATGATGACAGTATAACACAACTATTCACCCATGATGACAGTATAACACAACTATTCACCCATCATGACAGTATAACACAACTATTCACCCATGATGACCGTATAAAACAACTAATCACCCATGATGACAGTATAACACAAATATTCACTCATGATGACAGTATAAGAAACCTATTCACTCATCATGAAAGTATAACACAACTATTACCTCATGATGACAGTATAACACAACTATTCACCCATGATGACAGTATAACACAACAATTCACCCATGATGGCAGTATAGCAAAACTATTCACCCATGATGACAGTATAACACAACTATTCACTCATCATGACAGTATAACACAACTATTCACCCATGATTTCAGTATAACACAACTATTCCCCCATGATGACAGTATAACACACCTATTCACTCATCATGACAGTATAACACAACTATTTACTCATGATGACAGTATAACACAACTATTCCCCCATGATGACAGTATAACACAACTATTACCTATGATGACAGTATAACACAACTATTACCTATGATGACAGTATAACACAACTATTACCTCATGATGAAAGTATAACACAACTATTACCTCATGATGACAGTATAACACAACTATTACCTCATGATGACAGTATAACACAACTATTACCTATGATAACAGTATAACACAACTATTACCTATGATGACAGTATAACACAAGTATTACCTCATGATGACAGTATAACACAACTATTACCTCATGATGACAGTATAACACAACTATTACCTCATGATGACAGTATAACACAACTATTCACTCATCATGACAGTATAACACAACTATTCACTCATCATGACAGTATAACACAACAATTCACCCATGATTTCAGTATAACACAACTATTACCTCATGATGACAGTATAACACAACTATTCCCCCATGATGACAGTATAACACAACTATTACCTATGATGACAGTATAACACAACTATTACCTCATGATGACAGTATAACACAACTATTACCTCATGATGACAGTATAACACAACTATTACCTCATGATGACAGTATAACACAACTATTACCTCATGATGACAATATAACACAACTATTACCTCATGATGACAGTATAACACAACTATTACCTCATGATGACAGTATAACACAACTATTCACCCATGATGACAGTACAACACAACTATGCCCCCATGATGACAGTACAACACAACTATTCCCCCTTGATGACAGTATAACACAACTATTCAACCATGATGACAGTATAACACAACTATTACCTCATGATGACAGTATAAAACAACTATTACCTCATGATGACAGTATAACACAACTATTACCTCATGATGACAGTATAACACAACTATTACCTCATGATGACAATATAACACAACTATTACCTCATGATGACAGTATAACACAACTATTACCTCATGATGACAGTATAACACAACTATTACCTCATGATGACAGTATAACACAACTATTACCTCATGATGACAGTATAACACAACTATTACCTTATGATGACAGTATAACACAACTATTACCTATGATGACAGTATAACACAACTATTACCTCATGATGACAGTATAACACAACTATTACCTCATGATGACAGTATAACACAACTATTACCTCATGATGACAGTATAACACAACTATTACCTATGATGACAGTATAACACAACTATTAACTCATGATGACAGTATAACACAACTATTACCTCATGATGACAGTATAACACAACTATTACCTCATGATGACAGTATAACACAACTATTCACTCTTCATGACAGTATAACACAACTATTCACTCAGTAAGACAGTATAACACAACTATTCACTCATGAAGGCAGTATAACACAACTATTCACCCATTATGACAGTATAACGCAACTATTCACCCATTATGACAGTATAACACAACTATTCACTCAGTAAGACAGTATAACACAACTATTCCCCCATGATGACAGTATAACACAACTATTCCCCCATGATGGCAGTATAACACAACTATTCAACCATCATGACAGTATAACACAAATATTCACTCATGATGACAGTATAACACAACTATTACCTCATGATGACAGTATAACACAACTATTCACCCATTATGACAGTATAACACAACTATTCACCCATTATGACAGTATAACGCAACTATTCACCCATTATGACAGTATAACACAACTATTCACTCAGTAAGACAGTATAACACAACTATTGACCCATGATGACAGTATAACACAACTATTGACCCATGATGACAGTATAGCATAACTATTCCCCCATGATGACAGTATAACATAACTATTCACCCATGATGGCAGTATAACACAACTATTCACCCATGATGGCAGTATAACGCAACTATTCACCCATTATGACAGTATAACACAACTATTCACTCAGTAAGACAGTATAACACAACTATTCACTCAGTAAGACAGTATAACACAACTATTCACTCAGTAAGACAGTATAACACAACTATTGACCCATGATGACAGTATAACACAACTATTGACCCATGATGACAGTATAGCATAACTATTCCCCCATGATGACAGTATAACATAACTATTCACCCATGATGGCAGTATAACACAACTATTCACCCATGATGGCAGTATAACACAACTATTCACTCATGATGACATTATAACACAACTATTCACTCATGTTAACAGTATAACACAATTATTCACTTATGATGACAAAATAACTCAACTATTCACGCATGAAGACAGTACAACACAACTATTCACCCATGATGATAGTATTGTCCTTTCGTCCGTCGATTCGAAGAGGACCCCTCTAGTCATCCGAGGGTTGCTGGGACTGGCTCTGTCTGTGCGTGAGCAGATGGCTGATGAGGCCGATCCTTGCACGGAAGGTTCTTGAACAGGAGGGACAAGAGACGAGTGGGACATCTCCAGTAGGGTTGACAGCAAGGGCCTTTCATGCTTGCCTCTTCTTTTTTGCGGCGATGATCCGGTTTGACTCGCATGACTTGGCACCCTCGTGGATGGAAGAACGCCAGGTGGATCGGTCTATTGAAGCTCGTTCCCACGTGTCTGGGTTGATGGCAAACGCTTTCAGTGAGGCTTTCACTGTGTCTTTGAAGCGTTTCTTTTGCCCACCGTGGGACCGCTGGCCATGCTGGAGCTCGCCATAGAAGATTCTCTTTGGCAGTCTCTCGTCTGGCATTCGTGCCCTGCCCAACGAAGCTGGGACTGCATCAGGAGGTTGAAGATGCTGGGGAGACCTACCTTGGTCAGTACCCATGTATCTTGAATTTTGTCCTGCCACTTTATGCCGAGGATCTTCCTGAGGCTTGTTGCATGAAAGTGGTTAAGCACATAATATAACACATAGCATAATGACAATATAACTATTTCTGTTCAGCACGACATGAAATAGTGAACCTTACCTAACCTCTAGTTACATCTGCTGGCATCCTAATTTTGACCAAATTACTAACATCTATTCAGTTTTAATTTCCGTCATTACCACACCACCAAGAACAATAAACGCTTTTCCAAATTTGTGCTAGAAACATTAAAGAAACGTTCTCCTGAAACACATGTAGAGTCTATATGAATTCTTAAACCTGCCTTGGCTTGCATTACTTTTGTAAAATCCCATTGAGAATAATCTTTGCATGGAATTTTTAAAATCGACGAAATATTTTTAGCAATTATCATCGCAGGCCTATAAATCTCGAATTGAATTTAGCCTGTAGCACCAATAAATCATAAATCTAGATGAATCTACATGATGTAACCACGATAGTCGGCCAAAAAAAAAGTAAGACCGATGTTTGTCTACCAAAATTATGGCGATAACAATGGCGTAGCTATGGGAGGGGGAGGGGGGTCAAAATTCGAAAGTCTCCCCGGGCCCCCACATCAGGGGGGGCCCTATTAGTGTCCTAATTTTTTAACATTAAATATGCCACAGCCATGTGTGTGGGGCCCCCAAAGAGGTTAAGCCCAAGGGCCCCCAAAACCCCTACAAATTGCTAGCCACGCCGCCCGGCGCTAATACCAAACACAAAGGAAGGTGGTGTTTTACATGCCTCCAAGCCTCATATCAGGCAGTTTTAACAAGGGCATATTTCAACCTTCACCTTGAACACGGCTAGACACCGCGTCGGATCATCAGCTAAAGACCTGAAGTGACAGTAGCTGGGCCTGGGCGCTTTCATTGTTGAATAAATGACTCAAGTAGAGGACAGTCCCCAGGTACTGAATTTCCACTGAAAGTTTGAACCGGCCGGCATTAGGCCACTGCAATCTATGCGGCCGGCATTAGGCCACTGCAATCTATGCGGCCGGCATTAGGCCACTGCAATCTATGCGGCCGGCATTAGGCCACTGCAATCTATGCGGCCGGCATTAGGCCACTGCAATCTATGCGGCCGGCATTAGGCCACTGCAATCTATGCGGCCGGCATTAGGCCACTGCAATCTTTGCGGCCGGCATTAGGCCACTGCAATCTATGCGGCCGGCATTAGGCCACTGCAATCTATGCGGCCGGCATTAGGCCACTGCAATCTATGCGGCCGGCATTAGGCCACTGCAATCTATGCGGCCGGCATTAGGCCACTGCAATCTATGCGGCCGGCATTAGGCCACTGCAATCTATGCGGCCGGCATTAGGCCACTGCAATCTATGCGGCCGGCATTAGGCCACTGCAATCTATGCGGCCGGCATTAGGCCACTGCAATCTATGCGACCGGCATTAGGCCACTGCAATCTATGCGGCCGGCATTAGGCCACTGCAATCTATGCGGCCGGCATTAGGCCACTGCAATCTATGCGGCCGGCATTAGGCCACTGCAATCTATGCGGCCGGCATTAGGCCACTGCAATCTATGCGGCCGGCATTAGGCCACTGCAATCTATGCGGCCGCAGTGGGTCCCGCACTTTTGATAGGCCCCGCCTATCTTAATTTTCACTTATTATCCTTATACCCAGAGTCTGGGTCAGACCGGGCCCCGCGCAATCCGTTTCGCATACTAAGCCGCATAGGGCCCCGCAATGGTTAAGGCCGGCCCCTGGTAGAACACACTATTGTTTGCACGGCTAAAGTGAAAGTGATGCGGTGCTTACTACTGTATGCCAGTCAATGCCAGTCCCGTTGCGTTGGGCGACTCTCAGTAAGGACACTGACTAAAAATGTACACATTTGAAAAAAAAGTAAAAAACCGTAAAAAACCAAGTTTTTTTACTATAAATCCTTTATGTACGAGACATAACTAAATTAATGATCATTATAATACGCAGCGCAAGACAATCCAAAAATACAAAATTGTAGTTATGTGTCGTAAAACATGTTTAAAATAATGCGCACCGATCAGGAATATGTTTATAAAGAGTGTTGTCAATAAAATACGCACCTTATTGCGCGACAGGAAAGTTTGTTCAATATAATACGCACTACAACACTATAGCAAAAAAAGTTATCATGTTACATAGAGATAAATAAAGATAATCTAAAAATGCATTAATTTAATTACGGTACATTCGATTTATCTGAAATTTTGACACATCATTTTTATCATTGGCACGAGCCTGCCTGCAAAATTTCAGCTCGCTAGCTTACGAAGAAGTGGGTTAAAATCGATCCAAAGTTTTTTCGGCACTCAAGCTAGCAAGCAAGACCATAATGCGCACCGATCAGGAATATGTTTATAAAAAGTGTTGTCAATTAAATACGCACCTTATTGCGCGACAGGAAAGGTCGTTCAATATAATACGCACCGTGACACTCTATCTCAAAAAAGAACATGATACATAGAGATAAATAAAATGATCAAAAAATTCAATAATTTAATTACAGTACATGCGATCGATCTGAAATTTTGATGCATCTTTTTTAGTATCGGTACGAAACTGCGTGTAAAATTTCAGCTCGCTAGTGGGTTAAAAATTGATCCAAAGTTTTTTCGGCACTCAAGCAAGCAAGCAGACACAAAGTTTTGCTTGACATGTGCCACACCACTGCCCCCCTCCCTTTTTTTCCACCCCTATTTTATCATCCTGCCACGTAACTATTGAGGGACGATTTGGTTTATTGACTTAGACCTGAGCCATTCGGTAAGTATTCAGTGCAGCGTCCCATCTGCGGGCTTACATCCTCAAGTCTTTTCAAGTGATGCTGGTATATCTTGATGGCCCCAGTGAGGGAATTCCCACCATACCACACCCTCTTATTAAACCTAGTTCGTTTGATGTATAAATAAATAGTTCTTAGGTTTGGGGAAAATCCCATCGGAAATTTAGGAAGATTTAGTTTTACATTTAACCCGTTACACACAGTGGCACAACCAATGACACAAACAATGACACAAACAATGACACAAACAATGACACAAGCAATGACACAAACAATGACACAAACAATGACACAAACGATGACACAAACGATGACACAAACAATGACACAACCAATGACACAAACAATGACACAAACAATGACACAAACAATGACACAAACGATGACACAAACAATGACACAAACAATGACACAAACAATGACACAAACAATGCCACAAACAATGACACAAACAATGACACAAACAATGACACACACAATGACACAAACAATGACACAAACGATGACACAAACGATGACACAAACGATGACACAAACAATGACACAAACAATGACACAAACAGTTATAGTTGTAGAAATTAATTTGTTCTAAGCTAAAAACTTTAAATTTTGCCAATAAAAGTTGTTTTACTCAGGATAATTTTTTTTTGGGCACAACGATGAAAAAATAAGGCAAAAATATTTTTTTTTAACTTACAGAAATGATAGACTTATCAAACTTTATTTCACACGCACGCAAACCCACATATGATTTTGAGGATATAGATCTACATTTTATTTTTAAATTTAGGGAAAAAAATGTTTTTAAAATATGACAAAAATTAAAAAAATAGACAGGTATAGTTTATTTATTACTTTTATTTGCACACAAAAATATGAAAATATAAGCTTTTGTGGCTACAATAAATCTTATTCTTAGGGATTGACATATTATCTGGAATACTTATTTTCAATCTTTTCCCAGTATATCAATATATTTAAATTCTGGGGAAAAATAACTCTTTTAAATTCTAACTTCCGGGTTATTTGCCGTTCATGCCCGGATGAAAATTGCCAATATCAAACCAACGGCCCACCACACCCCTACCTTTTTCGGTGCGCACGTAAGTAAATAGTAATGGAAGATGTTTACTTGTGTTAATTTCTTTTATAAGCAGCCGACTCTCTCTGTCACGCGCATCTCTGCATTTATTCAATTTCTGTTGTTTCTTTACCAAACTGATCCAACCAGTGGCGTGTCCTGGGTTGGTCTGAAGAGGAGTTAACTCATCTTATCTGTTACAGACGCTCCTTCTATACAGAAGGATGTTGCGTCCTACGGTTATCTATGGTTTGTGTCCAGTCCTGCATTCTTATTAGAGTTTCAAATTTTGATAAAGTGTTGATTTTTTCCTGGTTTCTTCAGGCAACCCATTTCACGCCCGAGTATCATCTGGCCTTAAAAACTCTTAGAGGCAAACAACAGCGATCAAAAATAAAATTTAAAAAAAAGCCTTATGCCTGTCATGATAATCTTTTCTGACTTTCAACTGCTTCCAAAGACAGGTAGACACGAAGATACTGTAATGTGATGGATTTTTACTTGCTTAATTACTTTTTGTGTGTGTGAAATGATTATAATGTTGATTGTGGGGGGAAATTATAGGGTACTCTCTCAAATGGTATTCGTGACACTGAGTAAATAGTTTTACAATGTCAACATTGGGACAGAGAGAAGAGTTGGAATGCGTACAAAGATGTCGGCTGAGCCGAGTTTGATGTCGATTTGACTTAAAGTGCAAGCGATATTCAGAGAACGACTTATCGAGTTTACGCTGGAATTACAAAACGTACAGCACAAATTAGATTACATGAATACATTTCGCCAACGATTTGAGTTCTAGCAAATCAAAACTTTGATAGATCCTGAAAATTAAAACTTACGATTGACCAATTCATTACACATGTGATAAGACATCTATAAATGACGTCACTTTGATGGCTGAATGTTACACGCTGTTGGTAAGAAGTTATTTTAAAAACTGAAGAGCTGAACGCTAAATGGGACGTGCTAGATTTACTTAGAAGAATTTACAGGTAGAAGTTGCTAGATCGTTTTAAGAGTCCTTCTCACAGGCTTAACAACGACTTGGCATCGGGGCAGTTGCCAAGGCCGCCGATGGTTAATCCTTCAATTTATTCAAATTTAGTATTTTCCTATCTTTTGGAATTATAATTGTCAAGGGCGCAAAAAATAAATTAGCCAAGGGCACGGAAAACCCAGTTACGCTTCTGGTCCTTCTAACTATTACTTTGGAACCGTCCATAAACTACGTCACGCTCCATAAGGGGGGGAGGGGGTGTAAGAAAGTGTGACAGTTTGTGACAGGGGGAGGGTGGTCCGGCCATGTGTGACGTCATGGTGTTTTATATTAAATTTTATTTATTTTTTAATAAAAAACGAACTTTTTGTTCGAAAGTGTGACTACTTTAGTGTCCGAGATTTGTGACAGGGGGAGGTGGGAGTTAAAAATGGTCAAAAATAGCGGGACGTACTTTATGGGCGGCCCCTTTAACATATTCCCATTGTGAGATATCTGTCTCAAAACTGAAATGAATTTAGAAATATCAAAATCTTCAATGAGACCTGAAAGACTGCATTTATTGGAGAGATTAGTCATCGAGCTTTTTTTAAAAACAATATTTTGTTGTGATTGAGAAATTTGGACATAGTCAGAAGATTGTGAATTAATTTAACAACTACAGCATTTATTAATTGAATTTTACTTTAATAAATAGTTTCAGTAATTGAGCAAATAGTCCAGTACTACACTTAATAACACTTAACAATAAAAACTTATGGTCCTTTATCAAATCTAAAAAAATGGAACCTACAGGAATAGCCACACTAAAAGGCTCAAATAAAAAAAAACTATAATGATAATGAGACAAAAGCTAATATCTTTAACACATATTTTGCATCATACTTTTCTGCCTCAGTCGACAAGGAAGTTTTAATAAATTTAAATAAAATGGAAGAAATAGGTAACATAACTGTAGACAAGATAGGTATACATTCACTCCTTAAAAACTTTAAAATAAACAAAGCAACTGGCCCAGATGAATTGCCTGTCAGGTTATTAAAAGAACTAAGCAATAAACTGTCCCCAATCCTTGTATTTCTTTTTCAAGGCTCTCTAAAACAGGGTAAAGTGCCCCCGGATTTGAAATTAGCTAACGTAACTCCACTCTTTAAGGAAGATGATAAATCAGACCCTGGTAATTACAGAACTGGGCATGTATCACTTACTAGTATCACCTGTAAATTACTAAAACACATAATATATAGTAGAATAGTTAACCACCTAGATAAATATAATACCCTATGCTCACATCAACACGGCTTTAGAAAAAACAGATCATGTGAAACACAATTAATAGGTTTAATAGATGAACTATCAAAAGGTTTATACAATTATGATCTTATAGACACAATATTACTAGACTTCTCAAAAGCATTTGACAAGTTCACTACCTTAGTTTACTTAAAAAACTTAACTACTTTGGAATCTCAGGTCCCTTACATCACTGGATCCAAGACTTCCTTTTGGGCAGGGAGCAAACTGTAATAATTAATGGATCCAAATCTGCACCAATGAAGGTTAACTCAGGAGTTTCCCAAGGAACTGTGCTAGGTTCCTTACTCTTTTTAATTTATATAAATGATTTACCCTACAACATCTCAACAATGACAAAAGTTAGGTTATTTGCTGATGATTGTATAATCTATAGAACAATTAAATCAGAACAAGATAGCAAAACTTTACAAAAATACTTAGATGAATTGATAAAGTGGAAAACCAACTGGAATATGTCTTTCAACCCAGAAAAGTGTCAACTGTTAAGAGTAACAAACAATAAGAAACAAAAAATTCAAAATATTTCATTCATGGAAAAGAACTAACACAAACTAAAGATGCAAAATACTCAGGAGTCATAATAAATGAGAAACTATCATGGAATCCCCATGTCAATGAAGTTATTAAAAAATCAAACAAAACCTTAAGCTTTATAAAAAGAAACTTTTACAAATGTAAAAGAGATATAAAACTAAAATGCTACCTCACTTTGGTGAGACCTGTACTAGAATATGCATCTTCTGTATGGGACCCAATCACCAAAGAAAACATTGATAAACTAGAACAAATTCAAAAAAGAGCTACCAGATTCATTACTGGAGAATATTCAAAACTGACAAGAATAACACCATTAATTAAATCATTCAACCTTGAAACACTAGAGAATAGAAGAACCAAGAGAAAAGTAGTAATTATACACTAACCAATTAATTCTAATTTAGAAATACAACACAAAGATAACTTAATACAACCCTCAGATAGACATAAGGATAAAAACACCTTTCTTATTCCGTATGCAATAACAAACACATACAAATTTTCGTTCTTTCCGTTCGGAATTCGGACGAGGAATGGGTTGCCTGAAGAAACCAAGAAAGCCAACACTTTATCAACAGTTAAATCTCTAATAAATGCAGGACTAAACACAAACCACAGATAATCGTATGACGCAATAATCTACTGCATAGAAGGAGCGTCTGTAACAGATAAGATAAGATAAACTTAATAACTTCAGTAATTGCTAATTGTGCAAATAGTCCAGTACTACCCTTAATTACTCCAGTAATTGTGCAAATAGTCCAGTACTACCCTTAATTACTTGAATAATTGTGCAAATGTCCAGTACTACCCTTAATTACTCCAGTAATTGTGCAAATAGTCCATTACTACCCTTAATTACTTCAGTAATCGTGCAAATAGTCCAGTACTACTCTTAATTACTTCAGTAATTGTGCAAATAATCCAGTACACAACTTAATCTTGTGGAATTCTTGATGAAGGGACTGCTATCTCAGAAGCAACATGTTAGTGGCGAATCATGCACGTCTTGCCCCTGGCGATAGTACCCCCGTTACGTCACTGTATTAAACCCTTGTTTCATGTCGACCACAGTTCCCACAACGCAAGCAGCGATCAGTTACAACGGCCCTGTTGAGAACTCTCGGCGCGGTTACTGGTTACATCCGCCTTTTTGTCTTCATTTTCCCTCTCTTTTGTGACATAACCCCATTAGGAAACAAATCACGACCACTCTAGTGACGCTATCTCTGTGTTACTTGGTTTAGTCTCCCTTTCATTGGGGGGGGGGAGGAATCTGGTTTCGTTATTGAAATAGGGAAATCAGACACCATCGTACGCAATGGCTATATGTATTGGAAGAAATCAAGCGAGTTATTCTTTTATTATTTTTTTTGCGCTCAAAAATGGTGTTCTAAATCTGAGTCAAACAAATTCTACTCCACTGTTTCGATTACACTTCTTATGACTTGGCACGAATCGTGTCTCTGGTTTGTGTATTCTTGTTTGACAAGCCTAAGAAAACGGATATAGTTCGGAATATTAAATTATTGTAAAATATTATGTAAAAAATGATGTCAGAAAAATTGCATTGCGATTATTTGAACTCTAGAAAAAAAGATCAGTTTGTAAAATAATTATAAACTGAAAAGTTGGATGCCAAGTCCATGTAAACATTAAAAAAAACAACAACTTCTGATACATTATTTGTTCATGCTTGCAAAAATGCAAAAAAATAGAAATAAATGAAAAGCACGTGTCAGCTAAACGTCTTCTTCAGCAGAAAAGAAAAACAAATATAAAAAATGGAACAAATTAGATGTTTTATGAATCAAATACAAGACTCTGCCTCACTTTAGAAACAAGGACTTAAATTAAACGATTTGACATTAGTAATTTTAAATTACAGGCGTGTGTAATAATTGCCATTAAAATCATGTCTTCAAATTCACTATGATAATTAATATGTTGGGATTTCTTATAAAAGGAAAACACGCGAGTCTTGGCATATTAAACAAACAAAAAAGGTGTTCCAAAATGTATTATAATTTCTATTAAGCGAAAGATAAATGGGGAAAGAAATTAAATTCTAATGATATATATTGTAAATAAGAGGAAATAAATCTAGTTTCAGAATAAACATTCTTTGAAAATGTCAACACACTAACTGTTGTCTGTAGCATTAATTTTTTAAAAAAAAAGTCAAAACACTAACTGTTGTCTGTAGCTTTAATTAAAAAAAAATTTATGATTTTATATACAAAATGTTTAAACTTACATAATGTAGTCTATCTAAGTTAAATGTAGTACAAAAAATATTTTCTTATTCCATATGCAAGAAAAAACACGTACAAATTCTTGCTATTTACCAACACACCATCAACTCTAATAAAAATAAAAGACATGCATTAAACCAATGACAAGTGTAGCAAGCAATAATCTTCTGTACAGAAGGAGCGTCTGTAATAGATAAGATAAGTGTTTTTACATGCGAACTACGGTTAAATACCCAATGAATCATTTTGAATCACTATTTTAACGCTATATTTCACACAAGATTTTAAGCTGGTGTTTTCCAGACATATTATAACTAGGGGCAAGTACCCGGCGTTTCCCGGGTTTAACAACAACAACAGCAACAAAAACAAAAACAACAATAAAAACAACAAAAACAACAAAAACAAAACAACAACAAAAACAACAACAAAACAACAAAAACAAAACAACAAAAACAAAACAACAACAAAACAACAACTACAACAACAACAACAACAAAGCAACAACAACAAAACAACAACAACATGAAGGACATTGTCGTCGCAGGGCAAGGGATGTGGACAACAACAACAACAACAGCAAAAACAACAACAGGTACAACAACAGCAACAACAACAAAAACAACAACAACTGCAACAACAACAAAAACAAAACAACAACAAAAACAAAACAACAGCAAAAACAACAAAATCAACAACAACAAAGCAACAACAACAAAACATTTATTTTATGGCGATAGTCGCCTTCTTGTTAATCTCGACACCAAAATGTTTATTATTTTGCGTCACTTTTTTACGTCTTAAGTTTCAATAATTTTAATTTTATATATCTCATATAAGGAAAAACTACATTTTGGGCCCCCGGCCCCCAGTATCTTATATATATGGAACGAAACCTGTTTAATAACCTTTCCGGTAAAATTTTTTGTACGTGTACCAAATTTCACGTTATTTGGTTGTCTGGATCTTGAGTTATTAGGGAACAGACAGACAGACAGACAGACAACAAATGCGTTTTATATGTATATACTAGGGGCAAGTACCCGGCTTCTCCCAGGTTTAACAACAACAGCAACAACAACAAAAACAACAACAGCAACAAAACAACAAAAACAAACAACAAAAACAAAACAACAACAACTACAACAACAACAAAGCAACAACAACAAAACGACAACTACAAAACAACAACAGCAACAACAACAGCAACAACAACAGCAACAACGACAAAACCAACAGCAACAGCAACAACAACAGCAACAACAACAGCAACAACAACAAAAACAACAACAGCAACAACTACAAAAACAAAACATCAACAAAAAAATCAACAACAAAACAACAACAAAACAACAACTACAACAACAACAATAACAAAGCAACAACAACAAAACAACAACTACAACAACAAAACAACAAAAGCAACAACAACAAAGCAACAACAACAAAAAATTATTTTATGGCGATAATCGCCTTCTTGTTAATCTCGACACCAAAATGTTTATTAATTTGCGTCATTATTTTACGTCTTAATTTTCAATAATTTTTATTTTATATAGCTCATATAGGGAAAAACTACATTTTGGGCCCCCGGGCCCCAGTATCTTATATGTAAGGAACGAAACCTGTTTAATAACCTTTCCGGTATAATTTTGTGTACGTGTACCAAATTTCACGTTATTTGGTTGTCTGGATCTCGAGTTATGAGGGAACAGACAGACAACCAGACAGACAACAAATGCGTCTTATATATATAGAGATAGAGAGAGATATAGCGATATATAAGAGATATATAATCGGGGTTTCTTTTGTGGCTGAGTATTAAATACAGTCCATCTTCAAAGATGGGTAATGTAAATACATCTGCTCAATTGATTTCTAATTTATTTCAACATCCTCATGCGTGTTCGTTTTACATCTTTGTCTTTTGCCCCAGTCGTTTTTCTAACGCTTTAGCTTCACATCCAGCAGTACACGATCGTGAAACAGTAGTTACTTCACATATACGTGGTCCTATATCCATAAAAAAAAAGAAATTCACCTTCCCGTCCCAAATCTACCCCCACCCCACCTCCCGCGCCACCCCCTAAAGTTTGGACAAGATTTTCTTTTTAAGTTGAGTCCGTTTCAAAAGTGTGACGTGTTTCTTCCGGGTACAGGTGATACACTTCAAGTCTTATATATACAGATACATGCTATAGAGAAATGAGCCTCACACTTGGGAGCCAGTGATTTTAACGGATAAATTTCACGCCATAGTACAAGGATTATAACAGGTTATTATTATCTTTCCGTAGTACAAGGATTATAACAGGTTATTATTATCTTTCCGTAGTACAAGGATTATAACAGGTTATTATTATCTTTCAATAATCATCAACTATCAAGGTTTAGTCATAAGACTAGGGTCATTTCAAGAAATGAATTGTGATAGTGGAACATGGATTACTCATAACCATTTATTTTAATCTAATCGCTTACTGCCCCTTAGAGTCTTATAATAATTAAATGAAGTTGCTGTAAATATTATGTTCTTATTTCAATTAAACAGATATTTGGTACAAAAGCTCAACGCAGCTCTAATAAAAAAGGCGCTTATATGAAGAGAAAACAGGAAACTTTGTGAGTTTTTCTTTCACGTCAAACAATGAGTTTGAAAACTCTGCTGATTTTGATTGTTGTGGTTTACAATGACTTGAAATACTCCAGTGGTCTCCAGCTTGTTCATTTGACCAAGCCCCATCTTATCAGCCCAGTCAGTGGGGCTAGTTCAGAGGTCAACAGTACAACAAGAGCAACGCCCCAAGATGTCCAGGACCTATCACTGCCAGAAGTTGAAAAGCACCGGAAACACTCGTCTCCATTGGGCAGAGTTCAAGAGTCAACTCTCAGAGGTAATTCTGCCAGCTGTCTTCAATATGGCAGGATGTTTTATGTTTAGATTCTCTACAGATTTCTCAACAATATTTCTATCTGACTTTAAAGTAAAGCTGTAAAGGGTTTTCTTTTTTACAGTCACAGTGTTATTGTTGTTACACAAATAATTCAAAATTCATGACTCTGTTGGTAATGTTCATTCATGGTCTTTAAAAAAGCACACCCACTTGTTCATTATATGGTCATTGTCTCAGAAACTAACAGCAATGAGGCTTTGAAAATGAACATATGACAGAACACAACAGGGACACAGATTTCAATCATTGCAGGTGACCCCAATTTCAGTGGCTCATATGTGTTCTTGAGAATCTGTGGAGGTCAGGGCGGCAGTAAAAAACCCATAGTTCTTAAAATATACAGATTATAATATGTTCCCTTGTGTCTCCTTGTGTCTCCTTTATCTTGGGTCCGAGCCAAGAGATGCTGCAGTTAGTGAGATGAAGTTTCCGGTGCTAACTTTAAAATAAGAAGCTCGTAAATTATTAATATACGAGCAACCAAGCCCGTCCAAGGACGTTCCACCACCGTTCGGTGGCATGTTGTAACTCCCCTCCAACAGCCGTCTCGACCGGCATACATGAGCATCACGTCAAAAATACTATTCATTATAGTTAAAATAAATAACTCGTAAAAAACAGAGCTTTTGACTATAAATCCCAACGCGCATAACTCAAAATAAAGTATTGGAAGAAATACTGCACCAAAAATAACTCGTTTTGAACGTCCGCGTAAAAGTGTTCGATATGATTGGCTGTAGGAGTCATATGTGTTTGAAGGACCAATCGCTATCGATGACCGGACAGAACATTGCCTTTTATTACATAGGAGATATTATATTACTAGTGTATTACCCGTCAAAAATTACGGAAGTTTTCAAAATAAATACATTTCAGCTGAAATCTATTTATTTTGAAAAAAAATACACACCAGAATAAAAAGTAATGTAATACAGAACTTTTATTTATTTTATTTTATTCATATATTTTCATATTGCACAATTTTATGTGGAACGTTCGAAAAGAGTTATTTTTGGTGCAGTAATTTGGTGCGCTGGTTTCTAAAATTAGTAGCGCCACGGACAGACAAATTGCAAATTATGTATGTTGATTATGATATTTATATGTTTTTTTGTATTTGAGAGGTAAGCTAAGTTAGTTTTCTTTATACCCTCTTTGGGATAGAGAGTATGTGTGACCTTTTTTATGCAATAAACAAAGCTTTCTAGAATGCACTGCGCTTTCGCAATTACTCCTTCCTGTTCTTAATGGTTCTCTTTCTTTAGCATCCTGTGACTATCCGTTTATAAATTCAGAAAAGCACCGATGATGGAGAAGTATTAAGAATCGTTTTGATGAGATGCACATTTAATTTGTATTTCAAATATCAATAATTAAATTACGTTTAAGAAAAAATGGATAGTTTTAATTTTTCTCGGTCTATAAAAATGCTAAATTTCTTTTACAACAGATTTTAGAGACAACGGATTCAAATATCAGAGTTCTAAAAACCATTCAAACTATTACACATCTGTACAGGTCAAAACTACACCAAACACAGGAAAATACAAAGACAATACAAAGTCAAATTATGGTGAAAGTAATTTAAAAGAAGAATCAAGATTCTCAAATAATTTAAAGTGCAATATAACTGTCAATGGATCTGACACCTTAGTCGACTGCCAGTATAAGTTTCTAGAGAATATATCGTCTCAAATGTTTCCACAAAACGCGACGGTTCTACTTTTGGATCACAATGAGATAACTCATGTCAAAAACAATACTTTCCAGCACTTGACGTCACTTTTATATCTGAGTTTATCTAATAATCAAATCAAGAGTTTAGAGCCCAATGCCTTTATGGGTCTTCAAAATTTGAGGTACCTCAGTCTAGAAATGAATGATCTAAACTACACCAGCGAGAGTTTCCCTGATAATATCTTCACACCTCTTGACCACCTCCAAGAGTTACTATTGCTGCAGTCTAAGATGTATGTTAGTGGAACATATCCTGACATATTTCTAGGCTGTCTTAGTGAGCTACAGACGTTAACTATCGATTCAGTTGGGGGAATGTTAACTTTCGGGACGGACTTTGCTCGTTTAACCAAGTTAAGTTCATTATCAATCTCAGGAAACGTTCAGTGCATTAATGACTACAGCTTTGAGAATGTCGCCACAATTAAAGAACTCTATGTGTTCTATTTAAGTAATGGAAATAACATTAGCATCAACGCCTTTTCTCCATTGAAAAATTTGAAGTCTTTGACTTTAAGGCACATTGAAATTGGTCTTAACTACACCTTATCGCTTCTTCACACGTTTGTGGGTAGAAATATGACAAAGATTTTACTTGACGAAATAAGTTTGAGCGTGAGCCAGCAGGACAGAACTTTACTCTCTCACGATGTAAGTCTTACAGCTCAAAACACTAAAATCTTGTTAGGAATCTGCGTCAAGAGCTTTTCACTGATAGATAGCAACATATTTGTTGTGGAGAGCTCGGCATTCGACAATTCTTCACTGTGGGACTCGTGTTTAGAGAGTATAGACCTATCACATAATCCATTGACTGGGAGCTTCTTAGCCTTTTCTCGTATTCTGAGATTCAAGAATCTAATCACGTTTAATGCCACGGATGTTTATCAAAACTGTTTCAATTCAGGAGATTTTAATAAGAAATTTCTGATTAAACAATTTCCTCGAATCACACAAAACTTTATTGTGCCTAATATATTTCTCTCACAAGATCCTGGAGTACGTTCTAAAATGGACTACGTAGCCTTAGGTAATGAGACACTAAAAGTAGACCAAAGAGGAGATGAAAATTACCCCGTTACAAAAGAACCAAACGCAAACCTTCTAGACACACATAAATCGGATTCAGGACCAGTGATTTACGCTTACATTTCAAAGTCTTTGAAAGAATTGTTTGTGAAGAGATTCATTGCCTCAAGTCCATTGAATACTCACCTTGTAATAGTCAATGGAGAAAATGTAGAACTAATTGATATGTCAAACAGTGGATTCCACGAGTTCACTGGCGTGATTCACGGTTTAACTAATCTCAAAACACTGCTTCTATCTGGGAACGACATGTCTTTAACTTTGGAGAAATTCTTTGACACATTCCCCACCCTTGAAACATTGGGTATGTCGACTTGCAAGTTAGACGGACATTTTATCGCTTCAAAAGGAAGACGGTTAATTTCCAAGCTTGTTGATCTAAAGAACTTCTCTTTGTCCCTCAACTATTTATATATTTTACCCAAAGATATATTTACCTTCAATAAAAACCTGGAGCAGTTAGACCTGGCTGGGAATAACTTCAAAGATATTCCGTTTGACTTGAAAACCACACCCAAACTTACAAAACTGGACCTGCGTTATAATTCTCTCACATCTTTGGACGGCCAGACTACAAAGGAACTTGATAACTTGGTTCAACGTATGGGCAACTTTGAACTAATCCTTGAAGGCAACGTTCTCTCGTGTGGCTGTGAAAGTATTGCGTTCCTCCAGTGGATGAGGATGACACACGTAAATTTTGATAACAACAAGAACTTCACGTGCATCAACCGTGACGGTGACCTCTCCTACACGGCACATCACACGGACCTCCTGGAACTGTGGAGATTGTGTTGGGGAGAAATCTTCTTGGCTGTAGCCGTGATTTTCTTGTGTATAACCGTCATCGGATTTCTGACAGCTTTCCTATTCATCAAGAACAAAACACTTGTCTTGTCCATCTTGTTACAGTTCATTTGGGGTTTTGAACTGAAGAAACGCTCGGATTACGAGACTGGTGTTTACATTGGCTACTCTGATGGTGACTACCACTTTCCTTGTTTGTCTCTCAGGGTCTATTTAGAAAAGACACTGAAACTGAGCACGTATCTGGAAGACCGTGACCTACTTCCATCAGTAGATAAGGCCAGCGCTATAACTGAAGCGATTCATTCCTGTTGGCGTGTGGTCCTTGTGATCAACCAAAAGTTTCTTTATAGAGACGACTGGGCGCTCTTCACCTTGAAGTCCGCCATTCATTCTCAGAGCCCGTCAAACCCGGCCCGCCTTGTGGTCATAGTGGAGGACACTGTCCACCACTGTCTTCCTAAAGATCTGTTAAGTGTTGTCTCAGAAGAGAATATTTTTGTGGTAACTGATTGGATTCTGAACAGGGAATTGAAGGACTGGCTCAAGTTACGGTTGTATTTTTGACCATGTAGGTAGACAAATGCCAGTTTAATATGCGTTTTCCCTTTAAAAATACGTTATTTCGACTTTTAACTATTGTCACAAAACAATTATAGTTTATAAAAGTCATTTAGTAGCCCTAATAGAGCAGACACGGAAAACTGCACTATGTACAGAATTTTAAATTTTATTTACACTTTACGACTATGCAGCTTTTTATACAGTTTCTTCACTGCATTTTTAAATAAACACAATGTAATATAGTACATTTTAAAACTGATATTAAAAAAACATAAATCCTATTAGGTCTGTTCAAAATTAATGGTATTATTATTTTTAAAAAAAAAGATTTTCATGTTTCAAACTTATTCTTCGTGTTTTTCATTTAGCATAAGATTTTTACGGGCTATTCCAACGTTTATTCTATCATTGAACAGTAGAGGAGTACCGTTTGCTTGTTTATTTGTCACAAAGCCTATTCAAATTTTATGATAAACAAACGTAAACAAAATAAGAAATGTTTTTAATTTAAGTAAGAATTTAATTTTTTGAACCGAAAAAGGATAATGAAAAAAAAAGAAAGAAAGAAAAAGACTTAAAAAACACTATCAGGTATTTTGAAATAAAACAACTAATTAAAATGTATTATTAAAGGATGCACGTTCAGGATATAATTTAAAAAAATAATAATTAAATAGATTTATAAAAAAAATTGTGATCTATTTTATTCAAAACACACATATTTTAAACATTGTTATTTTGCTGTTCTACACAGAAAATGTTACCGTATAAAAATAAAACCGAATTGTCAAAACTACTGAATAATACTGTCACAAAAACTGAACATTACTGTCACACTCACACAACATAAATGACACAACAAATGAAAGTTACTGCCACTACCACTAAGCATTACTGTCAAAACCACACAAAATAATTAGCACATAAATGAACATTGCTGTGACAAACAAACAATAAAATTGTCGCAAAAAATAAACTGACAACTAAACATTACTGTTAGAACGACACAACATAAATTCCACAACAACAAAACATAACTGTCACAGGAACTGATCATAGCTGTTACAACAACACAATATAACGGTCACAACAAAATAAAAAACTGTCAGAACCTCTGAATATAACTGTCACAAACAAACAACACAATTGTCATAAAAACAAAATATAACAACTACAAAACTGAACATTATTCACAACGACACAACATAAGTGTCACAACAGCAGAACATAACTTTAACAACAACCCATCATAAGTGTTAAACCAACTGATTATTGCTGTCACAAATATACGGCACAATTGTCAAAAAAACAAGACATATCTGCCACAACAACTGAACATTACTGTCACAACAACAGAATATGTCAAATACAAACAATCCAATTGTCACAAAAACAAAACATAACATTCACAATATTGAACATAACTATCACAACTCAACACACCTATCATTAAAATTCAACACAACTGTCACGACAACTTGAGATAACTGTAACAAAACTTAAAATAAAATAATATATTTAACTAAATATCTTTGTTGTATTTCTGTGAAAATTGCTAGCTTTGGAATGAACTGGTTTAAGAGACTACTTTTTTCGCATGCAGCATTCCTACAAGTGCAATTGTTCTAAGTTTTTCTAATTTCCAAAATGTGTATTGAGATACATCCTGAAAAATCACTAAGTAAAATAAATTGTTCAATTTGTAAGACTTTTTCATAATAAAAATTTGTAAAAATTTGATCACTTTTAAAAAAGCACGAATTAAGCGTTTAACTAACTCGTAGGTAATACTGGATAATGAACAATTTCACATTATTTGGAACATTAGTCATTAGAGGTTACTTGCGCATTTTAAAAACTTTTAGAAGGTGATCTTCAAAAAAAAATTCAAACATTATCTTTAAACCAAAGAGAGTCTTATCAAACACAGGATACAACTTATACGAGGGGCGCGGTGGCCGAGCGGCAGCGTGCTCGGCTGGTTCCCTGCTCGTGCCCTGCTCCCGAGGCCAAACGGCGGTCCAGAGTTCACCCAACTTCGAGTGAGTACCTGACATCAGTTGGGGAAGTAAGGCGGCTGGGCATTTTGCTAGCCGCACAATCCACTCGTGTGAGGTCGCTGCAAGAACTTGTGAACGCTGCTTGACATAGACACATAGACACATAGACTCATAGACACATAGACACATAGACACATAGACACATAGACACACAGACACACAGACACATAGACACACAGACACACAGACACATAGACACACAGACACACAGACACACAGACACACAGACACATAGACACATATACAAATAGACACATAGACACATAGACACATAGACACATAGACTCATAGACAATTAGACACATAGACACATCTAATTGATGTGACATATTACTAACTATAACAGTGGTTCCTAACCTTTTGGGGTCCATGCACCCCTTCAGATGCCCCAAAAAGTTCATGCACCCCCTCATGAAACTTTCAGAAAATGCATAATAAACTATGTTTATTTTAGGAACACAACAGTTTTGACAATAGGCAACAGGGAATTTAGTGAGAGATCTGCTGCTTCTTATGATCAATCAGCGATTTAAATCTGGGGACTGTTTTGGACGAAGCAACTCTCATGTCATCCTCTGCATTCAACGTATTCCTTGCCTTGGTTTTAATCGTCAAAGAGAGTCAGTACTGCCCTTAGTACTGGCTAGTTGTGGGTAGGACTCTAGCTGGGCACACTAAATTTCAATCAAGGTATTGCAACTGAAAACACTCCTCAGTACTTCTCTGGTTCTCAAATCAATCAGGTCATCTTTAGCAAGGTCACTGTCATCAATGTTTTCCAAGTCATAGAGAAAGGGATTGCGAATCCAAAGGTCTTTCACAGAAATTTCTTGACAGAAATACCCATCAAAGGACCTTTGAAATGTTGAAAGGTGCTCTGAAATTTCCCCTTTGATGTTGTCAGGCAGTGATCCCTCAGTGCTTCCTTCTGCAGCAGATATTACAACTTCATCCAAGAGTGGAAAGTTTGCCAAGTTGGACTTTTCTAGTCGTCGTTGGAATAGTGGCAGTTTGTTAAGGAAAGCTTGCAATCTCTCATTACCATCCATTACAGTCACAGCAGGTCCATGAAGAGATGTGTTCAACTCATTCAAGATGGAGAAGATGTCAGCCAGCTATGCCAAGTAATGAATGAAATTTGCAGAAAGATGTACCTTTCAAAAAGGTTGTATATGGGCGCCCTTTGACGCGGCATGCCTTTTCTTATGGTTTACATTTTCAGATTATTAGTTTTTCTTTCTTTTTTTCCTTGTTTTTTTTTCTTCTTCTTTTTCTTTTTTTTTCTATGAATCATTCATGCACCCCCTGGAACCTGCTCACGCACCCCTTTGGGGTGCATGCACCACTGGTAAGGAACCACTGATCTATAATATCATTATCTATTATTAGTGGTACTTAAATTATTTTAAAATACTGTTTACATGGCGATGAATTGGCTCACTTTCACACAGATTTTGTTTGGATCCAGGCGAAGAATGCAAACCAGACATACCTCATTTACTATGGGGAAAAAAAACCCAACGGAAACTGCAGTTGTTAAAATACAAACATGAACGGAATCATCATCATCAGTGGCATTACAGCTTAAGAAGGGGGTTGGCCAGCCAATAACGTTTTTCCATTCAAATTGATCCGTGGCCTTCCGCCTTCAAGCTAGAATTCCAGCTGCCCCTTTCTCTCATAATAAAATAATGTAAGTACAATCTTTCGGAAGGGGTTGGCCTCTACGTAGGCCGGGATACGAGTAAGATTGCGGAAGTGGCTGTGACCTGAAAACGACTAACCCCGGCGAAATCGCCAAAACACATACCGAAAAGGTTTACTGGATTTCCTGGAAAATGATTTTTTTTAAAAATATCCGTATTTTGTCAATTTCTCGCCAACGATAAAATCTATCGGGTTGAAATAAACGCCAAACGATAGATAATAGTATTTAGAACAATGTTGGAGAAGAAATTTTTGAACAATCTCTTTTGGTTCGACTCCCATAATTTAAGCAGCACGTAGATAGCAATTGTTTTGTTTTGTTTATTATTGATTTGACATGACTTTTAATGTAATCTAGAATGATAGTTAATGGGGTTTTCACGCTTTGTAAATGCGAATGTTGCACCGTGCGAATTATATTGACAAATTCTTGGTGTACTCTAGAATGATTTCCCTTGAAAAAACAAATAGGAAATTCTTTGTTGGAAATTGCGTTTAAACCAGGGGTGGCCAGACCTGTTGTAACTGAGAGCCATTTTTTAAAATATTCAAAAAAATATCTTGAGAAATCTATAATCCACTGGACAAATCTAAATGCATTTTGGTCGTTTTATCTTATCTTATCTATACAGACGCTCCTTCTATGCAGAAGATAGTTGCGTCCACAGACCATGACAGATGATCTGTTTGGCAAGTGATGCAGCGTTCACAGGCAACGGCTTTGTGGGTTCCACGCATTACCCAGCCGCCTAACTACATATGTACCCATTCGGAGCGGGGTGACTCAGGGACGCCCTAGGCCCCGGGAACAAACCCTTGCCTTCACACGGATTCGAGCCCGTGACCATCGTACGGTACGACAGTCCAGTGCGCTGCCACTCGACCACCGTTTTGATAAATCAGAAAAAATGGTGACATAGATAGATACATCAAGGCAATATAATATACATCTGGGAAATCTAGATACATTAAGGTAAAGTAAAATACATCTAGAAAAATCCAGATAAATTAATTTAAGTGAACATATATCTAGACATGTATAGATATATCTCTGTAAATTAATATACATATAGAGAAATCTAGATACATCAAGGTAAATGAATATACACATAGACAATTCTAGATACATCTGGCTAAAGTAATGTAAATTTGTAGATATCTAGGATAAATCAAGGTAAATGAATATATCTCTTGAAAAATCTAGATAAAATCAATGTAAATGTGTATATATCTTGACAAAATCCACGTGTAATAAATAAGACAAACGGTGGTCGCACACTTCGACCCCGGACGGTTCGACCACGACGATTCGACGCCGGGCGATTCGACCCGGACAGTTCGACCACAGGACGTTTCGACCCCAGGGCGTTTCACCCCAATACGTTTCGACCCTTCGTATCTACACCGTATAATTCATATATATATTTTTTAAAATTATACTTTTAAAAATTGATTATTTTTAAAATTATTTTTTGGTATAAAACTTGCCCGGCGCTGGGCCATACGTGCCTGGCTCTGGGCAAAAATCTAACCTTGTCTAAACTTGTCTAAAAATTTCTTTAAAAATCTAAATATTTCTAAAAAAATCTAACATTGTCTAAACTTGTCTAAAAATTTCTTAAAAAATCAAAAGATTTCTAAAAACATATAACCTTGACTAACTAAACTTGTCTAAAGATTTCTTTAAAAATCTAAATATTTCTTTAAAAATCTAAAGATTTCTTAAAAAATCTAACATTGTCTAAACTTGTCTAAAAATTTCTAAAAAAAATATAAACAATTCTAAAAAAATCTAACCTTGTCTAAAAATTTCTTTAAAAATCTAAAATTTTCTTTAAAAATCTAACCTTGTCTGAACTTGTCTAAAGTTTTCTTTAAAATTCTAAAAATTTCTAAAAAGATCTAACCTTGTCTAAAAAATTTTTTTAAATCTAAAAATTTCTTTAAAAATCTAAAAATTTCTTTAAAAATCTAACATTGTTTAAACTTGTCTAAAAATTTCTAAAAAAATAAAAAAAAATCTAAAAAAATATAACCTTGTCTAAAAATTTCTTTAAAAATCTAAAAATTTCTTTAAAAATATAACCTTGTCTGTCTGAACTTGTCTAAAGTTTTCTTTAAAATTCTAAAAATTTCTAAAAAGATCTAACCTTGTCTAAAATTTTTTTTTAAATCTAAAAATTTCTTTAAAAATCTAAAAATTTCTAAAAAAAATCTAACCTTGTCTAAACTTGTCTAAAATTTTGTTATAAAATCTAAAAATTTCTTTAAAAATCTAAATATTTCTTTAAAAATCTCAATATTTCTAAAAAAATCTAACCTTGTCTAAACTTGTGTAAAAATGTCTTTAAAAATCTAAATATTTCTAAAAAAATTTAAAAATTTCTAAAAATTTCTAAAAATATCTAAATATTTCTAAAAAAATATAACCTTGTCTAAACTTGTCTAAAAATTTCTTTAAAAATCTGAATATTTCTTTAAAAATCTAACCTTGTCTAAACTTGTCTAAAAATTTCTTTAAAATCTAAATATTTAAAAAACAAACCCGTAAAAACAAAGTTTTTGACTAAAAATCCCTTATATATGAGACATAACTAACAGTATTGATTATTTTCAAACATTTACAGACTGAATCTGTCTTAACTCAACTTTGCATCATAACCCTAGTGGGGGTGGAGGGGGGGAGGGGTGGGGGGAGGGTGGGTGGGGGGAGGGTGGGTGGGGGGGGAGAGGGGAAAAGTCTGGTCACCGATTCGCTTGACCGAGCTCAGAGTGACACGTAAAATGTAAACAAAAGCGCCCGTCGCTTCGTTGGGTCGCCTCAATGCGTCAGCTCAAAATTTCACGTGGCAAAAAAACAATAATAAACCGTGAATTGAAATTACATACCTCATATAAGGATAAACTAAAAATGCATTAATTTAATTACGGTACGTTCGATCGATCTGAAATTTTGATACGATGCATTGTTAGGTCAGACGGGTCAGTGTGCCAAATTTCAGTTCGATCGGATCATGGGAAGTGGTTCATTTTTGACTTCTGTTTTTCCGCCCGCCCGCCCGCCGAGCCTAAGACAGAGAGAGAGAGAGAGACGGCCGCGAAGTTAATATAAGGTATTTTAAAAAAAATCTAACTTTGTCTAAACTTGTCTGAAAATTTCTTTAAAAATCTAACCTTGTCTAAACTTGTCTAAAAATTTCTTTAAAAAATCTAAATATTTCTAAAAAAATCTAACCTTGTCTAAACTTGTCTAAAAATTTCTTTAAAAATCTAAATATTTCTAAAAAATAAATTTCTAAAAATCTAAAAATTTCTAAAAAATCTAAAATTTCTTTAAAAATCTAAATATTTCTAAAAAAATCTAATCTTGTCTAAACTTGTCTAAAATTTCTTTAAAAATCTAAATATTTCTAAAAAAAATCTAACCTTGTCTAAACTTGTCTAAAAATTTCTTAAAAAATCTAAAAATTTCTAAAAAATCTAAATATTTATAAAAAAAATCTAACCTTGTCTAAACTTGTCTAAAAATTTCTTTAAAAATCTAAAAATTTCTTAAAAAATCTAAATATTTCTAAAAAACTAACCTTGTCTAAACTTGTCTAAAAATTTCTAAAAAATCTAAATATTTCTAAAAAAATCTAAACTTGCTAAATTTGTCTAAAAATCTAATTTTTTAAAAAATTCTAAATATTTCTAAAAAATCTAAATCTTGTCTAAAACTTGTCTAAAATTTCTAAAAAATCTAAATATTTCTAAAAAAATCTAACTTGTCTAAACTTGTCTAAAAATTTCTTAAAAATCTAAAATTTCTAAAAAATCTAAATATTTCTAAAAATTTCTAAAATTTTTTTAAAAAATCTAAATATTTCTAAAAAATCTAACCTTGTCTAAACTTGTCTAAAAATTTCTAAAAAATCTAAATATTTCTAAAAAATCTAACTTGTCTAAACTTGTCTAAATATTTCTAAAAATCTAAATATTTCTAAAAATCTAAAACTTTCTAAACTTGTCTAAAAATTTCTAAATATTTCTAAACATTTCTAAAAATTTCTAAAAATTTCTAAAAATCTAAATTTGTCTAAAATTTCTAAAAATTTCTAAAAATTCTAAATATTTCTAAAAATTTCTAAATATTTCTAAAATTTCTAAAAATTTCTAAATATTTCTAAATATTTCTAAACTTTCTAAAAATTTCTAAATAATTTCTAAATATTTCTAAAAAATCTAACTAATTTCTAAATTTGTAAAAATTTCTAAAAATTTCTAAAAATCTAAACTTGTCTAAACTTGTCTAAAAATTTTTAAAAATCTAAATATTTCTAAAAAATCTAAACTTGTCTAAACTTTGTCTAAAAATTTCTAAAAAATCTAAAAATTTCTAAAAAATTCTAACGTTTTCTACAAAAATCTAACCTTGTCTTAACTTGTCTAATAAAAATTTCTAAAAAAATCTGGTAAAAGTTTACCGGTCTCTGGTAAAGTTTGCCCGTCTCTGGGCAAAACTTGTCCAGCTTTAGTTAAAAATTGCCTTACACTGGCCAAAACGTGCCTGGGCTTGGACAAAAATTGCCCATCTTTGGGCAAAACTTGTCCAGCTCTGGGCAAAACTGTGGAAACACTCGTCTCCAATGGGCAGAGTTCAAGAGTCAACTCTCAGAGGTGATTCTGTCAGCTAAAAAGAAAACCCTTTACAGCTTTACTTTAAAGTCAGATAGAAAAATTGTTGAGAAATCTGCAGAGAACCCAAACATAAATCATCCTGCCATATTGAAGACAACATATGACAGAACACAACAGGGACACAGATTGAAATAAGAATATAGATATAAGATGAATATGATTTTAATGAAGACCAAAGATGATGTATTTCATAAACATTTTTTTTTGAAGGATGGGGGTGAATGTCACATCTGATTAACATAATTTTGTGACGTAAGGTCACATGTATGGTGGACGCGGGAAGAAAGGAGCATTTCTATTGGTTGAAAGTGTTGGGCGAACAGTTGTGTGTAGACTTCCGACAGGGAAGCATGATAGTGAATAGCTCAAGATTTCCACGTTATATTACCTCAAATGATTCTTATGTGTACAATATATATGTATATTAAAGTTGTTTTGGATAAACGAATTCTTCGGTGAATTATTGTGCACAAGATTAATTACTGTGAGAACGCCTACATAAAAAGAGTATATAAAGTTACAGTTGTTAACAATACTAAAAAACATTATTGGCAATACCAATACCAATACTGCCTGTAAACTCTATTGGCAATACCAATACAATTTTAAAACCAGTATTACAATACCCATACCAATATTTATTTATTATTGCCTTACCAATAACAATATTTGGGTCATTCGACGAATAAAACGCAAATACGTAGTTCATCGCTCTATATCACTTACATCGATAAGCGATAACAACATCTTTGGCTAATTTATACAATGTATTTTTAACCAAATTTTGTTCAATAGTTAACCCTTGCTTCATCAGTTTTCCTCAAAGCATTCAAAAGTCTTTGACAAAATATTAAATAAGTCGGCATACCTTAACGTCCTTAAAGCAACAAAAATTTTAATATGTATACTGTACACATATTGTGAATGAATGAATGGATGGATGGATGAATGAATGGATGAATGAAGCAAATGACTTTCATAGAAAAGCAAATGATACATAAACGGTTAAACATCATACTATAGTAAAAACAGTCAGACCGAGTCAGTGGATTGCATCACATCTGGAAAACTAACGATGAACGATGAATTTTAGTAGAGTTTACAGGGTAACGCCAACTATTTGGCCGTTACCACTTAGCCAGGCGAAGAAAAGTAACCATTTCAAAATGCGCACTGCTCAGTCGTGAACGAAGAGGGGAAAATTTTCGTCCTCCTAATAAAAACAACCTTTCAACAGCAGCGCTTGAAGGAAGTCCTGTATTCAGGTCTATGTATATTTTACGGATATGTGGATAGGCATCCTATGATGCAATACTGTCTGAAGTGTCTGCCAAGTAATTATTAATTTCTTGATTCTCATCAGGTGAATCATTCACACGATGTCGTCTGGCTGACAATCCAGCGAAGAAGTCTATCTGATTATCTGTACCATCAGCAGCAGCCGATGTTGCTTTCTGATCATCAGTAGGAGCAACCAACAGTGATTGTGAAACGCGTCTCTTCAGTGCTTCAATAAGATGCGAACGCTGTAAATTATCATCTATCCAGTCCAACTTGAATTTGGGATGTACAACGGATGCCAGCTGAGCATCAATGCTGTCAAACATGTTTGAAAATCTTCTATCGATGGCATTCAAAAGACATGAAGCTAATGGAGAACAAATTAAGAGCCGATCATTCTTTCCTTGATCAAGAAACACTTTTAACTGAGCCTTCATCACGACAAGTGTTTGTAGAAGGAAACCAAGTCCAATGTCTTTTTTAGTTTCACCCTGCAAAATATCTAGTCCACAACAAACAGGCTTCATAACAGCAACATAATCTTTAACAAATGTTTGGCAATGTCACTCTCAAGATGGCGACACCAAAGAAAAATTTATTATATTCAGCTTTATTCACAACCAATGTTGTAGAGAATTTATTGAATATTGCTTTTAGTATTGGTTAAAAATCAATACCAATATCAAAAATAATTATTGGCAATACCAATACCAATATCAAATTTCAAGAAGTATTGCAATATCGTCCCAATACTTAAAAAAGTATTGGCAATACTACCCATACCAATACAATATTGCAATAATAACAACCCTGACAACGATAACATTTCTTTTCTTTTTTTAAAACTAACCTGTAAGATTTGTTGATGCCGTGTTTTGTTTTGTTTGCCTCGTTATAGACCAGCAGATATTTAGGATTGCTAAAATTATATTCGTAAACTGCCTCCATTTCATTCATAATCAACCGTGGAACAATCTTCGTTTGATGAAATCTTGTGGAATTGTCCTACAATTCGTGAAGAAGACAATAAATTCAGCCATTCTTTAGAAAACTATATTATATAAGAAAATATTTTTAAAGTATATAAAAGTAAAATAAACATACTTCATTTAACACACAAACATGTTACGCACACACACACACATATATATATATATATATAGAGAGAGAGAGAGAGGGAGAGAGAGATAGATATAGTTATATATTAATATGTAGGTGTGTGTTTGTATGTGTGTGTGGGTGTGTGATTTATGTATTAATTTAATTAAAACGATATGTCTTGAGTAACATAACTTTTTATTAGTTATTTAGTAGAAGTTATAAAAACAGTTTTGGCTAAAATATTGTTAAGCAAATAAAATCTTAACAGTAATCTACAGAAAAATCTACAGTCAAAGTTACAGCACATCAACCTTCCACTCCTTAACCATTGTTCTCAAAACTCTCAGACTTTATATTGCATTGACACCTCGAGTATTTTAACCCTTGTGTATATTAGTTTGTTTAGTAACAACCCGAAGTACTCCTTACATATATTTTTTGATTATGTTGATTTTAGAATAGAGAACATTTTATATATATATATATCTATATATATATTTACATGTATATATGTCTTATCTTATCATATCTTTATATTGTATAATTAAATATCGTTGTTTGTCGTAAGACAGATACGTTTTTCAGTTATTTATTTATAGTTCATGCCATTAGAAGCCTCTCTCTTACACAGCTCATAACACTGAAGGCATCTACTATTATGTAGCACTGTGGGCATTCTTCAAATAATATAACAGTGGGGTAAATGATTTATATTCCAAGTTATAAATACATTTTTATACTCTTTCGAAGATACGTTTTTCTTAAAAACAATTATTTTATTTAAGATAGATTTGACGTATCAAACAGATGTGTTGGCGTAAAGAAACAAACTATTATTTACGCCATTTCTTCTCATATACGTGACCATACTGCGTTGACACATTATAGATGAAACATTAGTGTGAAATATTGTATTTATGGTGGGGTATTTAAAGATATAAAAAATTCACATAGCTTGTATAATTGCATAACATCAGTGTAAAATAAAGTAATATCTCTTTTAACCTGTGTCAGTGTCGTGTTATCTGGGACAATATCAAGGTGTTGAAACCTGTTGGACGTTCCGGCAATGTCAAGGTCGACTTTAAAATGGACCATGTGGTGATGCATTGTCCCAGTGATCCACTCGTTCAAGCGAAAACCATAATCTTTCAAATGGTCCTTGAAAGGAGACACCTGGATGTAGCCTGTTGAAATATGTCAAGCAAACTCCTCTCAACTTGTCTGACAACGTGAAAAATGAAATAATAATGTATTTTGCATTCCTTATTGATTTAAGTTCGTGTTGTGACACGAGTGAAGCTTATTTGATGTCTCTTTTTTAAATAAATAAAGATAAATACAATATTATATTGCATTATTATATTTTAAAGATAAATAAAATAATCTTCACAAAAATGAGTATTATTCTGTTGAAAATTGTAATTATAATAGAGTGTAAATCTAAAAGATCAATAAAATACAAATCCATGCTGTATTTAGAGAATAAATTTTATATAGTTAATACTCTTTTAGGAAACATTATTTTGACAATATTTTTTTTAAAAATTTGTGAATATAATCACATTAGCCTTTAGTTCCCTTTACGGATTCAGAAATGTTATTACCATTTCATGAACATGTCAAATAATGGTAACCCTAGCATTAGGCGCTCACCTGTACTCATAACTCGGGTCTCAATGACCCCATTTTGATGAAATATGTAGTCAATGACATAATCATAGTTGCCAGTTGTCAAGATAGATCTGAAACAGTTGGAACATTAATCCTACAGAAGAAAATTGTTTATATTAACAATATGTCAAATAATTATTTTTTTTCCGAGGACAATAACCACTTACGTGAAGGTAATACACAAGTCAAGACATCTTCCTCTCAGTTAAACATCGGAGGAATATTTCATTTTGTCTAATTGTGTATACGAAATAGGGCCGTACTGAATTCAATTCTTTATAAAATTCGGCCGAAGTCGAATTTGGCCCGATTTATGGAGTAAAATCCGGTGGAAGCCGGGGCCAAATTTGTAAAAATTGCCGGATTTTGGATATGCCGGAGCGGGAGCCATTATATGTATATATATTAGGACTCTACCAGCAAGCCAGATTTTCACCGGATTTATGAAGAGAAATCCTGCCGGAGCTGGATTTGTAAAAACGGCTGGTTTCTGCTTATGACGGAGCCGAAATCTGGTACACCCCTAATAGATAATCTCCATACTGCAATTGGGTTTAGGGTCTTACAAATCTTACAGGTTTCTTCAAAGGTCAGGTGTCCTAACAATGTGTTAATTATGTCGTTATTTATTTAGTATAACGAACTGTAATAATCATTTGTTTTTTTGTTTTTTTACAATAACGTAGTCACAAACAACATGAGTTAGTTGCAAACAATTGACTGACATCAGTTAGAATACAAGAGATGTAATAGAATGTGTAATTAAAACAATAAATTACAGCTTTATTAAAGGACAAACACATTTGTAAATACTTCGGAAAATGCCTTCATCAGTGAAAAAAAATATTTAAAAAAATCATTAAAAAAAATAAACACAGTTATTCAATTAATTTATTCTTCACCTACTAAACCATTGAAAACCTGTTAAGTAGAGAGAAACAACAGAGAAACGAAAACAAGAAAGTGGGGCAGGAGACATAAAAAACAAACAAACACGCATAGGAAAAAATAAATGAAGCATCAAATGTGACAGTTTAAACCCCAAAGCTGTATAACATTTGTCAGAAATCCTAATGTCATACCCACCCACCCCCTCTTTTGAAAGATAATAGTATGAAAAGTGCGTAACCCGCTCATAAGCCAACCCCAAAAATAAAACAGCGTAAACAAAGTGGTACACATTGTTTAAATCCTTTATATTAACTCGTAGGGTCTGTTTGTTTGCTTGTTTGTCGAAAATAATTTGGATTGATTTTTAACCCACTTCCTCGTAAGCTAACGAGTTGAAATTTTGCAGGCAGTTTTGTGCTGATTATAAAAACGATGTGTCAAAATTTCAGATCGATCGCATGTACTGTAAATTATTGAATTTTTATTTTAGTTTATTTATCTCTATGTATCATGTTAAATTTTTGAGATAGAGTGTCGTGGTGCGTATTATATTGAACAACCTTTCCTGTCGCTCAATAAGGTGCGTGTTTTAATGACAACACTTTTTATAAACATATTCCTGATCGATGCGCATTATATGAAACCTGTTTTACGACACAACTGCAATTTTTTTTTATTTTTGGACAAGCAATAAATACCGTCCAAGGACGTTCCGCCACAGTTCGGTAGCATGTTGTAACACCCCCCCCCCAACAGCCGTCTTGACCGGCATTACACGTGATTCACGTCAAAAATAAATAACTATAACTCGTAAAAACAGAGCTTTTTGCTATAAATCCCAAACGCGCATAACTCAAAATAAAGTCTTGGAAGAAATACTGCACTAAAAATAACTCGTTTTGAACTTCCGTGTAAATGGCGTAAACGTGTTCAATATGATTGGCTGTAGGAGTCATATGAGTTTGAGGGACCAACCGCTATAGATGACCGGACAGAATGGACAGAAAGGACAGAAACTTGTGTTTTTTTATACAGGATGGTCTTGCGCTGCGTATTTTAATGAACATTCTTTTAGTTATGTCTCGTACATCAAGGATTTATAGTCAGAAACTTGTTTTTTACGGTTTTTTAAAAATTTTAAACTAAAAGCTAAATCAGTTATTAAGATACACTACATTTGTATTTCTTAGTATTTTGTACTACCAATAATTGTCTTTGGGCTCTTTGTTAGACAAGAATTACCGGTATTTTTTTGTTTCTTTGGTAAACAGAGGCGAAAGCGCCTATATTAAAATTTGTTTTTTAAAACAAAATTTGTAAAACACTTTATTAAAACATTCACATAAAATGAACAAAAAAACTGTTTTTTAAAAGAATGAGGCCCAGCTGCAGTGAGGAATGTAGAATCTCGCATGAAAAAGCAGAAAATAATTTTTAAGTAACAAACTAAGTAGTCACACAGGGTGACTCAGAATTCTAAGTTTTATTGATATTTATTGTGATCGATTGTGGGATTTAATGTGAGATATAAAATTTGATCAACTAACACAAAAGTTCTGAGTCCCCCTGTGTGACTACTTAGTTTGTGACTAAAAAATTATTTTCTGCTTTTTCATGCGAGATTCTACATTCCTCACTGCAGCGGGGCCTCATTCTTTTAAAAACGATTTTTTGTTCATTATTTTTTCTACTTTTAAGCGTTAACAAAAAATGTGTAAAACTTAATTTCATTCATGAAGTCCTGTTAAATGTCCTGTTCGCAAAGTTCATCTAGAGACGAAATTTTTAGCAAAATTTGACATTTTCTATAAATATAAACTTACACATTCTTAACTCCTTTCCATATGTGCCTTGATCCACGTAGCAAAAAAAAATATTTTTTGACAACACTTATATTCTCTATATAAGACGTTCTATGGATTCGCTTGTTCTATCTGGAATGATTTTCTATACACACTACACATATCATATACACAACACGACTATGCATCACGGGAAGTATGTCATTTTTGACTTTTGTTTTTAATAATAATAATAATAATAAATTTATTATTTATATAGCGCTGTATCCCAGTAAGGAACTGGGCTCACAGCGCTTTACATGAAAGAAATGACATACCTATAAGCATTAAATTAACTTTCATAGCATAACAAACATAAAATTACAGTACATTATACATAAGCTACGTTAATCATAAACAAGAAATGTTGTTTCATTAATTTTGAAAATAAATTTTGGAAAGATGTGTCTTAAGTGCAGTCTTGAAGGACTTGGTTGTTTGAATACTACTTATGTGTAATGGTAGACAATTCCATTGTTTGGCTGCACAAAAAGAGAACGACCTTTCACCAAATGTTTTGGTGCTTGTCTTAGGAACAGAGAGAACGCGTGTGTCTGCAGAAGATCGTAGCTGGCGAGTGGGTGAGTAGACCGACAAAAGTTCAGTAAGATACGATGGGCATGAGTCCGAAAAGAAGTTGTGACAGAGAAGGGCAAATTTATAATCAATACGGGCTTGTATAGACAGCCAATGAAGTGAGTGAAGAAGTGGAGTAACATGGTCATGTTTTTTTGCCTTGAGCACCAGTCTGGCAGCTGAATTTTGAACTTTCTGTAGTTTTTCAATGCATTGTTTTGGCGCACCTGACAGAAGAGAATTGCAGTAATCCATACAAGCTAGTACAAGAGCACAGACTAGAGTTTTTGTTGCACTAACTATTAAGTAATGACGGATTGAGCTGATCTGATGAATGGCAGTGTAGGCAGAGCGACATATGTGATTGATGAAGTTGTTAATAGACATGTTGTCAGAAATAATGTAGCCAAGATTCCTAGTCGATGTTGTGAACAGAATATCCGAACTGGCTACGTGAATTGACTTCGGAAGAGACAAAGTACTGCGTGATTTATTGTTGCAAAATAGAAGTGCTTCAGTCTTGTCATCATGCAGCTTGAGTTTGAGAACGTCATCCAAGACTTTACCTCACCAAT
The DNA here is from genome assembly GCA_944989445.1 of Ampullaceana balthica. NCBI lineage: Eukaryota > Metazoa > Mollusca > Gastropoda > Lymnaeidae > Ampullaceana > Ampullaceana balthica. The sequence continues at coordinate 759,541 of CALYLW010000112.1, read as the reverse complement.
GCACTCTTGCATCAATAGGAGAGCGGAGTCCATATTAGAGGGATCAGTGTGAGTATATAGCTGAGTATCATCTGCAAATGATTGGCTTTTAACTGAATGCTTTTCGAGCAGTAGAAGTAGTGGCCTTGTATACAGTACAAAAAGTACCGGGCCCAAAACAGAGCCCTGAGGCACACCATAAAGCAAGTCAGCTTTGTGAGAGATACAGCCATCTACTGATACTACCTGTGATCTGTTAGATAAGTATGATTGAAACCAAGCCAGAACTGAGCCAGAAATTCCAAACTAATTGTGCAGGGATTTCAGCAGTGTTTGATGGTCGACAGTGTCAAAGGCTGCACTAAGATCTAAGAGGACCAATATAAAAATTTTCCCACTGTCCAGTGCGAGTAGGAGGTCATTTGTTACCTTCAACAGGGTGGTCTCTGTGTTGTGAGAAGGTCTGTAGGCCGACTGATTCGTACTTAGAAGAGTGTGGTCATTTAGATAAGCAAAAAATTGTTTTAAGACTAGATTTTCAATGACTTTCGACAAAAATGACCGACCGCCTGCAAACCCAAGAGACGACGGTGAAGTTAATATAAGGGATTGAATTAGACAACCCCGTAAACACAAAGGAAGTTAATATAAGATATTGAATTAAACAACCCCGTAAAAAAAAGTTTTTGACTATAAATCCCTTATATATGAGACATAACTAAGTATTTATCATGCTTGAACGCGACAAACATTTACAGACTGAGATTGCCTTAATACCCTTTGTTGTAAAATGGGAAAAGTTTTGGTCACGGATGGTTGAACTCAACTCAGCGTGACGCGTAATATGTCAACAAAAGCTTACCGCTACATATAGAGATAAACTAAAAATGCATTAATTTAACTACGATGCATTCGATCGATCTGAAAAGATAATAGCTTTATCCTCCTCACAAGCCAAACCTACTGTGAAAATGTCAGCTCTCTAGCAAGTCTGAAAACGTGTTTACGAGCGTTTTGAAAAAGTTGACGACAGAACCGGATGCGTTGAATCCGGATTCCTTCACGAGTTAATAGGATTGGGGCCTCAAAAAATAAATAAAATGAATAAATAAGCTAAGTGAAGATGTTTAATTATATTGTATAGATTCTGATAGAGCAGGTTTTGTGACGTATTTTAAAGGGGGTGTCTAACTTTTTGTGACGATGCGTGACGAGGGGGGGGGGTAAAAATCGGCCAAAATTGCTTGACGTCTTTTATGGACGGCCCTTAAATGCAGAAAATACTTATAGCCCGCTAGTAAGCCAACCCCAAACTTTTCCCCTAGATTTTGTCCAAAAAAAGTCGGCTTTAGAACGAGTTCATACGGTAATTAATTCTCGACTTTTTGGTCGTTTGATTTTTAAAAAAAAACAATTTCACCGAAAAAATTTTAAAAGTCATTATTTAATTTTTTTTAACCATAATCATACTAATTCTTGATTCCATTAAAATACTAGTCACAGTTTTAGCCCCACTCTAAAGCGTATGTGTTTTTATGTAACGAATATGTTATGTGTTCTTTTCAATAAAAATATCCATTCTTTTTAATCTTAACTTTAAACAAACCAAAAATATCTGTTTGGTGGATCAAATTTTCCAAATTAACAGTTTTTTAATTGCATTTTTTCTCTTTTTTCTTATATTTTTTATATTTTTTATTAAATTTAATATAATAGAAATAGCTTTTTATGTCTATTATATCCATCTTTATTGCTTTCAATCATACTATCGTGACGTTATTTCTTTCACCTGAGTGTAAGTACTGAGTCTAGCATCCCGCCATAAAAAGATCCTTGGTATGGTTCGTAAGATGAATGTCTTCTCACTGGGTAGCCATTATTGATCTCGAAGAGACAAAACGCGGCGTCTATTACTTGTTGAGCATTGCCCATCTGGCTCAAAAAGGTCTAAAAATAGATTTAAATGTTAAACAGTGAATATGTTCTACTTTAAACTGGACTGGGATAAAATTATTTGGTTAATTGCTTGTACGTTTTCCAATGAACCGGGGTTGAAAAAATATTATTTAGTGTAATCAACAGCATGCTGCTTTTAAAAACTTAAACAATATCCACCAGGGTTCAAAATTTACCTGGTTGACTAAGGTTGAGAACTCCGGGCAGTCAAACCCAGGAACCATTGACCTTGAATTGGGCCCAAGTAGAGCTCCGCTGTCCACGTAGTTTGTGGTTTGCTATTGTAAAGACATGGTTTCATTTCATAGATTTCAAGAGATTTTTATTATTTTATTTTACATTTTTTTAAAAATATTAAACTTGCATCTAAAAAAATAATATATGTAATATTTGTTTTGATTTGTTATATATTTATTGTAACATCAATATAACATTAAGTTCAATTAGAATTGGATTAACTGTGACGCAGCATGTTTTAGTGTAAAACAGGTATGTCGAAACATTTCTACGATTTGCACGAAAATGGTGATACTAAAATTAGAAAAAAAAACAACGGTTTCCATTGGTAGACTTTCTTTTTTATCCACTTAAGCCTATGTGCTTTTCTTATCATCGCTGTTGTTTATGTAGCAAAATAAAATTACATGGAATCTATATTGTACTTGTTGAATCATAATTAAATGCTTGTCTACAATATATTATAGGCAAACCTGTTTTAAACATTCGACTTACTTACTAGTGTAACATACAATTTTGCTATGAAGCCGTGATACGCTCAAATGACGGGCGTGAATGTAAAAACAGAACTTGATAAGCCACCGCTCTACGAATTGTTTCTAAGATAGTAATAAGAAACTCGTTTATAAACAGAGCACGAAATGCCGAAGAATGTTAAGGTCAACACATCTACATGAAGACGAACATACTAAGTGACTTGTAGAGGATTTGTGTCCTGCACGACATTTCCGGGTCATTTGAATAAAAGGGTCAGAATCGTAACTGCTTGCATATTACAAATTGTCATTAAATAGCTTAAAGAGCCTAATACACTTACCGATGGAGGGCCGATTCCTGAATAAAAGACAGAAATTTCTGTAAGGCCTAATTCATAGACGATTCGCTCATCTTTGAATTTAACGTCATAGAGAATCGGTCCAGTGAGGGAGGACATCCGGAAATTGAATTCCCAGTCCAAGTACTTAACCTGCAACATTGAGTTCACTATATGCATGTAACCTGCAACAGTGAGTTCACTATGTACATGTAACCTGCAACATTGATTTCCCTATGTACATGTAACCTGCAACATTGAGTTCACTATATACATGTAACCTGCAACAGTGAGTTCACTATGTACATGTAACCTGCAACATTGAGTTCACTATATACATGTAACCTGCAACATTGAGTTCACTATATACATGTAACCTGCAACATTTAGTTCCCTATGTACATGTAATTGTGTTATCTTATAAAACTACTTCCGATTTCTTCTCACAAAATGTTTCATCACAAATTTTTATTTAGACTATTCTCATACATGTATGATTTTAAAATAAATAAATAAATAAATGTTTAAAATAGAAATTAAGTCTGCCATTCACGTGTTTGTGCTTGATGCTGTATCTCTTTCCGTCTGGTTCCACCTGTTGTGGGGGTCTCTGTGCGTGCTTTGGCACAGGTTGCCCACGTCGGTGCAGAGCGGAGAAAAGATTCTCATCTACCACAGGTTTGGTTCGTCTAATTTTTTGTATTCTGTTGGGAAAAAAATGGTTTACGTTAACATGGTACACAATTAGATTTAAAAAAATCAATTTCCTTACTGTGAGTTTATTTTTATAAAAGTATATTCCAAAGTAGGCCGAAGGAAACTACTGTAGTTACCGAACCGAGGCGCACTTTACGGAAGGAAAGGAAGTGACACGGCAGCGTCTCGGTGCGGTGCGCATAGTTGCGGGTGTACACACTACTACTTACAAACGCTTTAAGAATACAAAACAAGCTAAACAAATTCGGTTTATTTTAAAATTAAATTCAAGATTCTATATTAATTAAATTGAGAAAATTGCGCATAATTAATATTAATGAAAAATAATTACGTTTTCCCTTGAGTCAAGGGTACACTATACAAGAACATTAAATAACCATATCTAGATAATAACTTTTTATAAACGGTCTTTCAAAACAAGATTTTAGCGAAATTTTAATGACAGCTCTACTGTCGTCAGCTACTATTTATATTGAAAAGACTAAAGTAGAAGAGGATGCTGACCCGTGAAATGATGTGGAATTTAATGTTTTGGATGATGCAAAGATAATGGAAATGAGGGGCACTATTGGCAAGAGAATGTGCAAAGTGAAAGACTTTGACTAAAGGTAATTTAAAGCGGAATGATGACGATGGCTTTTTTTGTTACCTGTTTTCCTCATAAAGCTGATGTAGTTCGTCCAAAGAGCCAAATATTTGACCGGCGTACATCACCTTAGATATATTCCATTTTTCAGTGTTAGGATCAGTAACGTTGCACAGTAGTCCGAAATCGACTGGGTGGTTCCCATGGAAAGGAACATTGTATGTTGCTAGGATCCAGATGAGTCTTGTTTGAGATAAAATTAGATTATGTAAATTTTTGTTTCAAATAGTTTTTCTCCTAGAATACTAACCAATTATTAATACTTGAATACAATATCTCAATACAATTTATACTTCCCAACAACTCGCGTAATCAAATAAACATTGCAAAAATCGAAATCACCTTTCATTCAAGTTTCTTGTTATACCAGTTCCAACAGGAGATGGGGTGAAGCCGAAACAGTCTTCTGGTCTGCACCCCGTGAACCGTGCATTGAAGCTCTCCTGAAGTAATGTTTCCAGCTAGCAAATCAATACAAATTAATAGTGTGAGAACAATTTAGAATAGTGTATAGGAATCACTAGAATTAATTAAATATCGTTCATTATTTAAATGAATTAATTGTGTCCAATGTTCATGAAATTTCATTTTTATGTTTTAAATCTGTTTTCAGGCAATATTTGCGTAAGGGACCGTCAATAAATGAAGTCGCGCGATTTTGGCCTGTTTTCCAACTCTCCACCCTCGTCACACGTAGTCACAAAAACTTAGGCCCTCCCCCTTCCAATATGATTTCACAAAGCTTTGCCAAATAAAGGCCGTAGTTACTGTTTGTAAGTGAGCATGTTTCAAATCACTTTTTGTCACCCATAAATCTCAAATTAGTGGATATCATATAAACCAACAATTTACAAATAACGATAAAAAACATTCGTCAATACCTCTTATAAATTGTATCTTTTCTACTTTAAGAGAATATGAAAATCATGCTTTAATACATACTCAACTTTTTGAAAGAGAGTTAAGCAAGGGCTCACAGCTGTTTTAGTTTTACTCTCAAGAATTTATATTTCAAATATATGGGAACATTTTAATTTTTAATCACTGTATCTTTAAATAAAAAATGAAAGCTTTTTTCATTGTAATTTTATCATTAAAAAAATAACTACGAAATAGATAATAACATTGCTAATACTAATTTGTTGTTTGACAAATACCCTGACAAAAATACGCTGTGTAAAGGGCTGTTTTCTTTTTAAATATTTTTTTTGTAATTATCATTATTATTTTTAATTCTCTAAGCCCTAAGCCGTCTTAACGGTGTTAAATTTAGTCAGTGGAAGTTAAAGAAAAGCTACGTGTTTTTTTACCTTTTTATCAGCTTGTCCCCCCAATACTTCTTGAATAGTAACAAACTCTAGTGTAGTAAAAGGCCTTTAAATGGAAACAAACAAAATAAATATAATGAATTTGAGATGGTATGAGAGCGAAATGTCAGTGAATATACTTTTAAATGAGCGCAACTTCCAAGTTCACAATTTTTATATGTACCAACTTTCTAAATATATCGACTGTATGCAATTGCTTAATTGATATTCAAATAATCAATAATATTTTATTATTACCTGATGGTAAATTTATTGCCCTTTACTGTTCGTGCGGACATAGAGAAGCTAAAGTTATTGATTCTTTTGCTTGATTTACTCCTTACTCATTCTCTTCTAAAAATAGTGACCACCAGTGACTACAACTGACCTCATACACCAACTAACATGATAACCACCAGGTAAAAATGAAATCATACACCAACTAAAATGATAACCACCAGGTAAAAATGAACTCATATACCATCTAACATGATGACCACCAGGTAAAAATGAACTCATATACCATCTAATATGATGACCATCAGTGACAACAACTGATAGGGTTGCCAGATGTCCGGTTTTTAACTGGACTGTCCAGTATTATTGCTATTTGTCCAGTTAAAAAATTGAACTAATACCGGACATGCATGTGTCCGGTATTTTCAATTTTCTTAGTATTTTCTTGAATTCAATACACCAGTAGGCTTTTTTAAGCAATCTTAAAATCTTCTGATTATAGAATCGACCGTTTGACCTAATTACGCATCGAAATTTGCAATTCGGATTGTAATAAAAACATTATATAAATGAAACACGTAAAGAATTAAACGTTAATCCATTCTGGCATTACGAAACAAGTTTAAACGCCTCACAGACTGAAGAGTTATTTTGTAACCAAAAAATAACGCGATTTGCAATTGAGGAGAGTTGATCAAATCAATATTTTATTTCAGGGGTCGGGAAACCATGGCTCGCGAGCCAGATGTGGCTCTATTGATGGCTGCATCTGGCTCTCAGACATTTGTTCGATTATGAAAAAAAAATTTTTTTTTAAAAACTAAAAAAAAAGTTTATTCAGACTCCTTTGATCTACAATCTACACATTAATTTCATATAAAAAACAGCATAACAATGTCATTAAGAAGAATTGAGAGACATATTTATTGTATTTTTAGTGTTCAAATTGCAAAATATGCACACATTTACTTGAACTTTTAGTTTCAAACATAATGTATGGCTCTCACAGAATTACTTTTCAAAATATGTGGTGTTTATGGCTCTCTCAGACAAAAAGTTTCCCGACCCCTGCTTTATTTGATAACATAAATACAATTGGTTTTATTGTGATTTTGGGTAAGAATGACTTAATATTTTCTTAAATTTAATTAAATATTCAAAACAGAGATTTTTTTATACATTTAAATTGCTTTATTATTAGCTAAGCCGGTTGGTGCGTCAATTTCTGTGGTTATTTACATTTTAATCCTTGATACGGCCTTCCCGTGACTTGTCGGCTTGTTGGTGATCCCGATAAGTAAGGTGACCAGACGTCCCGATTTCAGACTTCAGACTTCGTGTCCCTCTAAAGTGACCAGACGTCTCGATTTTGTGCTCCTGAACCTGGGGGGGGGGTGGACTCCACCCCGTCCGTGGGGCCCCGTTCCGCTTTGCTATTTTAACTTTTTGTGCCATCGACAGTCGACACTAGTGTCCGGTATTTTCGAGACAGCCATCTGGCAACCATAACAACTGACCTCATATACCATATAACATGATGACAACCAGTGAACACAACTGACATCATACACCATCTAATATGATAACCACCAGGTACAACTGACCTCATAATACCATCTAACATGATGACTACCAGTTACCACAACTGACCTCATATACTTTCTAACATGATAACCACCAGGTACAATAACCTGATATACCATCTAACACGATGATCACCAGTAACCAGAATTGACTTCATACACAATCTATCATGATGACGACAAGTGACCAGAACTGACCTCATGTACTATCGACATGATGACTACCAGATACCACAACTGATCTCATATACTATCTAACACAATGACCACCAGTTACCACAAGTGACCTCATACACCATCTAACATGATGACTTCAAGTGACCAGAACTGACCTTAGAGAGAACTCCACAGGGTTTCGTCGGTTTGTTCCATTCATCATTTTGCACTCAGTGACCTCGGGCAGTGGGCCACAGATGTATTCCTCTACCTTCGGTGGGTTAAGATCCCCTCTGAACATTAAAACACGGGCCTGTCTCTTGGGTTTGACGCCTGTATAGTTGAGACACAATGAAGTACACAATAGATGGACAATAGAAAATAATCAATATGTCAAATAACACCATTATTTAAATATAGAAAGTTGGTAATTTTATTTTTTCCCCTCTTTTTGTGTTGGTGTTATCTGCTATAGATGCCCCTTCTATACCGAAGATTACTGCGTCTTACTTTCTGCTAAGAACGTATTGGGAAGTGACGAAGGCCATGCCTATGAAGGATCATGCTATTCCCAGCTGTCCATGTTTCCTTAACTATTGTCAGATACCCATTCGGAGCTAAGTGGACTCAGGGACACCAATTGCCCGGGGAACAAATCTCTGCCTTCTTGGAGATTCGAGCTCGTGTCCCTCGGTACACCAGTCAAGCGCGCGTGACACTCGACCAAAAAGGAAAACATTTAACTTATTAAAGTAATGGCTGTTTCTAAATAATAATTTTATATTAAAGTTTTATAAAATACATAGATCTATTAGCCAGCTAAATCGAATATTAAAAAAATTTGTACACCAATAAAAGCGAAATGTGTTCGTAAAACGGCATGTACACAAGTAGCTCACTTAAGCTCAAGTAATAGTTGTTGACTTATTAATTATTTTAAAAAATCATGCTGTAGTGGAAGTTGTGAATGAATATTTAAAATGAAAAGAAATTGTCTAGTAATTGTTTTTCAGTACAAGTTATTTAGATTTTGTTTACATGTGTCGATTACATAATGAACGATCACTGAAATAGCAAAGGTATGTAACAAAACAATATATTGATATAAGCTGAGATAATTTCTATATATGTTTATGAATTTTACTGAAGCCAGCGCTAACTGACTTAAAAAAAGTGGTTATTATTTTGATTACTAACCGCAGTCATTAAGATATTTTAAGACTTCTGATTTTGGAGCGACAAACAAATCTGCCATAAATATGTAGCTTGAGTTTATTTTTGCATTGCCTGGTATCTCTGCTTGAATTTGCTGGTCTTCCTCTAGAAAAGCTCGAAGCTAGAGTCATAGGTATTAAAAGCCAATAGAGACATTATAATCGTTATTAAGCTGAGAATCAAGTACATGTTTTTAAAAGCTATTGCTTTTCAATGAATTCTTTTAAGGCTCCAATGCCTTTTATCATAACAATTATCACACATATATTTGTTCAGTTGAAAATATAAACATTGCATTAAAAATGTTTTATTCAAAATGACATAACTTTGAAAAAAAAATTGACAACACACAATGTTCATCTTTTCATGTGAATTTGCTTGTTTTAATTCCTGCATCATAATAATAATATTTTGATTATTTATATATGGCAGTTCGTCAGCAAGCAGATTGACTCACAGCGCATCACATAAAAATAGCATCACACAAAATTAAAAACAAATTATATAATGGCATGACATTGCATAAAAGTTACGATTAGCATTCAGAGAAATGCTCGATTGTTGTTTAATACATTTGGAAAGTTAAGTGTGACGCTTTTTCTTTTTAGTGCTGTCTTGAAAGAGGTCTTGGTTGTAAGAATACTGCGATTGCCTAAAAGATGAGAAATCCATTGTGTGTGTGTGTGTTAGGTGGGGCAAAAAGATTTTTAAAAAACTTTCACCAAATGTTTCAGTGCGTGTCTACTGAAAAGAGATAATGCGTTTATCTAAAGTAGAACAGAATAACACTCAGTTATTACTAACGACTTTGAAAAAATCGACTTAACAAAGACTAAAAGCAAACCAACACAAACATGCAAAGATAACATCCATGTTTTCTAACATTTGTGAGCTCTTCCGTTGTTAAGTCGTCAAATGGCCCAGGTTCACATGACTCGCTGAGGTTTATCGTGTTCCGGTTAGTATTGGCTGACCCACACTCTGGATATTGTCTACCATCTGAACTGGCACCGGCAGATATCACACATCGAAGACCCAAACAAAGAATCAACAACAGAAGCAAGGCACCTGACCGCTGCACTGGCATGACCTGGTGAGTCAGCGTCAAATAATATATTTGATACCATAAGAATATAAATTAAAACCACTTTATTATGTAGACGTAAATGTGCACTGCAGTATTCGCTACAAGGATCGTCCATGAACACAATGGAGACTTCTACTTAAACGCACAGAATACTAGACAAGGCAACTATTAATACTTTTAATTCATAACATAAAGGATATTTTGAAAAGAAGTCATTAACTTTTTCATAGTTCTAAATAATGTATTGTGGACTCTTTTCTTAACATTTGATTTATTTGATGGCTCTTCTGGTAAATTACACTCATTTAACAAATCATTCATTTGGTTTTAAATCTCTATATTTCAAACATACTTCACTACCTTTGTTAAGTTTTCTCTTTATGTAACAAAATAAAATTGTTGTGGAAATATAATTCTACCTAATGCCGAGGCTCACCAAATATTTGTTTTTCGTAACGCTGTAGATTTTCAGCTCGTTAAATGTTTTTTTAAATAGGAGGCTTTTAGAACATTCGTTTTTCTTTGTCACGGATCTTTACAAATATTGTTATTTAAATATTCACTATTTGTGGGCTGTTGCCCAAAATTTTATGTCTTCTTTTGTAAATGAGAGGGAGAAAAAATATTTATGCATAAGCTACTGGGTAGATAGAGGAATCTTGATTAAACTTGATGCCTAAGAAAGTTGATTGTTTATAATAAAAATAGTATAGGGCTTTGAACACTTAATGTCAGTTTCTTGGGGGTAATTTGCATATATCTTATATTAGCAAAAAAAAGACATTTTCGCCCCCTCCATCAGTGTTAATTAAAAAAAATAGTTTTAAAATTTTCCATACAACTAAAACGAGTTTAAATTGGATTGGTGACTCCAACGGTCAAACGAAATATACCAACTGTATCCGTCTGCACTTGTCCTACTTAATAAATTTCCGACCTTTTGAATACTTGTTTTTAAACCAGTGTAGCAAATTTACCATTATACATTAAGGACATCAAGCAGAATCTATATCATAAAATCTCTTAGATTAATTGGTTTCATCTACTGGAGAACATTTACTGTTTAATGTGCAGTTTCTACTCCGTATACGTCTTTCTTCATGCTGATTGACTCTCCGCAATATTGTTTTTTTCTTGACAAGAAACCCAATAAGAACCCCACAAATGTCATAATTACGTTTGACTGAGCTTACCCTAAACTGAAAATCGTTTGAGTTGAATAACTTACAGTTGTTTTTTTTAATCAGAATAGTGGAGTTGCTATCGGGAAACAAAATGGGACCTAGTCATACTTGTCTGGTTATAATGAACACAATATGGGTAAGACTGCAATAAGGCTTACATGTACACAGTCATATGTGGGACACTTGTAAAACATGGGATGAATGTTTGATTTTCACCCTCTCCTTAGCTATGTAACATCTGATATGTATATATATATATATATATATATATATATATATAGCTCTCTTCCTCCTATTTTTCTACAGACAGGGACAGATTCCTAATGTATTCATCATTCCATCCTAAATTTTGCAAACAAAACTATATCCCGCTTTCACAACTACGGAGTCTTAAAAGACTTTGTAGTAATTAATGAGGAGGTAGACTATTTTTTTAGAAAAATCAAATGAAAAGCTTCAGGTTTTTTAATACTTTTTTTAAAGCAGGGCATATCCTGAGCCAATTTTAACATCAGCTGTCAATCGAATAAAAGTTATGACCAGACAGAGACACTTTTAAATAAACTTTTTCTGATCACTGAGATTTATTTAAAGATATTTTAAATTTCCATCCCTAAATCTTATAACCCACCAGGTGTTTATCAAATACAGGCCCAATCCTAATTGATGACATTCTAACCTTTACACTTGAAAGAAGTAACCTTACTTCTATGAAAACACGCCTTGGAACAAAAGTTTGTAAATACAAACCGTTGCAATACGTGTCTATGCGTATTCAAAACTGAAACAATATTTGTCCTCTTGAAAAATTTAAAATAAAAGATTCGTTATCTTGCACAAGTAAAAACGTTATTAAGCCATTTTTTGCAAGATTTACGATAAAATCTACGTGGGTCAGACAGTTAGACGTCTTGAAGATGGGTTAAGAGAACATCTGTAAAATATATAAATAAACTGGCTCTATTACTTAAAATTTGATACTCCCTACCTTTTTATATCCCGTATCCCTGTTTGTTTTGTTTTTATTATGTTTGTATTTCTCTTTTGATCTTACTTAATTTTTTTTCCTCAATATGTAGAAAGTCTTACGTAATGTTAATATAATTGTAATAGTTGTGTAAGTTTTTGTACTGACTAAAAAATTAGCCGAAAAGTCTACTTATTTATTTGTCAATTAATAAAGCTTTAAATTATTTCTTTGTTTACGCATTTTGTTAGTGTATCAAGTTTTTGTGTGTGCCTTTTACCATTCCGAGAACGTACCTAACAATATTCCAAAAGTTTCGTGGCGATTGAATAAATGGTGTTGAAAGTCATAAAGGACAAACAGATGTAATTACAAACATACTTTCATTTGAATATGTTGATAAGTAAGTATATTGGATTCATTTTTTTTTAAAATGAACTTTACCTGCATAGTGTAGTTAATGCTTGAAGTTAGTTTTTGCATAAGAAAACCTGAACAAAACTATCCTGAAACTATCAAGAAACTGTTAACAAATTTGTCGAGGCAGAAAATGTGCTCAACACTGAAGGCAAGCCTTTGTTATACATGTTTTAAGTGCAGGGTATCTTTGTGACAGCTGCTGTTGAATCGGGGGAAACTTCAATGATACGATTACGGTTACCGTTGTACGATCGCCGATTGCGTCGATTTTGTTATGTCATTTTTAAATATCAATAGATTTTGTTCACCTCGGCTGTTAATTAACACTCTGAAAGCTTTGTGGGTCAAAATACACTAGTCTGAAGACTTCTAATGTGTTTTCAACTATTTTCCGTGCCATCAGACAGAATTTTGCTTATCAACTCGTTTAGTAATAATAACAATCTACAGGGTTCTAGGAGAAGAAACAAATAAAAACATCAACAATATTTTAAAATTCCGTGACAAAGAGAAACAAAAATTCTAAAAGACTCACATTAAAAAAAAATGTAACGAGCTGAAAATTCATTTATTCAATGCAAAGGAGCCGCACTTAAATTGCATTATATATTCATTTTTCGAATGTTGACATTTTATCTTGCATTTAGCTATTTCTCTCCTTTTTATTAAATCAAATCAAATTATTTTCTGTGTTTGTTTTAAGAAAAAATGATTATTCCTTGAGGCTGGTTACCAACAGGGACGGCATTAGGGCAAGGCGAACGAGGCAACCGCCTTGGGCCCCACGCTTTTCAGGTCCCCACGCTTTTCAGCCCTCTGCGCTTTGACTAAACATTTTCACAACTTTTTACAAGTTTACAAACGACATGTTGAAAATCGAGAAGTTGTAAACCAAAAAATGCTTATATATCTAATAACATTTTTTATTTGTTTCTGTTTCAAACTATTTGGCACCACATTTTTTTGCTATTGGATCCGACGGAATGTGTGACTGGAAAGGTGCCAGTGTGAGACTGTCTGATCATGAGAAATCAAAGTGACATATGACATCTACTTTGGAATGGTTCAAGCCGGTAAAACATGCTAAGTAATGATGCAAAATGGACAAACAAAACCAAAAACTAATAACCAGAGAAAAGGCTCGTTGACATGGTGTGTTTCAACGTCTCATGGCCTTGTCCGTTTTCTTGTTGAGCACAACGTGGCTTTTCGTAGTTCATTGGATAAACAACATCAGGCATACAGTGGAAACTTTCTGGTCTCATTGATTTTCTGGCCAAATTATATCCGGTTTTGCAGGAACACAAAGGCAGAATACAAACTGATGAAATTCATGATTGCTACTTTGGAAAGCGAATTCAAAACGAGGTCATTTCGTTGATGGCAAATAAGGTAAGGCAAGGAACATTATTGTAGGAAGAGTAAAATTAGCTAAATAATTTTGGGCAACACTTGATTGCTCATCGGACAAAAGTCACCAAGAACAGATGTCACTGAGAATTCGCAATGTAAGCCAAGAAGCAATGCTCCCTTTGTGCTGTGCTGCTGCGCATCTATCTGACCGACGCCGCGCAGCAGTTTAGAATTACCGTGAAGCAGTTTTGTAAAACAAATGAATATAAAATGGATGCTGTGCAACTCAATCCACGAGTTTATTTACTTTGCACACGGACCGTCTAACATTATAGGGAATATTTCCCAGGAAGTGAATATTCTGAACTAATTCATCAGCACTTCAAACGTTTTATAGAAGTAGAAGAAAGTACTGGACAACACCTGCTTGATGTCTTACTATTGGGACTGACATAATTAGGCTCAGTTTTTTCTGAAATCTGCGGGTTTTTTTAGGACTATATTAAACAAATCTATGTTTTATTTTCTGCTTCAACAAAGCGATGGTTATCCTTTCCAAGTATTTCAAATCTATGATGTACTTTTCGAAGTTGCAGAGTAAAGTAGTGATCCAATAGCTCGGAGTGAAGCAGAGTCGTTGTGCAAACAACTTAAGAACGTCATTTTCATTGTTTTAATCGATTTTTGGTACGACATAATGTTCAAAATAAATTACATAAGCAATGAATTACAAAATATTTCGGTTGATCTAGCAACTGCAGTTGACAGAAGGGAACTTATTAAAATTTGAAAATGGTTGAAATCTTAAAGAAATGGCGGTTTTGAAACAGCAATAGCAATTTCAAAAGAAATGCCACTGACTTAGAAGTTGAAAAAAAAATTTCAAAGAGACGATTGTGCGAAAAAGAAATTTAAAATATTTACATATAAAGGAGAAGATTAATAAGGAATTGTAGATGCACAAGAAAAATTTCGCACATATTTATTTAACCAAATTGTTGAACAAAATCATGTCAATGGATATTCGCTTTGAACAACTACGAAGGCATCAAAACTCGTTAGGATTTCTTGATAAAGTTCATCAATTACCCAAAAAAAAATAACAACAAAAAATCTGCTGAATTGCAGTATAAATATGGAGAAAAAGCTCACCGCCTGCAAAAGTAAGGATCTTAGTGGTTCCATGCTTGCTGAAGAGTTGCAACCATTGAGATCCATAATTTCTGCAAAGCCCGCACTCACTGACTGTCTCATCAAAAATTATCTGTCTTCCCGTGTAGGTAGAGGCATAAAAACTTTAGAAAGATGTTGAGTACACTCTCATGATGGTAACTATCAATATTTTTGTTACTTAATTACCACTAATATGAGGCTAAGGGTAAACCACAAAAGTAGTGTTTTCCTTAAATGAGAAATACAAAAATTATTTTAAACTTTTTTTTACTGTTTGAATGGATGGATCTTGACCAAACTTGGTATAAAAAAACGTTATGAAACATGTTAAAATATTATAGGGCAAAATACTCCTAATGTCCATTCCTTTGGGCTGTGTGCAACACCTTTTCTTTTTTGTAAACCTTTAATTACTTATTATCCATTTAAATTTTCAATTATTTAACAAATTTTGGCAAATATATCCATCATTATCCAGATTGAAAGCAATAGATGCTATGAGTTTTAGATCTTAGACCAAATGCCCCCGAGGGAATTAATGTTATTTTTTTTTCTTATGTAAGCTGTAGAAATATTATTGTGTTTATCTGATCGCCTTGAAATTTCAGGAAGTTTTTTATTACGTTCCCAAAAATGTTTCTGTCATAAATAATTTTTAAAAAACACTAAAAATGAGCCGAGGCCCCAAAAGTTGTCAATTTTTCTAACATGAGTTGTAAAAGACGTGTGTTTTAAATATTTGAATATATATATTTATATATATATATATATATATATATATATATATATATATATATATATATATATATATATATATATATATATATATATACACACCACACCAGAGCTGACGGGAGATTATTCAATATTGCCCGACTTAAAGCCAAGACCAAAATAAGGAAGATTTTGCTGCGTGAGCTCTTATTTGCAGACGATGCCGCCTTAATATCCCACACAGCAGACGGCCTGCAGAACCTTGTATCCAGCTTCTCCGCTGCCTGCAAAGAGTTTGGCCTGACCATAAGTATAAAGAAAACCAACATTATGGCACAGGATGCTGCCTCTCTCCCGACTATCACCATTGACGACTGCAACTTGGATGCTGTTGACAGTTTTACTTATCTGGGATCAAACATCTCGAGCACCCTCTCACTGGAAGATGAGATAAGTAGTAGGATAGGGAAGGCAGCAACTGTTATGGCTAGACTGTACAAAAGAGTCTGGTCCAATGCCAAACTCACAGCAAGGACTAAGCTGCAGGTATACCAAGCCTGCGTACTGAGCACACTCCTCTATGGATGCGAGTCTTGGACCACCTATACCAGGCATGAAAGAAGGCTCAATAGCTTCCACCTCAGATGCCTGCGCCGCATCCTAGACATCAAATGGCAAGAGAAAGTCCCCAACACAGAGGTCCTGGCTCAAGCAAGCATGAGTAGTATTGCAGCAATACTAAGCCAAAGACGCCTCCGTTGGCTTGGACACGTCAAGAGGATGCAAAGTGGTCGCATACCCAAGGATGTGCTCTACAGCGAGCTGGCGACAGGGAAAAGGTCGGTTGGTCGGCCATGTCTCAGATACGTGGACATATGCAAGAGAGACATGAAAGTAGCCAACATTGATATACAAAACTGGGAAAACCTGGCAGAGGATAGGTCCATGTGGCGGGCTATAGTGAAAGAAGGATCACTAAGAGCAGAGGAGCAAACTAGGGCAGAAGCAGTCGGGAAAAGAGCGAGGAGAAAGGCCAGGAAACACTGCCCCACTGCTTTCGTGTGTGTGTCATGCAGAAGAGACTGCCACTCAAGGATTGGTCTCATCAACCACACCAAGAGCTGCAGATAATAAAGATAAATCTATCGTCTTTCGTAGACGGACAGATGCCATACATACATATATATATATATATATATATATATATATATATATATATATATATATATATATATATATATATATGTATATATACATATATTAATATTTCATGGGATCACGTAGTACAGTATGTATAATAAATTACATTTTTCCCAATATATAAGTGTTATTTATTACGTTGACCAAATGGGAATTGAAATCACAGAAGTTTCTAAAATTTGTAACATCATACCTGAATCAAGTAAATAATAAAATTATATTACATCCATAGTCTGCCAAATATTTGGGCTGAAACTTGTACATTGTCATATTTCGAGGAGCTTGCAAAAATTAAAATGTATAATGTTATAGAATATTGTAGACATTCTAACACATGAGGTTTGCCAAACAAAAAATCAGTCATAAAAAAAAATTGAGTAAGACATCAAAACACCTCAAGATTTCAATCTGGCTGATGATGGATATATGTGCCAACTTTGGTATAGATTTAGATTAACCAATCTATGTAGAGGAGTTTGCAACACAAAGTCAGCCAGCCCGCCCCCTTTGTATTATAGCTATACAAGTGTAAAATACCCGCGCAGCGCAGGCGAAAAGAAGGATTCAGTTAGGGTTGGAAAAGTAGGTACCAAATTTCATGAGGAGGTGTCCATTAGTAACGAAGGTCATTGGAAAAAATCAATACGGCGACTGACATTGTCGTAATGCCAGAGAAATAAGTTCGCTCATCGGTTTCGGTTAGAGCAGGGAACCCGCCTACCAAATTTCGTGAAGATGTGGCCATAAATAATAAAGTTTAATACGAGGATTTAGTGGCTTATTAAGTTTATTGAAATTAAAACTACTTAACTTTGGGAAATAAGGGTTTTAATGCCCTATAGTTTATAAATATGAGCCATCAAAATCTTATATTTCAAGTTTGATCAAGAAACATCCATTGTAGCCATAACGCTTCGCGGGACTGTAATCAACAACTTTTTAAAGTTTCTTAGCGATCAGTTACTTAAGAAATTGTATATAGCTTTTAAATAAGAAATACCAAATACGCCCAGCGGCGTAGCATACGCCGCAGACTTGCTCATGGATAGTGCAAAGAAAGTGTAGAAAGAACGGACACAAACTACAGCACACAGAAATAAAAACAACACCAGTGAATAACTGACGCATAGGTTGGTCTCGAGACATTCGCAATGCAGTTATCTACCTGCCAAATACCTTTCACCACACTAGCTTGCCCACCACAAACTGTGACTGGCCGACCCTAGCGAGGGTCAGCCGTGTTCACAAAAAGGGGGAAAAGAACGGGCACATCCACACATTTTTAAAAATTAAAATAATAAAGTTTTCGCTGGGACTTGAACCCAGGACCTTCAGCATGCAAGACAGACGTGATAATCAATTCTTTATGAATCACAAAAGGAACAACGCAAGTGAACGCAAGAACCATTGTTGCCAGTCTCTACACTGCCTCCGCTTGCAAAACCATAAACTGATTGGTCGACCCCAGCGAGGGTCATTCGCAGTGGCGTAGCGAGGGGGACAGGGGGGACATATGTCGCGCCACGTAAGGGGGCGTCAAAATGAGTATTAAAACTCATTATTTAATTGTGTTTTGATGTAAATAATGTATCCCAAATACGTTTGCAATTTTGAATTTTGGAGCTCCGAAAATACATTCATTACAAATCAGTTGGCAAGCATGATTTTGGCGCCCCCATTGAGCGTTAAGGGGCGCCATTCTACTCATAAATAAATGACACATCCACTATGTAGGATTGCTGATGGCGATTAAAAAAAAACTTGGGGAGACTGGGAGTGAGAGTAGAGGAGCTGTAAGAGACAAAGGCGATTCTATTAATAGAACAGACAGAGACAACACTAAAAGCAACCAAAATAACCAAAACAAGATAAAAGATTGGCTTAAAACAGTAGTTCTCAACCCGTGGTCCATGGACCACTAGTTGTCAGAGAAGATGTGCCAGGTGGTCCGCGAGCAAAGCAGGAAATTTACGCACTGTATGATTCATCGAGAAAGACTAACAAGTAAAAGAATTAACGCTGACTTAAAATATATTTTTGATCTGGCCTAAATAATTTTTAAATTTTATCAAGGCTCGTCTATTAAATACTCATTTCTTTGCTTTCTTATGTTCGAATATGAATCTTGAACATTAACAGTTATCTATGTATACTGAATTCGCTGGTTATAAGACTGTTTGAATTACGTGATGACGTAAGAGAGTTTCTTGTAGAAAAAACTCAAAGCTTGTTGATAATTTGAACCATAGCTTATGGGTTGCTGTTATGGCTTACTTGGCTGAAATTTTTGAAGAACACAATAAACGTAATTCAACTGGGCAAGGAAAGCAGACACATTAAATTACTCTCAGTGACAAAGTGTCTGCTTTTACGAAAAAGCTTGATCTTTGGAAAAGAAGATTATTTCAAGGTAACTTTGAGATGTTTGATCAATTATTCGAAATCACAGAGAAACCAGAAAATGTTGAAATAAATAAACAACTTTTGACAAATTTGATTTCTGGTCATATTCGATCAATGCATGGCCAATTGTATTTCTACTTTGGTGATTTTTAACGTTCAGTGGTTTTTCGTGGGTTTCCAGTCTTAATCTCGCACACATTTTCTCAAATAAAATTACCAACATCGTAATTAAACCAATTCATTGAACTGACTAGCGATACCACTTTGAATATGTGCTTCAGAAAGTAGGCTTAATGAAATTTTGGAGTACTCCGAACTGTCTTCGATATCTTTTAAAATACTTTTACCCTTTGCAACCAACTTTGTGTAAGTGGATTTTCTCTATTGCTTACAATAAAAACAAAACATCGTTCGTACTAAATAAACTAATATAGCAGTCTTTTTAATACAAAACTACTGTTAATGACTTAAAGCTTTTTTATAGTTAGCAAGTTGAATTAAATAAGAAGACTATGAGACTTATATAAATGACATTTGTCCTTTACAAAAGAAAGCCATTACAATACTGTTTTGGAGCACGCAAAACGTAGCATATTAGTATAATTTTACTAACTAAGATGTATACTACTTATATATAGCAATAATCTTCTGTATAGAAGGAGCGTGTGCAACAGATAAGATATACACAGTATAATTATATTTAACTTTCCAGCTCGGCAGTAGCACAATTTTTAGTAGTGGTCCGTAGCTAAGACACACATTTTTCAGTTGGCCCTTGCATCTCAAAAGGTTGAGAACCACTGGCTTACACAAGGTCTCTCCTCTCAAGGGATTATGTGGGTATGTCAAAGAAAGTTGGATTCCTTTTATATGAAACATCAGACACCGCCTCTCTTTCCTGTCTCTCTGTGATCAAACTTGATCAGTATGATCCACTGTTCGAAAAGCACTTACAAGATTCCCGAGAAAATCACGGTTCAGTATCTTATTTATACAGGAAATCCAAAATGAATTTATCCACCTACTTTCATCGACTGTAAGAAATCAGCTGTTAAGTGAAATATGAAAAAACAAGTACTATGGTATCTTACTTGAATCAACACCCGATCTAAGACACTGGGAATAGCTTTCTCAAGTCATCAGATTTCTGGATGTGGATTTTAAAACTAAAAAAGAAACCATCAAAGAATCATTTTTAGGTCAAAGACGCAGCAAGCATTGAAAGAGTTATCGTGGAGAAACTAGAATCTAATAACACACCTCTTGCCGACTATCAGTCACAATGTTATGACAATGCTGCTGTAACGACTGGGCATATATCCGGCCTTCAACACCGAATATGTGCCAGAAATCACAGAGCATTGTTCGTCAACTGAATCAACCACAGCTTAAACTTACCAAGAGTACACTCAGCTAAACAGGATCCAGTTGTTATCACGTTTTTGGAACAGTTGAAAGTATAAATTTGTGTTTTCTCTCGTTCAACAACTCGTTTGGAAGAATTAAAAAGAGTTGTGCCAATCACAATGAAGAGGAAGTCTGAAACACTTTGGAGTGCACGATCAGAAGCTGTTAAATTTATGAAGGACTAGATTTCACTAGATAAACTGGTAGAGCTGATGAAAAAATTATCAAAACATACAAATATGACGCCTGACACCAGAAGTGATGTAGAAAATTTGCTGGCAGGTAAATTAAACTTTAAATTCCTAGTTTTGTTAAATTTCTGGAACACCATACTTGGGAAAATTGATGTATCCAGAAACGGTTGCCGAATCCTACTGTGAAATTCAAGGAAGCAGCATCTGACCTTGAATCGTTTGAGCAAGAAATTGTCAACATTCGTGATAATTTGAGCCAGGGTGCGGTAGATAATGGAAAGGAAGATGCACAACTTGGGAAATCGAGGTTGACAGAGGGATTAGACGACATCGGAAGATGCCTAGAGAATTAACAAGAGATGCAGGACTCTCTGTAGAAGAAGAATTGCACGTGATATGAGCAGCGTAATTGATAGACTCAAACAGGAGATATCAATACGGTTTATACGTCTCAAAACTCTAAACAACAAATTGGGATTTTTACCAGACGTCAAAACTCTTCTTGCTGAGACAAAAGTCGATACACTTCGTTAAAATTGCTTAGATTTTGCTAATTAATACGATACTGTTGTCAATGGTCATGACTTGTGCACATAAATCAGAGACTGAAAAATGCTTCTCAGTACCCGGACTGAAGTTCTATCGGAAACTCCTTTGGATGTTCTTGGTTTTATTGTTTCACATGGAGATGACGTATTTCCAAATCAAGCGCATTTCACTTCAAATACTTCTAACAATTGCTGTTTCTACTGAAAGATGTGAGTGGTCCTTTAGCAAACTGAAGCTTATTTTGTCTTATTTATATGCTTCAATTGGAAAGATAGTCCCAGTGATCTTGCACTCCTTAGCATCGAAAGAGAAACACTTGAGAATATTAATTTTGACAACGTGATTGACGAGTTTGCGACAATCAAATTAAATCAAGAAGAATCAATTTTTTTGTAGACTATGTCTAATCGTATAATTAGTAGAGTATTTGTGTTTTCAAATAAATTGTTTACAATCTTATAGAGAATTATTAGTCTGTATTATATTTCATTAAAATACCAGGAGCTTCGAAAATGAACTACATAAACCGTAAAATTTCAAATTTTTCTTAGGGGATCAATGACCCCCCAGAACCTTTCTGTCCGACAAGGGGTGCCGATTTTGTGTCATGTCCCCGGGCGCACATGACCCTAGCTACGCAACTGGTCATCGTCACGCTTATTTGAACATACTCGCTTTATATGAATTATATATTTGAATAGGACATTACATGCCTCCGGGTATAATCGGTGAACTATTTAAAAGTCAAAACAAAAGTTGATTTCAATCTGGATCATGATGGATATACTTGTTTTTCAGTAATTGTTAAGAACGTGAAAATTCAAATAGGAATCAAAATAACACTAAGGTCCCTCGGGCCAAAAAAGCTTTGCTAGAGGTAAGTTTTTAAAAAACCTATTGATTTCACACGGGAAATTTTGTGTAGCTCATGTTAATAAAAATTACATTTCGGGCCCACTGCCCTTAATAAAAGTAGTGTTTTTTGTTTTGGTTTTTTTTTAAAGAAAAAAACATTTTTTTGGAATTTCTTCTAAATCTTTTTTTACATTTCATGGTGATCGGATTAATACAATAATATTTTTTCAGTTTACATAAGAAAAATGTGCCTTTCAGGGCCGGCTTGGTGTAAGATGCAGATTCAAAAAAAACTCTTGATTTCAAACTAGATCATGATGGATATATTTGTCAATATTTGTCAAATATTGTAAAACTCAGTCCACACTAGCGATAATTCGACGATATTGTCGATGGAGGATCCATCGAACGCACACTTTTATTGGCAATTTAACAAAAATAGATATTAGTCACATGACTTGACTTTACAGCTGATTTTTTAAAAATATCTCCCACTGTTTTCTGGTCTAATCTAGTACTATATCAGCTCTACTCAAGATTAATGAAAGCAAAAATGAAAAATTGGCCAATAGCATTTATTTCACTGTTGAAAATTTAACGATTACTTATTCGTTAATTTCTATTAAAGCAAAAAAATTGAAATTTATGATGTCATAAGTAACACTTATTAAACGTACTTGTCGAAAATTGAAATAACACTGGATTGTATTCTTTATATGAGATCTTTTAATCAACAATGCAAACAGACAAGTGTAGGCTATTGACATTATTTGGTTCAAGTCAAGAGATGGTCTTATAGACATTATAACCAGCCGAACTGATAAATAAATCCTTTGTCCTTCAATTTTAAAACTGTTTTCCATGTTTAATACTCTAGTTCCGTTTTTAACATTTTATTTTTTTAAGAATTCATTTTTCTTCAATTCCGATTTGTAATTCTATTTGTATTTCAGAATCGCATTTTGCAGAATGTGTCTACCTGCAAGCTGAACTAATTCTAAAGCATTTTCATCCATCAATTCTTTTGTCACCTGCCAGTTGTATTAGAAGCTCGTCTTCTATTGGCGACATACATAATGACCATGATTTCTTCAATAATTTTCCAACTTAAATAAGCGACTCTATTTATTCTGTTATGTTCTGTGAGCGATCGCTTTGCCATGAATTATCTGTATACATGATTATAGTTTAAAATAACTATTCCCTACACACAGTTAAATGTTGAGCTCTAAACTGTGTGTGTCCTTTTGTGTGTTGGTGATATTTTTAGTGAGATTTTTTTTTCGTTTCTTTTCCCTTTAAATGACTGATATAAAGCTCCTTATTAAATGTAGGTAACAGCACATTTTAATTTAGTACTTTAAAAAATCATACTTTAGAGACAGCATCAAGGGTTACATATAACATACGTTTATCATATCTAAATAATTAACTCTAGTGTATTTTTGCGCTACTCCTTATAAAGTAAGATAGGAATGGGTATTTTGCTTGTAAGGATTTTCAAACAACTCAAGAAGAATCATGTAATATTTTGTCAGGGTTTTGTGTTAACTTTACTATAGTGTTCCTGTTTCTTTGTGATATATTATTTTAAAACTTCATTGGTGCAGAGTTCAGCAGCCATCTTGCCGAATTTTAAAATTCAGTTTAGTCTCGTGCAACACCTGGTGAACATGACGAGAAAAATTAAGGTAACGATCTGAAGATTTATCTCCCTTTTTTCTGACTTTATGCTCGCTACAAGACATTTTATATAATATTTATATTTGTAGAATACATTAACAGGTATGTTATATCTGAATTTTATTGGATTTTTTCGTGAGATACACGGGCCGGCGGGGTCACTGTGATCACGAAACATCTTATTTGTATTTAATGCGATACTGCATAAAAATGTTAAAATCTGTATGTTTTAGTGTCTCGGGCAATAATCTTTTTTCAGCTTCGCGGGTGCGCGGCCGCGCAGATATCTTATCGACGCTGTGCAGCAGTTGAAATTTACAGCGCGGCCAATTTGTAAAATATTGTACAAATAATGGTTGCTTTGAAACTCTGCACACCAGTTTCGTTATTTTGCACATGGGCCAACGAAACTTCGACTTAAAGTGAAAGGTGGTCTAGGGTAGAAACAAAAATAATTCAAATGTTTGGGATTTTGCGATAATGTTTTGCCCATAGATTTTTCATAATTATTCTTTATTGAAATGGGGTTGTTGGTATGAAAATGTCGGATATCTTTTGCTGGTGTTAATGAATTTTTGCATAGAGCTATCGCTCTATGTGTTAGTTTCGAGTCAATGTGAATAATTCCTAGCTACTTATAACAGTGTTTGAGGCTATTTTAATAATCTCGATCGGTTTACCGTCATGAATCAAAAATATATGGACTATGTTTAGCATTTTCTATTTATTAAAAATATATGTTTAACTTTGACTGTCTTGTTACTGAGAAGGCATTGCAACTATTCCTCATTTTCATCTGGTTCAGGAGGCACCATGCTGCGGACCGCGGGACGGACCCAACCCGCGTCGCTATTTCATCCGGTAATTAAATGTTAAATGCGTTTGATAGAAGAACGTATGGACCTAGATACGTTTTGATACAGTTTAAATAAAACATTCATAATGCTAGAAGATCGTCTCTAATGCATATAAACCCTGGCTGCTTTGTGTCTAAATTGTATTCTTTTCAGATATGTTATTTAGATCTTTTTATTTCACTGTAATGTTTTCTTAATTTGCATCACTCTTAGTGATTCCCCGGACTGTGCTAGCTTACGCGCTGACATGAACGTGGAACAAACACGAATTTTGGTTTACGACCCGTAAATGTGTCGAGTTATAAACAGAAGTTCGAATCACTAGAAATATATAGTTTTGTAGCATGCCATCTATTTTTAGGTTATGTAAAAATGATTTCTTTGTTAGGTAAGAGAACAACAAGCCGGAATAAAGGCAATAATGTAGCAAAAATGGCATAACAAATTCCATAGAAACACATTTTTTTATGAAAATGTTATCCCGAACTCAACAAAATTTCCCAGTTAAAGAGCTGTGCATACTATTCAGGTTTAATTTTAGCTTCATCTCTAATTATATTTTGTGTGGTTCGTTAAAGAGAGGCGTGGTTCTGGAATCTGAAGAAAAAAATATATATATAAATCTATATAAAATATTTTTTCTTCATAACTCTAGATTTTGCTGTATTTTGTTTTTCCAGCTAGAGGTAATAAAACTTAAAATTATAGCAAGCCTTTTGAAAATAATTGTTGACAGATTATTATGCCAACACTATAAAATGATGTAAAGCCATATTTTCTATTAAAATAAATTAATAACAAAAGTGATATTTTCCTGATCTACTTATTATTTTAATTCTTACGCATCAACCTTGATATTTTGATAAAGCAAGTATTTCTATTAATTACAACTGTGGAAACTCTACTTTCATTTCGATGCAAAGAAACATTAAATCTTCATAATTTACCGACAGGGCATCTAAAATCGTTAGTAGTTAATTGGAAAAACAGTGTTAATGTGCAATATCTTCACTAATATATCATACTAAGGGTTGTAGAGCGCCACGGCGCCCACAGCTTCTGTTGGGCACCTAAGGCGCCCACTTTTTGGGGTCAAAGCCCCAAGTAACTTATCCTTGTTTGATAAATACGAAATACTAAACTTCCTGAAATGTACATAAAGCATTTTATAATTATAAATCCTCAAATCCCATTTTAAAATCGTTCCCTTTTCCTAAATTAAGCTATAAGCTAAAACAATGACGTCATATAATATTTGTTTACATTGCGTCTTTAATTTGTTATTAATTTGCACACCTTTTGATGCACACCTTGTATTAAATATAAGATCAAACAATGACGTCATATAATATTTTTTTACAATGCTAATCACTACACGATGTTTTTAACTGCTATAGACTGTTGTACATCGTTCCTCGGCGTTCCACATCTAACCAACCAGTGACTTGGATTATTTTATTATTTATGTGTAAAATGGGCAGAATAGTTCCATATATATCAAATTCAATTCTATTTTAGGTGGAACCCGTACGTACCACGATCGGAATCAGATTGAAAAACACTACTTTTGGCTCTTTTTTTTTCTTTTTCTTTTCGAGTTAGACGTTTAAAAATTATTTTGAAAACCTTTTTAAGTGATATGCTAAATCACCTAATTTGCCTAACTCCATATGCACTTTAGGTTAGCCGTAGTTTCATTTCAAATCCCTTTGACTTTACATTTCATTATGAAAAGAGAGAAAAGCACAGGTGTTATTCAGTTGCATCGCTGATACATTTATTTACCTTTGATGTTTCCTCGAATGGAGACCGATCTTATCAATACCGACTAAACTCCACATTTTCACAGCTACTACTACTAGTACAGTTTGACCCCGTTAAGTCAGGCTTCGTTATTTTAAATAAATCGGTTAAGTCGCGGTAATTCCATGGCTCCCAAATGTTTTGACGTAACAGCAATAATAAATTCTTACGTATGATTTTCCCACGATTTAATGATTCTGTTTGCAGTGGAACTTGAAGTTACTTATTGAAAATTATTTTTTGTCTTAAAAATCATTTTCAAAAGAGCTGGAAAAATAAGGGTAAAAAGGATTTTAAAAAAACACGTTTTTATAAGTGGACTAAAAAGAATAAAATAATTTAAAACTTCTAAGTTCAAGTACTTTAATTTTATATTACTAAAAACGTGGGGTGGGCGCTTATGAGGTTTAACATAAGCAGTTCACTCATGCTCTCACTTATACATCTCTCTTTTGCCTTCTAATTTATAAACCTTTATTTTTTATACCAAACACTCACGCCACGTTTATAGTCACGTTAACCGGAAAACCTTCGACTTTGAAGTTTTAAATTATGTTATTCTTTTTAGTCTTCTTATAAAAAAGTGGTTTTTAAAAATCCTTTTTTACCTCTATTTATTTTACTCCTTTTAGTTTAAGTGTAAAATCATAGAGTATGTATTAATTTTATTGTACATAAGAAAATTCATTAAATACAAAATTGCCTACATGGTTTCCATATGTTATGGATTGTCAGGTCTAACCGTGTGGAGGTGTGGCATTTGAGACCTTTTTTTTTACCTCTATTTATTTTACCAAACATCTCATAAGCACCGCCGAACGTTTTAATACAAGGGTATGAGGTCAAGGGGTAAACTGCGTTCTCACTTGTGAAAGAATAGCAGACGGATACGAGATGCTTATATATAGAGAGAGATAAACTTAAAAAATGCAATAATTTAATTACAGTAGATTCAATCGATCTGAAATTTTGATACAATACATTGTCATCCAAGATCTATCTGCGGTCAAATTTGGAGCTCTCTAGGACCATTAGAAGGGGTTTAATTTTACGTTGGCAAATTTGAAAAATTGCGGACAGACACGTAAGCAAGTTAATAAAAACGTGGTAAAAAAACTAACAAGAGCTGCTGAAGGCTTATGCTATAGAGGAAAAACTTAATATAATTGAGAGAATTCGGAAAGGTGGATTACAACAAGTGTGATGAATATGTATTCCTATAAATAAACGTAATTTAATTTTAAATAAATGTTATATGGAAGAAAACATTCTTTATTATTGCTCAATAAGTTACACTGAATTTGTACTAAGTGACGATAAATCGCGATTCACCTAATAAATCGCGATGACATAAATATGGACCCGAACGGCCGCAACT
This sequence comes from Ampullaceana balthica, assembly GCA_944989445.1. Taxonomy (NCBI): domain Eukaryota; kingdom Metazoa; phylum Mollusca; class Gastropoda; family Lymnaeidae; genus Ampullaceana; species Ampullaceana balthica. The sequence continues at coordinate 731,467 of CALYLW010000112.1, read as the reverse complement.
TACGGGCTAGCACAGTATGAATGATAAACACGTACACGAATAGGTTTTGAGCTACTTTAAAAGTACCGTCAATGAACCAGTGATTTTTTATTTCGGAAAATTGGAATAGTGCACGATAACCTTACAAAGCGATATGTCTGTCTGGGGCCAATTAGTCTGGGACCGTTTTGACCGGGGCCGTTTTGACTAGGGCCGTTTTGACCAGGGCCGTTTTGACAAGCGCCATTTTGCCAGGGACCGTTTTAACATGGGCCGTCATGTCGGGGACGTTTTGTCGGGTCAAGAGAGATAAATTTATTTTCTTAAAACTTTGTAACAAATGTTAAAATAATATCATGTAACACATCTAAAATGTATTAAATTTTGACCTTTGTATTTATGTCTATGCATTGTGTATTATGTAGCAGTGTGCGGTAGAATTTAAAGGTGGTAAAAAATTGATAAGATCGACACATGTAAAAAATATTTCTTATTTTTATTATGTTTTTTTTAATTATTATCATTTGGAATCGTCATTAAAGTTTAACGAGGATTTTCTTTTTTTCAAAAGAAAATTTTCTTCACATTGTGCATACTTGAGACGATAACTTTATTACGAACCAGATGAGTGAAAAGATTTCTCTATAAATAATTTTTAACTTTTGTAAACACTACCTTAAATATATGAATCATATTATTGCATGCATTTTCTAGCATAATATGCGTGTAGAATACCTTGATTTAAAAGTTAAAAAATTTATATTTTCCATTTTTAACGAACACAATCTAGAATGGATCGTCACGGTGGCGTACAATCATTGTGCAAAAGTATTGACCTAATTTTTACAAAATAGAAACGCTAAAAGTGTTTTTGCATTTTTGAATGACTAGTCCTAATTAACGTTTGCTGATTATATCAAACCCACCTATCGTTTTGAGGCAGGTTTTGTTTAATTGTTTTCTATTTTGAATTGATGGAAACAAAGACAATCTCTTTTTGAAATAATAATTTAAAAAATTGTTAACTTTTTCGTGCAAAATTACATTTTTCTAATGGAATAGGGTTCTGATTATAATGTAAACAATTTCATTTAAAGAAGCTCCCAATTCAGGCAAATAAGAAGTTAAACTGTTAATTTCCATAATTCGTTGTTAAAAATTGTAGCTTATTACTATCATTCTAGTTTTGATGTTTTAATGCATTTAATTACACATTTTTTTGAAGATATCAAACGATATTCAATGACTAGTTACTGGTTAGAAAGTCAACAAAACACATTTCGTCATGCTTTTAAGCTACAATAATGTATTTATTGTCGATATTATTAGCTATTATCCTGAAACATCTAGCACCAGCCTAGGGTTGGTCTCAATATCCTCTTCCAGTGTGACTCGTGGGGTCAAACACTGCTCTCTGGAGTTACCGTTCCTGGAAATAAATTGTAAAATTCATGATACACTTTATGCAAACACACAAAACTATTTCTTTTCTTTAAAACATTAGATAAGTTGTTAGATGTACAGTTAATTGACTAATTTATTTTGGAATTAAATATATATTTAAGTAATGAAATCGACGGGATAATTTAAAGTTAAGTTTAAAATAAGTTCTTTTTAAAAAAGCTAATAAGGGAGTGATGAAGGTAAACTCTAGCTCGTGATGAAATTGAGTATTTTATGTTGTATAGTAATTGTTTGCAATCCGAAACATTCTAATTATTTTTACATAAAAACAAAAATATAAACTTATATGCATACATTAACACACACACACAAACACACACACACACACACACACACACATATATATATATATATATATATATATATATATATTTATATATATATATGTATATGTATATATATTTATATATATATATGTTTATGTATATATATGTATATATATATATATATATATATATATATATATATATATATATATATATATATATATATATATATATATATATATATATATGTGACGTTAAATAAAAAGAGGAAGGGAAACTGAAAATTAAAAGAAAATTTAAGATTATCTTTAAATCTTAATTGGAATTCTTAAGGATATCTAACATTAAAGTTATCGAAACATAAAGATATAAAAACAATTACTTAAACCTGAAAGCAATTTTAGAAAACATTTACAACTTGTTGAATAATCGAGAAAAACAATTAACTTCTGAGAAGTCAGCTTCTGTGATACTTTAAAGTAATATACAGACTGATATTTTTATTTTTATAAATATATAACGTAAATTTTTAGAAAAACTAGATACTTCAAGCAGATGATAGAATGTATTGAAGTGTAAAAAAAACCTCTTATGTATAGATAAAATAAGTATTTTAAACGCATTTAACATGAAATTCAATATAATACCGTTAAAATTTCAAGACAATTCGTGATTTAATTACAAACCCGTATCCCATCCACCCTCATCCGCCTCAAACAATTAAAGTTCCGTGAAAACACTTATTCTGTTTTATAATCATTTAATGAAGATTTTTATTTTTACTTTTTACGCAATATCTAGTTAATGTCTGATAGGTAACCCCAGTGTTAATGAGGCTGTCAAACAAAGGTATACAACTTCAAACTATGAATAAAATAGTTACTGTAAATTTACCAAGGTATTCATTAGCATTATCACGGTTACAATTTTCAACCTTGTCATATTAATGCATAACCCCAATTTTGTAAAAAATGATTTTCCTATATTGCATCTTAAATATGTAATGAAATAGGGGCCATGACGGCGATGGGGTGAATATGGTGAGTGCATTCCATGCAATATTTGAATTTGCCTAAATGAATGCGTGCGAACTCTATTTTGACAAAAATCCTTTAACGCAGGCCTGTGCCCCAGTTCTTACCAGACGCAATAATTTAATTCTAAAGTATGATATAAATAGGTACAAAATTTGCTAAAAATGCATCAATTTATCCACAAATATAAGCAGAACAAACAACCCAAACAAGAAAAAGAAATTATTATTAATTTGATAAACATTGTATAGGCGTTTAAAAATAGACGATACCTTTCCAGTTGTATGCCCTGACTCGGGTCACTACTGTTCTTAAATTTAATGTACATGGCATCACGTGACCCCATGGATGGGCATTCGGGGAAGTAGTTGTAGGGCAACAAGTAGAAGCTCAAGTGATTGCCCACTGTCGGGGTCACGGGGAAATCTTCTGTGTGGGGGATGTGATGCATGCCTCCAGTTATCCAGAACACGAGATCCTTGAATAAGATTAATTTTATGATTATTTTGGTCATGGTTTTGGATTGCTAAAAGAGGGAAAGGAATTAAAAGAGCTAATGTACATCAATTACACAGACAAATCGAGGACAGCCATCTGAGCGAAATCTGACACAAAGTTTAATCGATGGCATACACATATTACAATTAGTTGTATGTAAAGAAGGAGAAACGTGTCATTAAAAAAGTATACATATGTTTATCGAAATAAACTTCTTTCAACAAAACTAAAGATTTTCAAATATAATCAGTTAATATCATCCATGTCTGGCCTGAACTACCCAGTTACATACTTGCAAGCGAACAGATCCATGATTTCACGCCCGGATGATCGGACGAGAACCCGTAGTCGGTCCTTCTACAATTCATTTAATTATCTATTGCCACGTTGGCCTGTCAACGCTAAGCATATTAGTTTATGTAAATGTAGTGTTATCTCAGGTGATTTCGTATCAAACATCGTTTCTAGACGACCAGCCACACCACACAATAGGCTTCTTTAAATCATTGCTTTTAAGATTGAGACAGATTAATGGTAACAAAACAACCAGCTGAATCGATAGTTTGAAGACCTGCCCATTATAGGCAATGATTTATTTATTATGAGCTACATGTTTCTCTCGAGTGAGTTATTAGAAGATCATACTTTTGTTATCAATTAAATATTTGCAGCAACGACTGTGAAAGCTCTAAGTATAGTAAATCATGGATAATCTTCCTGCAACTCAATTCAAACAAGGATACTGAATTCTTTTGAGCCCATTTCATTTTTACTAAAAATGACTATTGAAAATAACATAAATTCAAACTATATGTTTATATATAACGTGTCAATAGTTAAGTGGCGCACCCTTTATTTATTCATCTTATCTAATCTTATCTGTTTAGAGACGCTCCTTCTATACAGAAGATTATTGCGTCCTACGCTTATCTATGGTTTGTGTTTAGTCCTGCATTTTTATTAGAGATTTAAATGTTGATAAAGTGTTGGTTTTCCTGGATTCTTCAGGCATCCCAATCCACGCCCGAATTCCGGACGGGAAGAAGGAAAACTTGTATGTGTTTGTTCTTGCATACGGAATAAGAAAGGTGTTTTTATCCTTATGTCTATCTGAGGGTTGTATTAAGTTATCTTTGTGTTGTATTTCTAAATTAGAATTAATTGCTTTATGTATGATTACTACTTTGTTCTTGGTTCTTCTATCCTCTAGTGTTTCAAGGTTTAATGATTTAACTAATGGTGTTATGCTTATCAAATCAAGTATTAAATACCAATGTTCCTTCTAAGGTTTGTTGGTCTATTGCAAAGTATAAAAAAAACAACTCGTGTGCAAACTTGCACAGCATCAATTTGTTGTGCAATGTTTTACAAAAGTTGCTGCGCTGTAATACAAAACGGCTGCGCGGCATCAGTCAGATATCTGCGAGGCTGCCGTGCCGCGCAGCTTCGAGGTAACATTGGTCAGGTTAGTATTTTACAATGAATTAGAAAATAAACGTTTAATGTTCATTAAGACCAACAAACAAAAACAAAACTACCTCATCTACGATATTTTCATTGTCGAAATAGAACTTGCTAAAATCCACGACTGGTTTTAATCCATCGTACATCCCATAATTAGAACTTGCAGATATTTCCTCATCCTTGTGCTTCGTAACGACCATTTGATGACGTGCCCAGGCAATTGTTGGCTCGTTACCCAAACCTTCTGGTAATAAGTGCTTGGACATTCCGTTCATCTGAATTCTAAGAGCAGTTTTGAAGCAATGTCATTATTTTCACTTATCGTTCAAAACACTCAACTGTTTTGTGGGCTCTTAAAGAATTATTAAAAAGCTAAAATATTATAAGGGCTTTACTAACATGCTGTCAGTGTTATAGCTGTTTGGGCTCTCAGAGTACGACAAGTCAGCACAACTGTTCTATAATTTACTTTACCTCAGGCTATATATAGAACAATTGTTAAATGGACTTGCCAAACTATTTGTCAGATAAATGCTTTATGGGTTTTAGAGGACGATTTGCCAATATAAATCAAATATGACCTGTGACATTTTAACTGGTGAAAAGCTTATGTCAACAACATATGTTGTGACAACTGGAATATGGGCCTGTGCACAACATATGTCCTTATGACTGGAACATGAGCACTGTCAACAAAATGTGTCATCATAATTGGGATATGTGCTTTGTCATCAAAACATGTCGTCGTAACTGCGATATTGGCTCTGTCAGTAACATATGTCATTATAACGTATATATGAGGTCTTCCTAGATTAAATGTTCACACAACTTACCTGTAAGATCTGTTGAGCCCGTATTTTGTTTTGTTTGCCTCGTTGTAGACCAGCAGGTATTTAGGATTGCTAAAATTGTAATCGTAAACCGCCTCCTTTTCATTCACGATCAGCCGTGGAACAATCTTGGTTTGGTGATAACTGGTGGCATTATCCTATTTCCGGTATAAAGAAATAAGGAAATACGTTTAGAACTTCAAGCGAAAATATGTTGATGTTTTTTTTTCATAATTTTTTGAAATGATAGAAAATTAAATTAAACTCGTGATAAAAAATAAGTTTTGGACTGGAAAGTTAGGAATTGGGTTATAGAACAGGGTCACAGGGTGTGGGTAGCATTGAAGAAAGTGAACGAACTTAGAGTAAAGAAGTCTTCCTAGACAAACTAAAAAAAACAATTAGAAATAAGTTTAAATGGTAATCTTAGCTGCGGTGTATTATAATATGAATTAAGGAGACACATATTTACATTTAATTACAGAATTTAGTGAGACATAAATTTACATTTAATTACACAATGTGTTGAGACGTATATTTACATTAATGACACAATGTAGGGAGACACATATTTACATTTAATGACAAAATTTAGGGAGACACATATTCACATTTAATGACACAATGTAGGGAGACATATATTTACATTAAATGACACAATTTAGGGAGACACATATTCACATTTAATGACAAAATTTAGGGAGACACATATTCACATTTAATGACACAATGTAGGGAGACATATATTTACATTTAATGACACAATGTCGGGAGACACATATTTACATTTAATGACACAATTTAAGGAAACACATATTTCTATTTAATTACAGAAATTAGGGAGACATGTATGCCCGTCAACATATCATTAAGTAAGATTATTTTAAAAGACACATAGAAATACTTTGTGTGCGTGGCAAAAAATAAATGCTACTAAAATCTGTAGCAAACATTTGCATAAATTAATCTATTCATATAACAACAAAATGATGACACAAAAAGAGCAGTAAAAGTAACATTTACACCCCATTATGTTATAAAGTCGGCCATTCAGCCTTGAGCTTTTAACTATAGCAACTGATAAACATTTACCTCAACTATTTTCCGAAAGGTGAAGGATTTTTAAAAAAAAACCATTTGGTTGGAGGTTAATATTTTTACATTATCTTAAACAATTAAAAAGCCCGTGTACCTGTAACAGTGTTGTGTGGTCTGGAACTACATTAACATGTTGAAACCTGTTGGACGTCCCGGCAATGTCAAGGTCGACCTTAAAGTTTACCATATGGTGATGGACTGTCCCAGTGAGCCACCCGTTCAGACGTACGCCGTAATCTCTAAGATCGTCGTTGTAAAGGGTGACCTGGATGTAGCCTATGAAATAACCAAACTATGGTGAGATCTCTTTCAGATTGTCACATGGGCACACAGGAAAGTATTCACGATAAAATGTATGAATTTTTTCAGAGTAAAAATGTTTCACTATATACTCTTTGGAAACCGTGAACTACCACCATCTTTCAACTGATTAACATGAAAAACAAAATTATTTTTAAAATTACGCATTTTCAACTTCAAGTTCTTAAATTCAGATTAATAATTTAGAATACGTTTTGACGAAGAAAGACAACATTATGATTGTGGACTTCTTCTTGTATTGTTTTAAGGCAAAGGTCAATGACCGCTCATTATCTGTGGCAGGGAAAATTTGTCACTGCATTAAAGCACCGTCTATTATCCAGCCAAACTGATCGTTCAAATACAACATTTAACTTTTTTTAAAAAATTGATTTTTGGGCGACTTATTACTTTCTAGAATATTGTCAATTTAAAAAAAAATAAAAATGATGTCGGAAAATAAAGGAAATTTTCTGTCTGTGGCTGGCTTGAATTGTATTTTCAAACTCCTATGACTGATGCATTTATTTTGGTTTTTTTATTACATATTTCTATTATTAGATTAAGTGTGTTAAGTGTACTTTACTATTAGTGGAGTGCACTATTCTAATCTGGAATTTTAAAATAAATTGGACATATTAATATTAATGGACATTTTTCATACTCAGATCATGATAAATGCTTTTATCAAATTTGTTTCAGTTTTTTTTTATCCATTTCGGGGACCAATGCAATAGATATAAACTCGTGTTGGAGTTGAACATCAGATTTAAGTTTTGATAGAGATGCAGGATGATTTAAAGAAGGAGTTTAGGTGTTTAGAAGCGATTCGTGCAGTATTTATTAGGCATCCAATGTTTTTGTCTGATCTTCCAGACATATTAACGACACAATCAATGTTCAAGAAGCTATGTTTTTGCTCTTATATATGTGCTCTTCTTGCTTACAGTGGCGACTAATATGTTTCATAGCTATTGACTCTCCCTTTTTAGAGCACTCACCTGTACTCATGAGTCGGGTCTCAATCACTCCATTTTGGTGAAATATGTAGTCAATGACGTAATCATAGTTTCCAATCGTCAATATAGATCTGGAACGATGTACCAAAAAAATGCAATCATAAATCATTACGAAAACGTGTAAATAAAATCACAAAGTGCCCAAAATGCTTTTAGTTAGTTTTTTAAATTATTTTTTTTGTTCTTGTGTGCTAGTAAAGAGCCTTGTTCACCGTAGGAAAGAAGCGGATAGCGTTAGGCTCTCTACAATTGGTGCATCCGCTGATTTTTTAATTTTAGATAAATTTCATCACATTCGACTGGTGGCAGGTGAGTTACAGGACTGTTCTTATTTCTATTAGGAGAACTCGGCAAGTGTCATTATCGTATGTCATTAGCAAGCCCACACTAGTAATGTCCCTTAAAATGCTTGAAATCAACACGAACCTCAATAATGTTATTCGGAGAGCGTTTTTTTTCTTTATTTGTACATTTTAAAATTAATTTTAACGCAAATTACTTACCTCAAGAATGATTCTTCAAGCCATGCTATATTTTTTTACTGGAATTCATCACAGATAATATTTTCTTGGAATTTCAATCAATAGATTGTATATTTATAATTTAGATTTCTATAGCAAACTTAGGTATCTGGTTTTGATAAAATACAACTTTTCTGTTTTTACAGCAGCGTACAAAGTTATTCTTAGTATAAGGATGTTTATCACAAAATCATAAACAAGAAATAAAAAGTCGAATGAGTATTTAAACGCAATTTCCAACAAGGAATTTACGAATTTTCATCAAGGGAAATAAATCCAGATAACAATAAAAGTCGATTCAAATAAGTAATTCTGAAACTAAAACACAATATGACGTCATATCCCCTCACGCTACATCACACCAAGATTGTCGTGTCAATATAATGCGTACCACGCAACAATCTAACATAAGCATTCACAAAGCGGGAAAGCCCCATTAACTATCAATATACATAATTTGAAATCTCTGTCACGTCTGTCTGTCATGCATATCTGTCTGTCCTTGACGCTACTAATTTTAGAAAGCAGTGCACCAAATTACTGCACCAATGCATCAAAAAGTGTGCAAATTAAAGATGCGCAGTAAAAAAATATTTTAAGACTTCGTTATTTTAGCTCATACTTTAAATTTGGAAAAGGGAACAATGTAAAAAAAAGGATTTGATGATGGTTAATTCTAAAATAAAAAAACAAAGGTTGCACCGTAGGCGCCCTATAACCCCTATTAAAAAATACTTTGTGTACATTTCAGAAACTTTAGTATTTCATATTTATCAACCAAGAACAAGTTAGTTGGGCTTTTGAAAAAGGTCGGAACCGTAGGCGCCCTAAAAAATTGAATTTTTTCATAATAAATATATTTCAGTTTAAAACTTCCGTCATTTTTGATGGGTGATACGCTAGTCATTCTAGATTACATTAAAAGTCATTTCAAATCAGTAATTTGGAACTAAACAAAACAACTGCTTTCAAAAATTTCTTCTACAATTACGGGAGTCAAATGAAGATGAATTTTTGACAATACCTTCTCAACATTGTTCTAAATGTTATTAGCTATTGTTTGACGTTTATTTCAACGCGATAGATGTTATGGTTGGGGAGAAATTGACAAAATACTGATCTTTTTGGGTTTTTTTTTATTTTCCAGGAAATCTAGTAACCCTTTTAAAGTATTTTTGGCCGATGCATATCCTTGGGACTTGCTTAGCATTTTTGCAAAAGACCGAACTCTCTATCGGGTATTGTTCAGGAGGAGTTGTGTGTGCAAGCGTTAAATAAAAAATAATTTTCGAATCTGTAAAATATTTGCCTCTTTTACTTAAATTCATAATTAAAATATTAATCTCTTAAAATGAAATCCCTCCTTAAGTGACGAAACAATTTACATTTACTTTATTTTCCTTTTTTAAATTTATAACTAAAGCAATTTTTAAAGTAAATATTTTTTTTAAAATATATACTTTATACCATTACATAAAAATGTGTAATGTACAAAAAATTGACTGAAAATGAAATGAGAATCATTCATTTAAAGTATATTTTATTTAAGGTGATTACAGACTTGAATACAGAGTCAAATTAATGACATTTTCTGCTAACTTGAGTCGAACGTATGACGGATTGCCTTACTCGAGTGTGAGTACAGAGCCTAACTTATGGCGTATTGCTCTAACATGAGTGTGAGTACAGAGTCTTAAATATGACGTATTGCTCTAACCTGAGTGTGATTACACATTCTTAAATATGACGTATTGCTCTAACCTGAGTGTGAGTACGGAGTCTAGCTTATGACGTATTGCTCTAACCTGAGTGTGAGTACACAGTCTTAAATATAACCTATTGCTCTAACCTGAGTGTGAGCACGGAGTCTAGCTTATGACGTATTTCTCTAACCTGAGTGTGAGTACTGAATCCAGCATGCCGCCATAGAAGGATCCATCAGCTTTTGAATAAGATGAATGTCTCCTCACTGGGTAGCCATTATTGAATTCGAAAAGACAAAATGCCGAGTCGATCACTTCCGGGGCATCCCCGATCTGACTCATGAATGTCTAAAAATAGAAATGCATGTATAAGTCAAATTGATTGATCGTTATACAGCTGTGTCGCTTTCTACTACAAACGACTTCCATATCTGTTAGCACCACGTTTGCCAAGTTCCGTGTTAACAAGCCTTACATGTTTTCATCACTGATGCAAGTTTATGACGACCCTTAGTAACCTGGTCAAAGTGTTAAGGATTTCAGTTTAGTTAATGCCTAATTTACCTGATTAACTAAGGTTGCGAACTCCGGACAGTCACCGCCTGGTACCATTGATCTTGAATTGGGCCCGAGAAGAAGAGAACTGTCCACGTAGTTTGTAGTTTGCTATTAAGAAAAACAAGTGTTTCAATGTATAGCTTTAAGAACGAATATTTGAGTAAAATAACAATGCATCTAAAAATATTAAATTAAACAAAACAATAATTCTCGATTTATTTTCAATTTTATTGTTAATACCAGTAGTATTCGTAATTTAAAATAGCACGATAAGAAGTGAAGACGCCGTTATGTATTTCACATCAGTGACAACTGTGCGTTGCAAAAATATTCTTCATCCCTCCACGTTTAACAACAAAGTATCGACACTTTGGTTAAATATGTCATTCTAAAGGTAGGAAATTATGTATGTGTAATTGTTTTTATTGAATTCCCTGAAAAACCATGTCGGATCTTCATTAGATTATCAAAGAGTAATTAGACGTCTGATTTTTTAATTATAAATTTTACTACCATACCCAATGAGAGAATAAACACTTAATGCTCCAATTGACAATATATTCCAAGGTTTGTGCTAACCATCAAGCGATTGTTTGTTTATATAAAAGTGCTATATAACATAATACTTTAAAATTGTATAGGTCTATAAAATATAATTATGATAAACGTAGCTTATGTGCATCATCATGTTAATATAATATGTTGTAGTAAGGATATGAATATATTACATTGAATGTACTTATAATTACATGTTGTATATGTGTTTATATTTTTATGTAAACCGCTTTAAGCCCAGATGCTGGCTGGGGTACTGCGCTAAATAAGTAAACTATTAATTTTATTATGATTATTATCATACGTCGTGTCTTTTTAAATGTGTTTACCGATGGTGGACCTCTCCCTGAATAGAAGACAGCTATTTCCGAGAGGCCGATTTCATAGGCGATCCGCTCGTCTTTGAATTTAACGTCATAGAGAGTTGGTCCAGTGAGAGAGGACATCCGGAAATTGAACTCCCAGCCCATGTACTGAACCTGGGACATAGAGTGACCTAAATTAAAAATATCATAAACCCAAAATGTTTAACCCCACCAGAACATTTTTTTTTAAAAACTTGTTAGATATCGATAGTCGATTATATTATTGTTTCGAAGATGTCAAGCATGAAATAATGATTGTTTCGAAAATTAGTATTTTTTTTATAAGTTTACCTTTCTGTCCTTGATGCTGTATCTCTTCCCGTCGGGTTCCACCTGTTGTGGGGCTCTTTGAGGGATCTTTGGCAGAGGTTCCCCACGTCGGTGTAGAGTGGAGAAAAGGTTCTCATCTTCTACGGGTTTGGTTCTCTTCACTTTTTGTATGCTGTTGAATCACACACGTTTAATGTACACAGAGTTTAAATATTTTGAATTTATAATATAACTTTAAACTATCACTATTCCAGCAGCAGTACTCAAATACGGTGATTTTAAAATTGTATTTGTAATGCTACACCATATAACAAAAATGTATTGCGAGTTCCGTGAATCTTTTTGTCTATTAATGACACAAGATGAGAACTATTTAAATGAACTATAATCTGTTATTTTGGTTACATTTGCATACCCTCAAAGGCAATAACGTTTCTGGACAAAATATTGCTTATAAATGTATGATTCTCTTTGTAAATCAATAAATATGTCGATGTAGTTTTAATAATAAGTTTAGCTTGCCTCTTTAAGATCTACACATTGTTGTACCTGTTTTGATCATACAGCTTTTTCAGTTGGTCTACGGAGTCAAATAGCTGACCAGCGTACATCACTTTAACAACGGTCCATTTGTTGGAGTCACGATCTGCAGTGTTGCACAATATCCCAAAGTCGACTACGTTGGTTTCATGATAGGGGACAGCGTATGTCGCCAAAATCCAGGTGAGTCTTGTCCGCATTAAAAAAAATAATTCGTAGTTGTTTATTCTCACGAGACTTAAAATATAATTCAAACAAAATAGACGCTATTCTAGACGCTATTCTAGACGCTATTCTAGATGCTATTCTAAACTGAAGTCTTATTGCTACTTTTACCCATGCCTCTCATGATGAACCCAGATATTCTAAGTCGCCAACTCACCTTTCGTTCAAGTTATTTGTCAGACCTGTGCCAACAGGTGAAGAGGTGTAGCCGAAGCAGTCTTCTGATCTGCTGCATTCTGTGAACGTAGCGTTGTAGCTCTCTAGCAGTAATTTTCTTAGCTAGAAAATCAAACAGATATTAAAATAATTAAAGAAGGAATGTAGATAATGTTATTTGTAAATCCATGTAAAAAAAAGATACATAGCGGATACAGTTCTTCGCCGTGTTTTTTAAGAAACCTCTAACATGTCTTTAAATAATGCTGCGGAAATTAACTATTAATTAATCGATTAATCGTTAAAAATGTTAATCGATTATAATAAATTTGATCGATTAATATGTGATTAAAATTTAAGAAAAATTTTCTATTTTTTTCTCTCCCAATTTATTAATAATTTATATTTTTTGTTGCTTACATACTTTTCCCTCGAATTGTTATTATTTATTTAGACGTGTATACGCAAATAAAAAGGTTTTACTTCCTTGTTTCTTGCATAGCAGATCGAATTTGCTGTGTTGCATCATAAAAAGTGGAGGATTTACCGCGACGTCACCTATTTCGCGCAATAATGAATCGCGACTTAACGGATATATATATATATATATGTAAATAATTCTTCTATTTTTTCAATTTTATTTTTTTAAGTGCGTGTGTTATACCTTAATGAGATAAGACACATCTATTCTAGTATATCGTGGGCTTTTTTTATGGGTGGAATTTTTTTGTTCCAACATGTACTTCACTTTTCTGCGTCCTCTAAAATACCTCCAATATTCACTAACAATTTTTTTATAAACAGTTTTTAATTATAAAATTTTTAAACGATATCAATGATCCTTTCCTGCTGTCTAAAACCTTAATATTTAAAATATTTTTATAGCTAAAAACGAGCAAAACATTTTAACAAAAAAATGATAAGTCTTATCACCATGGCGTAACAAACAAACGTTTACTGAGGCCTTAAAAGCCTGGACAAATTATAATGAATTCTGCACCACAAATTATCTTTCATAAATAATATACAATTTCATTATCAAGAAAACTGGTCGCATGTCTATAACTGTGTAAATTTATTTTGCAATTGTTTTTTTTAATCGAATATTAACATAATCATGGTTACTGATTATTTTTCTGATTATAATATTTTAATGCTTAGTATTTTTATGTAAATGACAACGGCTGAGCAAGCCAACAATATTTTATAAGTTTGTCAATTTTTTAAACGCAAAGACCAGCCTTTTCTATGTATGCAATAAAAGTAATTAATTTTTTTCTCACCTTTTTGTCAACTTTGGATGCTAGAACTTTAAAAAGTGTTTCAAACTCCATTTGACTAAAAGGCCTTCAAAATAAAAATGCACATAAAATTAATAATTGTTTTTCTGTAGATTTTTGCAGCAAATGTTCCATCCCCACGAAGTTAAATGCCCTATAAATTCATGTCAATACAATATTTCTTTGTCATACAAACATGCATCAATTTAATTACCATATCCGCTGAAGATCCAGCTTTATCGCAACCCTGTTGAATTCGCTGCCTTTTAAAATAAACAGAATATTAAAGAGAGTACCATCTGACCCCAAGCCTCTACTATCTTATCAGTACCTTCTAATTAAATATAAAAATACTTAAATGCTTGTATACCTCCTTCAATATTATAGACAATGTTCAGCAATGACTCTTTGAAAGACTATTTGAAAATTAGCGCAAATCACAACTTACAACACCTAACATGATGCTCAAAAGACGATCGATCAATGACCCAATACAACACCTAACATGATGCTCACCAGACGAGTGATCAATGACCCAATACAACACCTAACATGATGCTCACCAGACGAGTGATCAATGATCCCATACAACACCTGACATGATGCTCACCAGACGAGTGATCAATGACCCCATACAACACCTAACATGATGCTCACCAGACGAGTGATCAATGACCCCATACAACACCTAACATGATGCTCACCAGACGAGTGATCAATGACCCCATACAACACCTAACATGATGCTCACCAGACGAGTGATCAATGACCCCATACAACACCTAACATGATGCTCACCAGACGAGTGATCAATGACCCAATACAACACCTAACATGATGCTCACCAGACGAGTGATCAATGACCCCATACAACACCTAACATGATGCTCACCAGACGAGTGATCAATGACCCCATACAACACCTAACATGATGCTCACCAGACGAGTGATCAATGACCCCATACAACACCTAACATGATGCTCACCAGACGAGTGATCAATGACCCAATACAACACCTAACATGATGCTCACCAGACGAATGATCAATGACCCCATACAACACCTAACATGATGCTCACCAGACGAGTGATCAATGACCCCATACAACACCTAACATGATGCTCACCAGACGAGTGATCAATGACCCAATACAACACCTAACATGATGCTCACCAGACGAGTGATCAATGACCCCATACAACACCTAACATGATGCTCACCAGACGAGTGATCAATGACCCCATACAACACCTAACATGATGCTCACCAGACGAGTGATCAATGACCCCATACAACACCTAACATGATGCTCACCAGACGAGTGATAATGACCCCATACAACACCTAACATGATGCTCACCAGACGAGTGATCAATGACCCCATACAACACCTAACATGATGCTCACCAGACGAGTGATCAATGACCCCATACAACACCTAACATGATGCTCACCAGACGAGTGATCAATGACCCCATGCAACACCTAACATGATGCTCACCAGACGAGTGATCAATGACACCCATACACCACATGTATCAAGTTCAAGGCCCGCTAGCCACATCATAGCTATTTCTGGTCTCGATCAGTGTTCAATTATATATGGATAGACAGAAATTCAGATAAACTTGCGTTGTTTTGCGTTGAATTCTCAGGATCGCTGATTTTCTCTTCAATAATAATGTTTTATTGGCACTGTGATGTAAAGTGCAAATCAAAGTCCCTTATTAGCATTTTTGTCAAATTATTGTGCGGGGGAGGGGGGGGGTCTTAAGTTCGGCCCGCAAAGAAAAACACGGCCCGCGATTACATTATAACTGGCCCGCGGCCTCATTTTAAATAATTATTTGACTGATGTGTTATTTCTGTAACGACATGATATTTATAAGAAAAGTAGAAATTTTGCGCTGTTTTCAAAACGTCAACTGATGACAAAAATAGAAGATGTCTTATTGTTTACCATTTACTTTACCTTCGGAGATTTAAATATCATGCAAGGGGAATAAATTTATTTTCTTGTCCGTTTGTCCTGCAGTCAAAACATAAATTTACCATTGAAAAAAACAATATATGTAATTATTTCTGATGGTGCCCCTGCCATGACTGGTAAAAAAACACATTGAACCAGCAACAGTTTACGTAACAAAGTCAGCGAAGAGGGTATCAAAGTTTTAATTGCACTGTATTAATCCCCAACAAGTTCCTTTTGCCAAACGTCTTAGATATGATCATGGCATTAAGCCAGTGATAAAAGCCATCAAATCTATTTGCTCTTGAGCCCTGCTTAACCGTCGATTTTAGCAGTTTCTTCTTGAAATCCAAGGAGAATACGAAGATGCGGGGTATCACAATTATGTAAGATGGCTCAATTGGAGGACAGCACTACAGCGCTCCAACACACTTAAGAAAGAAAGGGGGCAATTGATGGAGAATAAGAAAAAAAAATTTCAGAACTATCTGATCCTGCTTGGCTTGTAGATTTTGCATTTTTAGTTGATGTGACAAGAAATATAAAACTGCTTAAAACAAGTCTTCATGGGCACAATTCAGCGGTATGCAAATTATATTCACATATCAAGGCCTTTGGGAACAAGGTGCAACATTATCAAAGCCAACTGTCTCAAATGCAGACTAACACCACACAGTTCCCCTCACTATAGGAAACCTAACACCACACAGTTCCCCTCACTATAGGAAACCTAACACCACACAGTTCCCCTCACTATAGGAAACCTAACACCACACAGTTCCCCTCACTATAGGAAACCTAACACCACACAGTTCCCCTCACTATAGGAAACCTAACACCACACAGTTCCCCTCACTATAGGAAACCTAACACCACACAGTTCCCCTCACTATAGGAAACCTAACACCACACAGTTCCCCTCACTATAGGAAACCTAACACCACACAGTTCCCCTCACTATAGGAAACCTAACACCACACAGTTCCCCTCACTATAGGAAATCATGACAAGTTTTCCAGAATGAAACGTCAATGAGAAAATGCAGAGGAAATTTGCAGATATCATATCACTTACTGATTAACTTTAAAGACACCTTCAGGAAATTGCAACTATTGAAAAGAAAATCGTATTTTGGTTCTTCACCTTTCTATGTGGATCATGATGATACTCCAAGCTATCCGCAACTGGAACTCATTTAGTTGTGAAATGCTGCTGAATGTCGCAGCAGAAACAGCTTTCTCACATTGAATTTTACCGTCAGTTGAATAAAGACAGTTTACAAGAGATTACATCATTTGCTAAGAAAATGCTCATTTTCGTTTGGCTCGACATGGTTGAGCAGACAATTTTATTTATGAATTTTAACAAGAACTGTGTGAGGACAAGACTGAGTAACTCTCACCTGCGTGATATCATACGTATCAAACTAGCCTGACCTCACCTATTTCTGATGTCAAGGTCTCAAAACTAGCCATCACATTAACATTTCGAAATAAAACTAATTAATATATGTCATTTATGTTTATTAATCCGGCCCCCGCATATCTTTAACTTCATTGGTTGTGGCTCACCGTGTAAAATGTGTTGTCGTCCCTGGACTAGATGCTACCCCAAACAGATATGGCTTCTATTAGATGTGAGCACAACTGACCTCATACGCTATAAACCATCTAACACAATGACCACTAATAATCATACATGACAACACACACAACCATCTAACACGATGACCACACACACAACCATCTAACACGATGACCACACACACAACCATCTAACACGATGACCAATTTTAACCATATATGACAACACACACAACCATCTAACACGATGACCACACACACAACCATCTAACACGATGACCACACACACAACCATCTAACACGATGACCACACACACAACCATCTAACACGATGACCACACACACAACCATCTAACACGATGACCACCTATAACCATATATGACCACACACACACTATCTAATACGATGACCACCTATAACCATATATGACCACACACACACTATCTAATACGATGACCACCTATAACCATATATGACCACATACACACTATCTAATACTATGACCACCTATAACCATATATGACCACACACACACTATCTAATACGATGACCACCTATAACCATATATGACCACACACACACTATCTATTAAGATGACCACCTATAACCATATATGACCACACACACGCTATCTAATACGATGACCACCTATAACCATATATGACCACACACACAATAATCGAACACTTTGACCAACGATGACCATTTATGACTACACACACACCATCTGACATGATGACTACAAGCGACCAGAACGGACCTGAGAGAGAACTCCACGGGGTTACGTCGGTTTTTTCCCTTCATCAGTTTGCACTCAGTGACCTCGGGCAGTGGGCCACAGATGTATTCCTCAACCGTGGGAGGCTTGAGATCCCCTCTGAACATCAAAACGCGGGCCTGTCTCTTTGGTTGGACGCCTGCACAGTTAGGGCAAAATGACAATAAAGGAATTATTTATCAGTCTATTGATACACAGGAAAAGCATTAAAATTATTACAGATAAATTATTAGTAAAACTAATTTTTTATGTCAGTAACACAGAACTTTAATCTGTTATCTTTTCTTTCTTTTTAAATCCCTTATACGAACTTCGAAATCTTGTCGTCATCTCTCTCAGTCTGTCGTTCGCGGACGGGCTTAAAAACAAAAGTAAAAAATGACCCACTTTCCGTAATTCCATCGAGCTGAAATTTGGCACATAGACTCGTGTTGCCTAACAATGCATCGTTTCAAAATTTCGGGTCGATCGAACATACCGTAATTAAATAAATGTATTTTTAGTTTATCTCTATATAACATATGTAATTCAAATTCACGGTTTGTTATTTTTTTCTTTCACGTGCCAGTTGAGTTCACGCGTTGACGCCACCCGTCGATGTCCACAACCCCTCCCGTCTCTTCCCCCGGTTTTAAAGCCAGACATAATTCGGTGTCAGTCTGTTAATGTTTGTCGTTTTTGAATATAATCAATACTTTTAGTTATGTCTCATATTTGAGGGATTTATAGTGAAAAACTTTGTTTTTAATGGGTTGTTTTTATTTGTTTTGTTTTGTTTTTTTGTTTGTTTTTTTCAATTTTTGAAATTACTATTTTTGAGAAGTTACTATTCAGATAATTATATGTTTACCAATTTCATCTATAGCTAAAGTTAAACTGTATTGATAAACTCGTGATTCAATTTACTTTGTTAATGAAATGGAAACTTTTGATTATATGTTTTATCAAGGTGGGCAAAATGCTGACCCTGGGCCACAAGCGGTACGTTACTGGTTGTTGGGCTTTTTTCCTTAAACCTCATAAACTTTTAGTAAATTCAACATTTTTTATATCTTGAACTTTGCTTAACTTTGTTTGTGTGCGTCTTTTTTACATTTTTCGCACTAAAATAGCCATTACATTAAAGAGTCCGCACCCCTATTTACAATAATGTTTGTTGTGGCTTTTAACTTAGCGAATATTTTAATTTTTTTTAAAATTTCAATCATTTTTCCGGACGTGTACTTTTCATATGCATTTTATTTCACATCACTATTGAAGGTCAGTGAGCGTTAGACTTTCACGTCATGACTAAAGAATGGACGATTATATCACTATTTTAAATAGATCAACTTGAGTATGGCTAATTTTGGATTTTAAAGAAGACAACTCACACATGTTAATGTTCCGTTGATTCCATACCTACCTTTTTTATTTAAATAACTTAAAACTTGTGATTTTGGGGCTACATACAAATCTGCCATATAGATATAACTTGATCTCATTGTCGCCTTGCCTGGTTTAACTGCTCTGATTTTAGGGTCACCCTCTAGAAACGCTCGAAGCTATATTCAGATAAAACAAAAATCGCCTTGCGTCATTCTAACATCAGTTTAGAGGAAATAACATCATCATTTTTTTAGCCTCAGGTGACAAGGAAGTTTGAAAAAAATTAAATAAAATAGAAAACGTCAGTGACATAACTGTAGACAAGATAGTTTTAAATACACTTCTAAAAAAACGTTAAAACAAACAAAGCTACTGGTCCAGATGAATTGCCTGCAAGGTTATTAATGGAACTAAACAATGAAATGTCCCCAATTCTTGTAGTACTTTTTCAAGCCTCATTAAAATCAGGGTATAATGCCCCAAGATTGGATATTAACGGACCGTCCCTCTTTTAAAAAGGTGATAAATCAGACCCTGGTAATTATAGGCCTGTATCACTTACTTATTTCACCTTTAAATTTCTAGAACAAATAATATATAATTATATAGTTAATAACCCAGAGAAACATAATTTCCTATGCCCAGATCAACACGGCTTTAGAAAAAAAACAGATCTAGTATATATAAAAACAAAATTTGTTTAGTTGTTTGCGTATGTAGGGTGGGGGATGTTGTCACGTGAGAGTCACGTGATTGAGAGTAGAGCAAAAGATAACGTTAGAGGTGTGTGTTAGAAAGTTAGAGAGAAGGAGGGAGAGACAAGATGGCTGAAAGTGTTAGTAAATGTTTCGTTCGATACTTTTCTCGAAATAGAAACATAAAATTGAGCTTTTAAAATGATATTCTTTTCTATACTTTTCTAGAGCTGAATTGGAACCACTTCACAACATGTATAAATTGGGCCTGAAATCATTTTATTACGACTGAAAGTCTTTTTTTAAATCCCTTATATTAACTTCGCGGCCGTCTCTGTCTCTCTCTCATCATCTCATGGGCTCGGCGGGCGGAAAAACAAAAGTCGAAAATGACCCACTTTCCGTGATCCGATCGAACTGAAATTTGGCACACGGACCCGTCTAACCTAACAATGCATCGTATCAAAATTTCAGATCGATCGAACGTACCGTAATTAAATTAATGCATTCTTAGTTTATCCTTATATGAGGTATGTAATTTAAATTCACTGTTTTGTTATTGTTTTTTTTTCCCACTTCCACGTGAGTTTGAGTTGACGCCGATCGTCGTGTTGACGCCGACCGTCGTGCCGACACCCCCTCACATCCCACCCCCATTTATTAAAGACAAGGGACATCACTCGGTGTCAGTCTGTAAATGTTTGAAAATAATCAATACTGTTAGTTATGTCTCATATATAAGGGATTTATAGTCAAAAACTTTGTTTTTACGGGTTTGTTTTATTTAAATCCCTTATATTAACTTCACCGCCGTCTCATTGGCGGGCGGAAAAACAGAAGTCAAAAATGACCCACTTCCAATGATCCGATCGAACTGAAATTTGGCACACGGACCCGTCTTACCTAACAATGCATCGTATCAAAATTTCAGATCGATCGAATGTACCGTAATTAAATTAATGCATTTTTAGTTTATCCTTATATGAGGTATGTAATTTAAATTCACGATTTGTTATTGTTTTTTTGCCACGTGAAAGTTTGAGCATTGAGGCGACCCAACGAAACGACGGTGCGCTTTTGTTTACATTTTACGTGTCACTCTGAGCTCGGTCAAGCGAATCGGTGACCAGACTTTTCCCCTCTCCCCCCACCCACCCCTCCCCCCCCCCACTAGGGTTATGATGCAAAGTTGAGTTAAGACAGATTCAGTCTGTAAATGTTTGAAAATAATCAATACTGTTAGTTATGTCTCATATATAAGGGATTTATAGTCAAAAACTTTGTTTTTACGGGTTTGTTTTATTAAATCCCTTATATTAACTTCGCGGCCGTCTCTCTCTGTCTCTCTGTCTTGGACTCGGCGGGCGGAAAAACAGAAGTCAAAAATGAACCATTTCCCATGACCCGATCGAACTGAAATTTGGCACACGGATCCGTCTAACCTAACAATGCATTGTATAAAAATTTCAGATCGATCGAACGTACCGTAATTAAATTAATGCATTTTTAGTTTATCCTTATATGAGGTATGTAATTTAAATTCACATTTGTTATTGTTTTTTTGCCACGTGAAATTTTGAGCTGACGCATTAAGGCGACCCAACGAAGCGACGGGCGCTTTTGTTTACATTTTACGTGTCACTCTGAGCTCGGTCAAGCGAATCGGTGACCAGACTTTTCCCCTCTCCCCTACCCACCCCTCCCCCCACCCCTCCCCCACCCACCCCTCCCCCCCCCCACTAGGGTTATGATGCAAAGTTGAGTTAAGACAGATTCAGTCTGTAAATGTTTGAAAATAATCAATACTGTTAGTTATGTCTCATATATAAGGGATTTATAGTCAAAAACTTTGTTTTTACGGGTTTGTTTTATTTCGGGCAATGTTTACTTGTTTGTAACTTCGAATACAATAATAATTTGGATTTTTTTAAAAACAACGACGACTATGAACTACCTTTAAGACAGCGATACCAGAAATGCCCAGTGCATATTAAGATCGTCAGTTTAATTATTCTGTAATCTAACTTTTAACATTATGCATTTTAAAAATACATTTGTTTATATTTCTTATGATTTAAAATGCATTATTTATACAATAAGATAAAGGAGTGGTCCATTTTTGTTGCAATTAAAAAATAATAATGCAAAATTTTACTCCATGGAAAAAATATTTTTTAAAGAAAGCTTTTTGTTTAAAAGAGAGTTCATTTTGGATGTTACATATTTTTTTTTAAAGTATCATTTTTATGAAACACTTTTTAAAAAAAAGGTTTCTTAAATTGCATCAGATGCCAAGCAACGTCAACTGCGACTTCATTTCGAAGGAAGACTGCGGGATCAGCTGGAAAAGCGCAGTGCATCAAGATCGTAATTTCAATTATTGTTTTATCTAACTTTTAACACATGCTTTTTTTTATTGTTCATATTTATTCCAATTTCAAATACGTTATTTATATAATAAGTTATAAGATTGGAGCATTTTTATTGAAATGACCACACACAAAAAATCCTATTGTTCTTCATGGAAAAATAAATTTTAAGAATACTTTTTTAATTACAATTTCTAATTACTTTTTAAAACGACCATTTTTATAAAACATTTTAAAAAGAGGTTTCCAAAATTGCATGAGATGCCTCAGCAACGTCAAATGCGACTTGAGATTGAGCCCGATAGAAAGAGAACATCAAGGGCGTCAGAGACGCTAGAACAACGTGAGTTACGACTTCGAAAAAGAAGGGAACAGTACAGTGTATCAAGGGTATTCTAGAAAATTCTATATTTTATTTTTGCAAGAACAGCGTTAATTGTTTTTCTCTTTTAATAGGACAAATTTTAAAGTCTTATCCGATTGTTTGTTTGACTTATTTTCGGTATTCGACCTCGCGTCGATAGAGTAGGTTTCCGCCAGAGTCCTTTTTTTTAACGTAAATGAATTATGGTTTTAGCTATAATGTGAGAGAAAACATAATGGGACATCACAGGAAACGGGATCCCATAATGCAATTGGATCATGCTGGAGTAAATAAACCAAACAGAAGTGTAGGATCCGATCCAGGTAAGGAATCACCTTGGGGTAAGGAATTCGACAAAGCATGGAGCTCCATTATGCAAAGGGATAAAAGTGGAAAAAGGGGTTCGACCAAGAACGGAAAAACCAATGGCCTTTTTTATTCAGTGAATGTTTTAAATGCATTATAAGATACGGAATTGTATCTTACTCTAGAACAATTTGCTGCTATATGGAGCCGAGACATGGAGAACAACGACCGTAAACCTGACCAGTATCCAGTCCTTCATCAACAATTGACTAAGAAGGATTCTCAGAATTCACTGGCCAGATAAAATGAGCAACCGGGAACTGTGGCAGCGGACAAAGCAGAAGCTCATTGAGGAAGAGATACTCCAGAAGAGGTGAATGGAGGTGGAATCGTCATACACTAAGAAAATCTGCTTCTAACACAACAAAAAAAGCCCTGAAATGGAACCCACAGGGTAAGCGGAAAAGAGGCCGTCAAAGAAACACTTGGCGCCGAGAATTGGAGGCATACATCAAGAGAATTGGCCATGAATGGAAGATCCTGGAGAAGCTGGCCCAGTATAGAGATGCCTGGAGGTTTCTAGTAGGTGGCCTATGCCCTTGGAGGAATCACAGACACCGACGATGATCGGTGGATGCCCCTAGTGGACGGGAAGGCTCAACAACAACAACTAGAACAATTATCACACATTTATTATTCTTTCAAAAATGACACAATTATATTACCGATGTCTTTTCTCTTTAAAATTATAAGTATTCAAAAGTATTTATTTTGAAAGAGCTAATATAAAGGAGTATTTTATAAAATTGTGAAATAGATATTATATTTAAAATATAATCTTCGTTATTAAAATATTCATTAAAAAATAAAGTCTTTCCTTGCCTTTGGAATTTCCAATCCAAAGGCGGCTTTACATTAGGAAGGAGGTTAAATTACTAAAAAAAAGAAAAAGCCTAAAACAATAGGCACTAACATTTCTTAGCTCTGCCTTTGTTAAGTCGTGGAACGGTCCCGGGTCACTTGGCTCACTGAGGTCTATCACGTTACCGTTGGGATTGGCCGACCCACACACTGGACGTTGTCCACCATCAGTATTGGTACCGACAGACACCACACAATGAAGACAAAAACAAAGGATCAACACAAGAAGCAAGGGGCCTGACCACTGCACAGCCATGACCTGGCGAGAACAGAAAAAAAAGGAATTGTAAGTCATGGCCTATTATTTTACTACTAAATCTTGGTAGAAGTTGTGTTTCTCACTTATTATTTTGACACCATTTTTTAGTAATATTGGTATGTAATATTTTCAATTTAAAATATTAACATTTCTTCACCTTCAGACATAAAATGTAAAGCATTTACCAATAGCTAAATAATGGGGGGTGAGACCACAACCAGAATTTTAATTTGGTAAATGAGTAAATATATAACATATAAACAGGGTATGAGTTAGCCAGTCAGGCTAACTCATACCCTGTTTATATGTTATACTTTACTAATACCAATAGCTACCCTTTTAAAAAAATTATTTGATTTCTTTAATATTAAATTCTATGCGACAAATTATAACTTTTTTTTTGCCATGTAATTTTTTTATTTTTTTAAAAAAATTTTAAAAAAAAGTTTCGATGTTATTGATAAAGTAAAATATTATCAACATATTCAAGTTTAAGTTATCGTCAGCTACTTTTACCTTTGACAGTACGGAATTCGAGTGATGCTACTATGTAACAAACCTTTTCGTTTGCCACAGAACTGTTTTCAATTGTTCAAGTCACAAAATAATTAACTCTTCTGTATCACACTAAGTTTGGAAGCAGCTTATATATAAAAGTTTCGCACCCCGCCCCCCAAACTTCTCACTTTTCTACATTAATGAGATGTTTTACAGATTCAAATTTAATCATTTTTAATGAGTCCTTACAACTTTGATTTCAGCTTATAGTAGCTAAGGACCTTGCATAATATTTATTGTAAAAAGTTAAATCTAGATGACGAAGTCAAAACTAATACCATCTGGGCGTGGACAGTTGGAGAACTTGGTCCTCCCCTTTCACAAAACAAAAACAAACAAAAAAGACTGACTCACTGACTCATAATCTCTAATTCTCCAACTTCCCATGTAGGTAGAAGAATGAAACTTGGGGAATTGTTAAGTACACTATTACGATGATAATTGGCAACAAAATTTTTATAATTAACTCTTTTCGGGGCCCAAAATGTAGTATTTTTTCGGTATATGAGCTATATGAAAGTTAGTTTAAACTTTTAAATCAATGGATCTGGACCAAACTTGGTACATAAAGATTTGAAGACCAATGTCAAAAAATTATAAGGCAATAAACTCCTAATATCTATTTCCTGTGGGCTGTTGTTTTTGTTTTTATTTTTTATTTTTTTTTATAAATAATTCTTTATTACCCATTCCATTTTACTCCATTTGGACAATATTGACAAATAAATCCATAATGATCAAGATGGTAATCAGTAGGTGTTTTGAACGTTACATCTTACACCAATTGGGACGGGATCCCATAACTTATTTTTTCCTAATGTAAGCTGTATAAAAATTATTGTATTCATCCGATCGCCTTGAAATATCTTAAGTTGTTGAGTGCGTTTCTACAAAAATATTTAGCCTAAAAGTTGTGAAAATACCACTTATTAATGGCCGGGGGCCCAAATTGTCAATTTATTTACTTGCATTATATAAGAGGTATTTTAAATAGTGGCTACTGGGTAAATGGATGGATCTTGATCAAACATGGTGCATTAAAAATAAATTCCGTAAACTTTTAAAGCTTTTTTAATCATTAATTTTTAAAAAATTGACACATCTCCATCAGAATCAAAAACGAAATTTTCAGGCATTTTGAACTTTACATCTTGTACCGTTTCGGGCCGGGGGCCATTAATGTAATTTTATTTCAAATTTTATTTTTCATGACCTCGACAAATTTAGACAAACAATTATAAACACCATGATCTAGATTAGCCGACTGGGCCCGGGGCCCTTACTGTCGTTTTTTTAAAAATAAAATAAGCTCTATAGAAATTTTTTGTCACTGATCAAAATGAAAATTTAGAATTCTATTGAGTACACTCGCGCAAAGGATTCTGGTACAATGGGTATTTCTTGATCAAATTTTGTGCATAAAACTTTGATGACGCATTTGAGAAACTAAAGGGGAAAATGTGTCCTACATTTTAACACGTTTCGTTTCAAAATCCTATGCGTAACGTACTTAACTTTCGACGACGTTCGCCTAGGTAAACTTTCTTAATTAATGCTCCATCTTTACGAAACTTGGTATGCGGCTTCCCTGCTCTGACACCGATGAACATACTTATGTCATTGGTATGACAAAAATGTCAGTCGCCATTTTGAAACATTCCAAAGGTCTTTCTTTGTACTTATGGTCCCATCTTTGCGAAATTTGATTCGCGGGCTCGCAACACTAACTGAAATCTTATTTTTCCGCTGAATTTCGGGTATTTTGCTAGTCATTAATAATGTAACGTATTCTGTTTTCTTCAATTATTAAACAATATAATTTGCAATTGTCACGCAAGTAGTGTCTTTCAGTCCTGACGCTACTAATTTTATAATGCAGGGCAAACCAATTTACTGCGCCAATGCATCAAAAGGTGTGCAAATTAAAGATGCGCTTTATACAAAAATGTTATATGACGTCATTGTTCTCGCTTATATTTTAATTTTGGAAAAGGGATCAATGTAAAAAGAGGATTTGATGATGGTTAATTATAAAATAAAAAACTATAAGGGGCGCCGCAGGCGCCCTGCAACCCCTATTATAAAATACTTTGTGTACATTTCAGAAAGTTTAATATTTCGTATTTATCAAAAAAGGACAAGTTAGTTGGACTTTTGAAAAAGGTCGACGCCTTAGGCGCCTAAAAAAGTGCATTTTTTTATAAAAAAATAAATAGATTTCAGCTGAAAACTTCAGTCATTTTTGACGGGTGATACGCTAGTATTATATAATACAACATCAAAGAATTTTATTAAATCCTTTATATTAACTCGTGGTGTCTGCGTGAACCCTTGATTGCTTGTCGCCAAAACTTTGGATCGATTTTAACCCACTTCCTCGTAAGCTAGCGAGATGAAATTTAGCAGGCAGTTTAGTGGCAATAATAAAAACTATGTATCAAAATTTCAGATCGATCGCATGCACCGTAATTAATTTATTGATTTTTTAGATTATTTTATTTATCTCTTTTTTTCTCTATGTATCATGTTATTTTTTGAGATAGAGTTTCGCAGTGCGTATTATATTGAACGACCTTTCTGTCGCGCAATAAAGTGCGTATTTTACTGACAACACTTTTCGGTGCGCATTATATTAAACATGTTTTACGACACAACTACAATTGTGTATTGTTGGATGGTCTTGCGCTGCGTATTATAATGAAAATTCTTTTAGTTACGACTCGTACATAAAGGATTTATAGTCAAAAACTTGTTTTTTTACGTTTTTTTTTATTTTTAAATTTTAATATCTATAGCGATCACCAATTAAGATATATTAATGAAAATAATAATATAAATAAATAACCCCCTTTCCAGTCCATGACAGACTATAGGGCATGTGAAGTAGCGTTTACAATTTTTTTATTTAGCCACCACTAACGAGTAGGGATTGTGTGGCCAGCACAATGCCCCGGGGGCCTTGCCAGAACCGAGAATAGAACCCGTGACTCTCTTCTGTCTCTGTTCGATAAGACCAAAATTAGTAAATTCTTTATTCTGATATAAAATTTTCAAATTTAGCATTCCAATGTTTTATTTCAAGTGGATTAATATTCCACGTAGCAACTCGGTCACATACTTCTAACAGTTTCATTAAGTTTAATTCCAAGGTAAGAATAGTTTAGTTTGAAAGTCATTTTAATGAAAAAAATTAGAATAAAGATTAGTCAACTGAATAGGAATAGGAATTTAAATAGTTAGGAACAACGTTTAACGAAACAATACAATGTTCAATGACTTTGTAAGGTGGTTTTTTCAATGAGAACTCTTAACTTTGATCCTTACAACAACAAAAAATGTAAAATTAATTGCGCCTTTTTTTTAGATTAAAAAAAAACAATCCTTAACATTGTATTTTCTGCATTGAGCTTTTATATGTGTCAGCTACAGGCTTGCAGTGCTATTTTTTTTCCAAAATATCGTTTAGCTAAAATTTAAGGGTGTACCGAATTCAAATTTTAAAAATCCGACCGGAGCCAAATTCGGCCGGATTATGGATCCGCAGACGGATTTGAAAAAATGGCCGCCTTCCGGATGTGTCTTTGCTGGAGCCATTATATATTTATAGCTCAACCGGCCAGCCGGTTTAGGCTGGATTTATGAAGTGAAATTCTGCCGCAGCCGAAGCCAAATTTGTAAAAATGGACGGACTTCGGATTTGCCAGAACCGGAGCCGAAATGAGGTACACCTCTAATTCAATAGTATTAAAAAAGCACACCGACAGCAAATATGACAGAATTATTTAAAAAACTAGCTGACCCGCGGCGTAGCATACGCTCTAATGATTTAGTGACAGGTGAAGACTTTTCTGAAAGACACAGTTGTCAAAATGGGGTGGGTTTGGGCAAACGGCTGTAAGTGAATGAAAAGAAGGAACTCTGGAGAGACCCGCGGCGTAGCATACGCCACAGACTTGCTCATCATAGACAGAGCAAAGAACGGTTGGTGGGGGTAAGAGTACAGGCACAAAAAGCAGCACTAAGTAAATAAAATATAGCAAGTAAACGTAAAGACATTCACA
The DNA here is from genome assembly GCA_944989445.1 of Ampullaceana balthica. Lineage (NCBI taxonomy): Eukaryota > Metazoa > Mollusca > Gastropoda > Lymnaeidae > Ampullaceana > Ampullaceana balthica. The sequence goes on along the minus strand of CALYLW010000112.1, from coordinate 702,109 downwards.
CTGAGGTTGTTGTTACCCGCCTCCCGTTTATTTACCGACATTCACTCGCGTCGTTTTCATTTCTTCGAGCTGTAGCTTGTGTCCATTCTTTCTCCACTTTCTTTGCACTCTCTATGAGCACGTCTGCGGCGTATGCTATGCCGCGGGGCGTCTAGTTTCATAATAATTATAAATCCTCAAATCCTATTTTACATCGTTCCCTTTTCAAAAATTAAAATATAAGTTAAACAATGACGTCATATAATATTTTATACAAAATCGATCGAAGCGCCACCTAACAGCACTTACATCCATACAGACAACGGGAATCTATATACATTATTAACATAAGTAACTTATCTGTGTTTGATAAATACGAAATATTGAACTTGCTGAAATGTACACAAAGTATTTCATAATAATTATAAACCCTCAAATCCTATTTTTACATCGTTCCCTTTACAAAAATTAAAATATAAGCTTAAAACAATGACGTTAAATAATATCAATATACGTCAAACAATGACGTCATATAATAATTTTATACAAAATCGATCGCAGCGTCTCCTAACAGCATTATTTCATACATACATACATACATACAGACAACTGGAATTTTGTATATTGATGATTTTGGTGAGTTGTGGTTTTATAATGGAAGAAATTACTAATTTAGAAAGCATACAATTCCAGAAGATGCTTCAATTTCTCTGTGTCAACAAACAAAACAAATAAACATTTGCGTTGTTTTTCTTGGCTTTCTTGCTCAGCCAGTCCCGGACTTACGAGACACAGGGCCCCTAGGCACTAGACATTCTGGGCCCTCCTCCCCCCCCAAACCATCTTGAAGCTATTTTGGCAATTTAGCAAATTAAATTCACTAGTACAGAAAATATACAATTTTATTTGACTTTAATCAATGACTTTAATAAACATCATAATAATGCAGTCTATGTTACCATACTAACATTATTCTATATAATTATAGAACCCTACAATGAACTTTCTTCTGAGCAAAAGAAGGAATGATGTCATCATAGTCAATTGGCTTCATTATTTCTGACTCTATGTACATTACACTGTTAACAGAGAGTAAATTGAGCCTGTATTATCCTGTGTTTGTTGTTGTTGAGCCTTCTCGTCCATAAAGGGCATCCACCGATCATCGTCGACGTCTGCGGTTCCTCGAAGGGCATAGGCCACCTACGAGAGACCTCCAGGAATCTCTATCCTGGGCCAGCTTCTCCGGGATATTCCATTCATAGGCTCTCCTGTGTTTGATCGTAAGTAATTCTTTACTCTCTTTAGCGCTGAGAACGACCGTTCTGCTGAGCAGTTTGACGCTTGTGTGCACAGCAGCATTCGGAGCAAAATTCGCACGGTTGCAAAAATGTCCAAAAAGCCTTTTTTCTTATAAGTATTTGTATAGATTCAGTGACGATAACTCCATAACTTCAATATTCGATAACAAATGATCTTGCAGTTGCAGACACTCTTTCCAGAGGCGTGTCAACACCCCCCCCCGTATAAAAAGTTATAAGGTTTCTGGCTCCTTCACAGATGTCTTTAGATCCCAAAACATGTAGTTTCGTTTAATGACGTTATAAATGGTACCTCAGAATCTTTACCTTCCAGAGAATTTGGTCTCGTTTCGTTTTTGCTTCATCGAACTGTACTTTACGCTTACGTTTCCTCTGCATGTCAAATGCATAGCTATTTTCGCAGGATTTTTCAAAAACTTTCGATTCATAATGATCAAATGTACAGGGTTTCCTTAAGTATTCTAGGTATGTTACCAAAGACTGATACATTTCAACGATTTTACTCCGGTCGATGTTTACAGATTGGAGAGATTTGCTTACTTTGTTGAAACTTTCCAAGATGTCATTTCCCGAGAACTGAAAAATGCAAGTGTATTCAGAAGACATGAACCCTCAGAGCGCGTAGATGGTTTTTCATTTGCATCATTGGCACAGCCATTTTTCCTTACTACCTTTAGATTAATAAAATATGGCAATAAAGAATAAGCATTTGAACTACATATATTGAATTTGATACGTTCCACTTAGTAACTTGAATCACATATGGCATGATACCGTATATACTTGTTTTAAAATTGACTTTTTAAATCCCTTATATTAGCTTCACCGCCGTCTCTCTCTGTATCTCTGTCTCTCTGTCTCTCTGTCGTTCTGTCGTCATCTCTCTCTCTCTCTGTCTCTCTGTCTTGGGCGGTCGGAAAAACAAAAGTAAAAAATGACCCACTTCCCGTGATCCGATCGATCGAGCTGAAACTTGGCACACGGACCCGTCTCACCTAACAATGCATGGTATCAAAATTTCAGATCGATCGAACGTACCGTAATTAAAATAATGCATTTTTAGTTTATCCTAATATAACGTATGTAATTCAAGTTCACTGTTTGTTATTGTTTTTTCCCACGTGAGAGTTTGAGTTGACGCGTTGACGCGACCCATCGAAGTACCGGCGTGCTTTTGTTTACATTTTACGTGTCACGCTGAGCTCGGCCAAGCGATCGGTGACCAGACTTTTCTCCTCTCCCCCGCCCCACAACCCCAACCCGGGTTTTGAAGCAAAGTTGAGTTAAGACAGATTCAGTCTGTAAATGTTTGTCGCGTTTGAAAATAATCAATACTGTTAGTTATGTCTCATATATAAGGGATTTATAGTCAAAAACGTTGTTTTTACGGGTTTGTGGACAAAATCTAAGGGGAACGTTGTGGCTTCTTCTTACAAGCGGGTCGTGGGTGATTTCTACATACATATTGAATATTGGTGTTTTTATTGTTCATCATCAAGGTCCTTGTCTACATTCTGCAGGATTCGACAGCTCTACCAGAAGCTATAAAACATATCTAAACATCTGCACTTACCTTAATTATTCATTTTATTTAATTTGTGTGAATGTTTTTTTATAAATTGTTTTACAAATTTTGTTTTCAACAACGAATTATAATGTACGCGTTTTCAACACTGTTTACAAAAGACACACAAAAATAACGGTAACTCTTGCCTAACAAAGAGCACAAAGACAAAGTGTAATAGGATAATGAAGCCGTGACGGAGAAAGAGTTTAACCACTTGTTCAGAGAATCAGATGAGTCTGACTTTGAAGGATTTTAGTTTGTATAGAATTATTTATAACAAAATAAATTACTCTGACATTTTTTTTAATTTACGATCTATTTTGATGAAACATGTCTGTTGTTATTTACTGACTTTATTAAAATGAAATGTATAATGTTACTTTTAAAAATCTAAGTTTTTTTTACTATAAGTCATTTATATATGAGACATAACTAAAATTATGTGCAATATAATATGTACCAAGCGACAGACTTGCATAAACATTTACAGCTCGGGAAAAATTTTATAAAAGTATGTTCAATACGCACCGCGCGTTCAATATAATGCGCACCGCGCGACAGACAAACATAAACATTTACATGCTACATTGAGATACATAGAGATAATCTAAAAATTAATTAATGTAGTTACAGAACATTCAATCGATGTGAAAATTTGATCCATCATTTTTATTGTCGCCACAAGTCTGGCTGCAAAATTTCAGCTCGATATGATACGGGGAAGTCGGTTAAAAATTCGATCCAAAGTTTGTTTGTGGCGAGCAAGCAATCAAACGCCACGGCCACGAATTAATATAAAGGATTTAAATGACATTTTCTTTTCGTCTTAATAAAATATATAAAAAATCCCTCCAGCGAAAGCTATGGAAAATGACATTCATCTTTTGAGACCCTCAACATAGTAGTTTTAGAATTATAGTAAATGTAGAACCGTTAAGGTTAGTGGTCAGAACCAACGTATTACGAGACGCTGACCTAGGTCATGCAAAGTTCGCGAAATCTGATGTTGCATAGGTCAACGAAATGTTGTTAGGACGATCTGTGCTAATGAGACCGTGACTCTTTCATCTAACTGGAAGAATGCGATCACGGACCAGAAAGTGACAAGTTGGGGTTTGACCAATCAGAACAGAACACTCAAAAGTACGACCGATGGGACAAAAGAATAGCCAAAAAAAACTTTTACTTTTGAACTGAGCCAAGGGGCCGTCCATAAAGTAAATTCACTCTCCAGAGGGGGCGGGAGAGGGTGTAAGAAAGTGTGACAGTTTGTGACAGAGGGGGGGGTTTTCTGGACATGTGTGACGTCACGATGTTTTATATTAAATTGTAACTATTTTGTTAATAAAAACTTTTTTGTTCGAAAGTGTGACGTACTTTAGGGTGGGGGGGTCAGAGATTTGTGACAGTTTGTGACAGGGGGAGGGGGGAGTTAAAAATGGTCACAAATAGCGTGACGTACTTTATGGACGGCCCCCTAGCTGAAGAGTCTGTATCAGGTAGTAGAGTATGATAAAGTATAGTACAGTTAGTCAAGCCATCGAAGTTTAGACAGCAGATTCGGCAGGAGACGTGCTGATTGGCAGCAAAGGGGACAAGGCGACACCATCTTAAAACGTTTGAGAATCAGTGTGGAGAACGGTCACCGCTGTTAGCAAACCAAGCTGTCAATCATTCCACAAAACTAGGGCTTGACGCCAGACTGACCTCCGGGAGAGAAATCGCACGAGGTAATTGGGAGAGGCTACGCATGACCGCGGAGCAGACAGGAGCAGCCTGACCTAAGACTGCTGGCCGCGCCCACTTTCCGGAGGGAAGTTAGGTCATAACTTTAATCATCTGTGTATTTAGTCTTCGTATAATGTATTACGGATTTTTGTCTATAGATAATCGTCCGTTAACCGAAAAAAACGGCTCAGGACAAAACGGCGCCATCAAAAGGGCCCAAGTCAAAGCGGCCCCAGAAAAAAATCGGCCCTGGACTAATAGAAGTTGAAAGAAAATTTTAAAAATACACTCAAAAATTATACTTTAATAGTATTTTTAAATCACTTATATTAGCTTCACCGCCGTCTTTCTCTGTTTGTTGGTCGTCGTCGGTCAGGCGGATGGGCGGACAAACTAAAGTCAAACATGACACACTTTCCGTGATGCTATCGAGCTGAAATTTCGCACATAGACTCGTGTTACCTAACAATGCATCGTATCAAAATTTCAAATCGATCGAACTTACCGTAATTAAACTAATGCAATTTAGTTTATCTTTATATAACATATGTATTTCAATTTCACATTTTGTTATTGTTTTTCTTCCACGTGCCATTTGAGTTAACGCGTTGACGCCACCCATCAATGTCCACACCCCCTCTTCCCGTCCCCCGGTTTTAAAGCCAGGGGGGGGATAATTCGGTTTAAGTCTGTAAATGTTTGTTGCGTTTGAACGTAATCAATACTTTTAGTTATGTCTCCTCTTCGAAAGGGGCTCGGCGGACGAGTAGGGTCGCGGGGCACGGACCTGACCGCGACTCGGTGACCTGAAACCAACATCTCCCGGCAGGCAATGCCAAAGTCCAATATGTTAGGTGTTAGGAGCTAGTCATATATGATTACAGTCACTGTACGGATCTTAGACAAAGCATCTTAAATGCAATGTCGATGATGAAAACCAAAATACCCGTTGAGGGTCGGGTAAATCCGAAGCGACCGTTTCATCCCCCTCAATTTTACTAGCAACGCCAATGAGCGGTGCCGTTTTAGGGCCAGGAGCGCCAGTACGGATTAGCAAAAGGAACCGCGAAGAACGCAGCGGACGCAAGCTCTGAGGAAACCTCCCAATGGGGGTTGCACCCTAGGTAGTCATTGATGATCCCCCGCATAGCGGCGGTCCAAACCATTGTTGAGACTCGTATGCTTTGCCGGGGTGGCGCCAAAGTGGTAGCGGGTCATAGTAAGGCAATTCCACCCCTCCTTGTGAGGCCAACTTAGTGGGAGGCATCCTCGACTTTCTGTCTTAGATGCCCAGGTGGCCGTTTCAGAAGCGACCGCTCCGGGGGGGGGGTTTCCCATCTGTCAACGTCCTTTTCTGGGGGAGGGGGCCAGATAGCTGGGAGGGTCTTCCAGGAAGACCCATGAAGAGCACTAGGCTCGGGGCTTCTGATTTTCTTCCACATGTAGGATCATTAGTTATGTCCCACATATAAGGGATTTCTAGTCAAAAAAATTGTTTTTACAGGTTGTTTAATTAAATCCCTTATATTAACTTCACCACCGTCTCTGTCTTGGGCTCGCGGTCGGTCGGTTTGTCGGGAGGGCGGAAAAACCAAAGTCAAAAATGACCCACTTTTTGTTATGCCATCCAGCTAAAATTTAGCCTATTGGCTCGTCTCACTTAACAATGCATCGTATCAAAATTTCAGATCGATCGAACATACAGTTATTAAATTAATTCATTTTTAGTTTATCTATGTTCTATATAAACTAAATGTAGCGGTTGCTATTGTTTACATTTTATGGGTCACTTGACTTCAAACCAGCCATCGGTGATCACATCTCGTGGAGGAAGATTTCACTCAGTTTTAGGCTGTAAATATTTAAGAGATTTATAGTCAAAAACTTTGTTTTTAAATACCTTATATTAACTTCATCGCCGTCTCTGTCTCTATGTCTCTTTCTATCTCTCTCTGTCTGTCATGGGCGGGCGGAAAAACAAAAGTCAAAAAGGCCCCTTTTCCGTGATCCGATCGAGCTGAAATTTTGTACACGGACCCGTCTCACCTATCAATGCATCGTATCGATATTTCAGATCGATCGAACGTACCGTTATTAAATTTATGCATTTTTAGTTTATCCGTATATAACGTATGTAATTCAAATTCACGGTTTGTTATTGTTTTATTTCTACGTGAGAGTTTGAGTTGACGCGTTGACGCGACCCATCGAAGTACCGGCGTGTTTTTGTTTACATTTTACGTCTCACGCTGAGCTCGATCAAGCGATCGGTGACCAGACTTTTCCCCTCTCCCCCCATCCCCCCCTTCAGGGTTATGAAGCAAAGTTGAGTTAAGACAGATTCAGTCTGTAAATGTTTGTCGCGTTTGAAAATAATCAATACTGTTAGTTATGTCTCATATGTAATGGATTTATAGTCAAAAACTTTGTTTTTACGGGTTTGTTTTATTAAAAAACTTATATTAACTTCACCGCCGTCTCTGTCGTCATCTCTCTCTGTCTTGGGCGGGCGGAAAAACAAAAGTCAAAAATGACCCACTTTCCGTGATCCGATCGAGCTGAAATATGGATCATGGATACGGTCTCACCTAACAATGCACTGTATTAAAATTTTAGATCGATCAAACGTACCGTAATTAAATTAATGCATTTTTAGTTTATCCTTTATAACGTATGTAATTCAATTTCACTGTTTGTTATTGTTTTTTTTCACGTGATTGTTCAGTCACGCGTTGACACGACCTATCGAAGTACTGGCGTGCTTTAGTTTACATTTTACGTGTCACGCTGAGCTCGATCCAGTGATCGGTGACCAGACTTTTCCCCTCTCCCACCCCTCCCCCCCCCCAGGATTATGAAGAAAAGTTGAGTTAAGACAGATTTAGTCTGTAAATGTTTTTTGAGTTTGAAAATAATCAATACTGTTAGTTATTTCAGATATATAAGGGATTTATTGTCAAAAACTTTGTTTTTACGGTTTTTTTTTATTTATTACTAAATCCCTTATATTAATTTCACCGCCGTCTCATTGGGCGGGCGAAAAAACAAAAGACAAAAATGACCCATTTTTCGTAAAGCCATCGAATTGAAATTTGGCACACGGCCCCGTGTCACCTAACAATGCATCGTATCAAAATTTCAGATCGATCGAACGTACAGTTAATAAATTAATGCATTTTTAGTTTATCTATATAAAACTATATGTAAAGTCGCTATTGTTTACATTTTACAGGTCACTTGACTTCACGCCAGCCATCGTTGAACACATCTCGTGTTTTAACCAGGTGTACCGGCGTGCTTTTGTTTACCTTTTACGTGTCACGCTGAACTCGGTCCAGCGATCGGTGACCAGACCTTTCCCCTCTCCCACCCGGAAGGGAAGTTAAGACAGATTCAGTCTGTTTGTCGCGTTTTAACATAATCAATACTTTTAGTTATGTCTCATATATAAGGGATTTATAGTCAAAAACATTGTTTTTACGAGTTTGTTCTACTACGCAGCAATTTAGTTTACGTTTTAATTTACAAGAAACAATATTAATAACATAATAACATCACAAGAATTTGTTTAATAACAGTTACTCTAAATGATACCAAGTCACAATTGTTTTTTGAGAAGATATAATATAATAAGATCACAATAAATAATTGTAAAATTTGATCACTTTCTTTAAATGTGAAAAGGTTAACAAAAGGTTAAAATGCAAAAAAAAATTGTAGATTTTTTCTGTAAAAACTTTCGCAATTCGTCTGGTGTCGTTTTGACAATGTCCGTTTTGACCGGGGCCGAATTGTCTGGGGCCGTTTTGACAGAGGCCGTTTTGACCGGGGCCGTTTGACAGCGGCCGTTTTGACAGGGCTGATTTGACCGGGGCCGTTTTACTTAGGCCGTTTTGACTGGGGCCGTTTTGTCTGAGCCGTTTTGTCCGGGGCCGTTTTGACCGGGAACGTTTTGTCCGGGGCCGTTTTGACTGGGGCCGTTTTGACGGTTTACCATTTCGAACGGGTAACCTGGTAACCCGTTCAAATTTGGGACGGGTACCCGGACAGCTTTTTCAACAATATCATCAGCCCTATTCACCGGTGTCGCAAAATAAAGTGGCCACTAAAATAAAGTCTATGGGGTTAAAATAAAACCTCCCCTTAATTATATGAAAATGTAAATACGTGTTTTATTAACGTTTATTAATCACAACATATTTTTTATTTGTGCCACATGCATTTTTGTATGAATATTGAAAATTTAACAATCATAAGCTCAGTCAGAGGGTTGCTAATGCCCAGAGTTATTTTAACAAATAAAAGACTAATGAACTGGAAAAAAAAATTGATCAAGTAATACGAGAATGTGAGACCAATGTTTTGGCATTTGTGAGTAGCAACAGTGGTTAGGACGTAAACAAAATTAGCGATTTCTTTATTTGCATAGAAACAAAATAAAAAAGTATTACCGTTTTTAGCTTTAGCGTGTACAAAATTTACAGCAGAACATTTAATAAAGCCAACGTTTGTAAAGTTGCATAACGAATGTTGACTTTTAAAATATAATAAAAGTATCGTAGAAAGAGCTTTTAAATGGGATTACATTTAGCAAAGCCGTCTCAGGTAATGCAACACAGGTAAAAACTTAAAATTATTAAAAAAATAAGGCCACATGTTTAAACAATCAGTGGCGTAGCTAGGGTTGGTGTCACCCAATACGTTAAATTCATGGTATAGTTCCCCCTCACCCCACCTCAATTTCCGACATTCACTGCGTAATTCTGCTGAATACATGTGGTTTTTCTTTTTTGGTTTTCTTTTACATTATACATTATGTGTTATTTTTTAAAAGAAAGAACCATGATAGATCATTTGGGTGCAGAAGCAGAATATTAAGATAATATTTCTGGTTAAGAAGAACATGTGGAAACATAAATGAAGATATAAGGACTGAGGACACTGTCGACTGTCACATATATTAAAATTTCTGAGTAGGTTAGTATGAATTTACTTCTGTAAGTGATGTAAGGTATTCACTTCTACTGCTGCGGCTGACTAAAGATCTCTTTTAGTGCTCTGAAATGTTCTTTTTAGACAGTATAGCGTAATGAACTTTTGATATATATGTTTTTAAAACATTATCAACTTTAAATGTCAACATAGTTTCGATGACAGACCAATGTATTAGGTGAACAGACCAATGTATTAGGTGAACAGATCAATGTATTAGGTGAACAGATCAATGTATTAGGTGAACCGACCAATTTATTAGGTGAACAGACCAATTTATTAGGTGAACAGACCAATGTATTAGGTGAACAGACCAATGTATTAGTTGAACAGACCAATGTATTAGGTGAACAGACCTATGTATTAGGCGAACAGATGTTTTACTTAACTGAACAAAATGGTAAACGTTTCTTATGGTTGTATTTTTTTCTTTACCAAAAGGTAAAATTTTGAAGGAAAAAAAATCCAGAAAATGTCCATATTTATTGTTAGCGTTTGCTCATTAACTATAACAAGCAGTGAATATTTCAAATTTCTTTCAATTTGGCCTGCAAGCACACCACGAGCGTTATCCCAACAACGCATTTCGCAAGTTCATCCAAATGTTCAATTTTTAAAGGTGAGTCATGTCATCAGAATCAGCTGTGACCATAAGTCTTATTCGGGCTACAAAGAATTTTGTTTATTGGAAAACCCCCACATTTTCCGACAGATGGTGGTGGGCCTTTAAGATTTTCTAATGTAAATGAGTAAATACTTTACCTACTTTTCAAACAGACTTGGTTTAGTTTCATCAAGAATATATTTTTTTATTAAACGGATCCTAATGAACAAGGACATTTTACTTTGTTTTCTTTCCATTCAACCTTACCTTAAATATTTTCAATGAACCTGTGTACTTAAACCAAGTGTATTACAGAGGACCAAATAGGCTTTTTAAAAGATATTTAAAAATAGATTTTAAATTTGAGTCCTTTGCATGAGCTGATTTATAAATCGAATGCTTTTCAATACTTTGTAACTTGTGTTTATATAATTAATTTTAAAAAGGTAAAAAACTAAGTTTTTGACTATAAATCATTAAACCTTGAAACACTAGAGGATAGAAGAACCAAGAGCAAAGTAGTAATCATACATAAAGCAATTAATTCTAATTTAGAAATACAACACAAAGATAACTTAATACAACCCTCAGATAGACATAAGGATAAAAACACCTTTCTTATTCCGTATGCAAGAACAAACACATACAAGTTTTCCTTCTTCCCGTCCGGAATTCGGGCGTGGAATGGGTTGCCTGAAGAATCCAGGAAAACCAACACTTTATCAACATTTAAATCTCTAATAAAAATGCAGGACTAAACGCAAACCATAGATAAGCGTAGGATGCAATAATCTTCTGTATAGAAGGAGCGTCTGTAAACAGATAAGATAAGATAAGATAAATCCTTTATGTAAGAGACATAACTAAATGTATGTTCATTATAATACGCATCGCACGCCAATCCAAAAATCCAAAATCTTAGTTATGTCTCATATATAAAGGATTTATAGTACACAAAACTACTACAGTCTGCCCTCTAAATTTCAGCTCGATTTGATCACGGGAAAAGGGTTATAAAAACATGTTTAATATAATGCGCACCGAGAGACTGAAAAGCATAAAGATTTACAGATCGGGAATATATTTTTAAAAAGGTTGTTCAATATAATACGCATCGCGACAGTCTAGCACAAAAATGTATATGCTACATAGAGTTACATAGAGGTAATCTAAAAATTCATTAATTTAATACACCCTCAATTATCACTGACTCACTCGTTCCGTAACGATCAAAGAAGAGCCTGTCTGTCTCTCTCCGTAACGCTGAGGGACATAGTGCAACAGTCCGTAGCAGTTAAAAAGAGATTTTAAAAAAAAATGAAAATATAGACATAATATCATAATCATTTTGGTTTCAAGATTAACAGAGCGTGTGGTGTTTCTCGCCGTAAAATATTATATGACGTCAATTACCCAAACAATTATAAAATACTTTGTGTACGTTTTAGGAAGTTTAATATTTCGTATTTATCAAACAAGGATAACTTACTTGGGCTTTTGAAAAAAGTGGGTGCCGTAGGGGCACAACAACCCCTAGTATACTATGTTGAGATAAATAGACTGGGTGATACTTGTGAATTAGAATTAATGTGATATTTTAATATCATTAAACAAGAGCTAACTTATCCAGAACCCAGTACGCAACATTGGGGCTTCGTCCGTGATTTCTTGAGACTCTTGTCGATAACGATAGCAACGTCAAGTCACAGCTTCCAGTGTGAGAAAGCGTTTTGTCTATTCAACGAGGCATCGGTCTCAGTTATACAGAGTCCAGTGTGGTCGGAGACCGTGCTGTCTGAGTCAGCGTGTATTTTGTCGCTCCAGTCCATGCAGAGGGGCGTCCACCTCATCATTCCAGAGTCCTGAGTGTGTTGCCGACCGACCAGTTTGACAACAAGGCGTCCGCCTCATCGTTCGTATCCAGAGCTGAGTGTGTCGGTGAGCGACCAGTCCGACAACAAGGCGTCCGCCTCATCGTTCCTGTGAGTCCTGAGTGTGTCGGTAAACGACCAGTTTGACACAAGTCGTCAGCCTCATCGTTCCTGTGAGTCCTGAGTGTGTCGGTAAACGACCAGTTTGACAACAAGGCGTCAGCCTCATCGTTCCTGTGAGTCGTGAGTGTGTCGGTAAACGACCAGTTTGACAACAAGGCGTCCGCCTCATCGTTCCTGTGAGTCATGAGTGAAGAGCAGGCAAAATACAGGGGACTGACTAAACTGTGTCACAAAGCTAAAAGTCAGAAAGTGGAAAGCACCAAGCAAGGGATAATAACGTTTGAAATAGACAACAATAATATACTATACAGGGTATTTAGTTCTAAAAAAAGATTAAAGTGTTTGAAAAAAAAATAGTGATTCCTAAAAAATACCGACGATTAGTATTAGAAACGGCTCATACACAGCATTGGCTTGACACATGTCAGTCAGAAGAACAAAATAGATATTTTTTTCGCAGTATTTCTGGCCACATATGAACATAGATATCAAATAATTCATTACGTCTTAACCTTTTATAAAAAAGCAACCCACAAAGGTGCGTAAAACCCATAGAATTGGATCAATGGAATTGATTGGAACACCATTTCATAAAGTTGCTATTGATATCGTAGGGCCGTTACAATTAAGTGACTATAAGAATAGATGTATTCTTACGTTAGTAGAAATGACTATTTGTTGGCCTGAAGCTATTGCGTTAAAAATATAACAACACAAGACGTTTATGAGGCTCTATTAATAATATTCTCTAGTATGGGATTTCCTGAAGAGATCCTGTTAGATAACGGCCCCAATTCTCCGATCTGTACAAATAGGTGGGTGTACTGTTAAATATAGAATCGATTCACTCTTCTATTTACCACCCACAATCTAACGGAATGGTGGAAAGATTAAATGGCAACCCGAAAAGCATGTTAAGAAAAGTGGCATATGAGGAACCCAACAATTGGGATAGATTTTTACCAGCAATTTTGTTTGCATATCGGGAAGTTCCTAACGAGACAACGACTTTGTCACCATGCGAACTCTTTTTTGGTAGAGATGTTAGAGGCCCCATGTCAATATTAAGAAAAATACTCACGAATGAAAATATGACAGAGGAAGATAAAACGATGTATGAATATATAATTGACCTCAAAAAGTAGAACAAAATGAGATATATATTCCATGGCTCCCAAATTTTGTGACACAACAAATTCGTTCTGCTATGCAAGAAATAAAGAAGAAAAATCTTTGGTGTTCACGTATGCACGTCTAAATAAAATAATAATAAAATACGAGGGAAAAGTATGTAAGTAACAAAAATTTAAATTATTATCAAATTGGAGGAAAAAAAATATTAGAAAATTTTAATCGAATTTTAATCGATCAAATTAATTTTAATGGATTAATTGATCGTTTATTTCCGCTGCCCTAGTTAAAATAATTTGAAAAGATAATGAACTAATTTTCTAAATATATTAATAAAGGGATATAACTATGGTATTTTAAGCCTGTATTTAGAAATGTGTTGATTGTACAATTCAGACTGCGGGTTGACAATTAATAAATTCAAACTTACACCAAACTGTTCGACAGCACAATCATTTTTTACTTGCCTTATTTGAACAGAAGTATATACCATGGGAAGTTTTGACAAAATGGACCAATTAAAAGAATGTGGGCAAAGAAAGTTTAAAATGATTGGTGTTACGACAGGGGTGGGCTAACTATGGTTCGCGAGCCGCATGCGGACTGCTTCTAAGTTTTTTGCGGTCCGCGGAAAGCCTGCGGTAATATCGAAAAAAAACAATAAATTTATGTTAAAGATAGATGTTTGTACTTGAATCAGGGCTAAATTTTGGTTATATGTGGCCCCTTGATGTTTCACTTCTTACTAATGCGGCCCTGGCACTAAAACGTTTGCCCACCCCTGTGTTACGAGAAGAGGCGTTGCACCGTTGTCATGCATGAAGAAAAGCAATATATGTGTCCTAATGAAATAATAAGGATAACTACGTTTACCATTAGTAAACTACAATTGTATTTGTCTACGAAGAGAAACGTATTGTAAGCTACTTTTATTGTATACAATTTTAAATTTATAAAACTATAAATAAGTAATCTCCTAGTAAAGTTGTTAAGTCTGAAAGCTGGATTTGAAATTTAACCTCAATAACAGAATGAAAACAAATGGTTTATAACTCAGTTTACTCAGTTACAAAATAGTTGTTGTAAAAATTACAAACATATGGTCAATTGGCTGTTAACAATAGTATCTGAGAGAAACAGCCGACAATAATACTATCTTTAAGTATTTACAAAATGTGTATTTACTGAAACTAGTAAGAGAACCTGCCCTGTTATTGTACAAATATATCATGAAGAAAATTTTATAAACATATTTTTATACAACAACGCATTAAAAATAAAAGCATTTAATTATTTACATAGCATGTACCAGTGCCTTGAATGTTACACACGACACGAATGAACAATTAATTAAATCAACGCACTGTTTCCATCAGAGAATCACATTCTCGTTTTATAAAGTCTTCTTGATAGCAATGCCTGTTCCATGTAGACTAATTCTCCTTTGTTAGCAATATTTCTTTTGTAGAGTATCATTGTGATGCTAGGATTAACATGTAAGCCTATAGATAAACATTTAGCCCCGTGCTCGTTATGAATATTTATGAATAATGCTCTTGTAGACTTATAATTTTACTAAGCTACATTTGTCTCAATGATTCCATTAACTTTACTTTTGTTTCCTTGAACTCGCTTGCAGGAAATTCCAAGTTAATCGCTTTTGTCAACCACCTAATATAATCTCGTCAAGGTTCCGCATAGCACTATTGATGGGAAAAACATAATACACACCGCATGTTTTTTACTGCAAATGTTCTCGACTCTCGTAAGAGGGGTTAATCGGCCATGCTTCAAAGAAGTAAAATCTAATCATAACCCAGATTAATGAGAACATTGTTAAATTTTATTTAGATTTGATTATTGAAAGTTATGATTTCATAGTGTCACAATTAACCAAGAGATTGGTAGGATCGATGCAGGTCAGTGGTTGGCAAAAGGGCCACATACGGCCCGCAAAATCAATCAGAACTTGAACTGAGATCTCCTTTATGTCCGTGACCTAAAGTTAGCCTAGTGTTTACCATTAGAAGAGCTACGTCCAGGGGTGGATTAAGACTGTACGGGACCCCTGGCTGCAATTCAAACTGGGGCCAAGTCCAGCCAGCGTCACATTAAACAGAATGATTGCTAGCAGCTAATATAAGACTAACTAAATGGTCAATTGGTTCCTTGCTCATGCTTTGTCTAAATCTCTACCCTGTATATTAATCAAGAATTGGTCGCTGACTGCTAGCTGTTCATAGTGGCATCTTCTTGCATTTTCCTCATTGCTGGGACAGTTCCATTTCTGATTGCATTCCTTAGACATCTAAATCTGATTCAACGGCTTGGAGTAGTAATCCTGGATTTATAATAAACAACATATTGTGTGCTTATAAACCTTGGCTACATATCATTTTTAAAATTTATTTTATTATTGATTTAAATATTGTTTACCTTATCTAATTATGTTTACATTTATTTTTCATAAATAAATAAAATCTCACATTAACTTTTTTTGTTATAAATACCGTTAAGATTTTCATTTTCATCTTTCTGTTATAGAAATTCCTTTCTAACGAAAATTTGATGACGTGCCCAGGCAATCGTTGGTTCAATGTCGAAACCTTCGGGTATCATTTGCTTGGACATTCAATTATCAGGATTCTAATAGCAGTATATAAAGTAAAATCTTTGCTAACAGAAATAATGCAACTTATGACATCTAGTATTACGACAATACATTATATAAGCCTTACTGATTTATAGGACCTGTCAGCACCATATGTTACCATCCTAAATTATAGGCTCACATTTCATTTTTAAGAAAACTAAACTGTAAGATCTGTTGACACCGTATTTTGTTTTGTTTGCCTCGTTGTATAGGCCTACCAGCAGATATTGAGGATTACTAAAATTGCAATCGTAAACGGCCTCATTTTCATTCTGGATTAACCGTGGAACAATCTTGGTTTGATGAAATGTGTTAACAGTAATCCGATTAAAGTAAAGTAAAAAAATATAAGTTAAGCCATTGTATAGAAAACGATATTGTTTCAATTATTTAAAATATATTTTTTTAATTCTATAAAGATTTTTTTAAAAAAAACATTTTATAAAATTAAACACTTTGGGTTGCTTACATTTGTTGAAAATACATTTACCTTACAAAGAACTTTAACACTAACAATGCATATTACATATTAAAAAGATATATGTGCGTTCAGAAATAAACTATTATTTACGCCCTTTTGAGTCATAAACTTGATCATACTGAGTTGAATTTTACTAGCGAGCCATAGGTGACACATTCACGTAGACATGTGTTTATTGTGAGGTATTTAAAGATGAACAAAGTTCAAATAACTGGTATATTTGTATAACATCAGCTTAAAAATAATTAATATAACCTGTATCAGGATCGTGTGATCTGGAACCATATCAAGATGTTGACATCTGTTGGACGTCCCGGCAATGTCAAGGTCGACCTTAAAGTTGAATATGTGATGGTGGATGGTCCCAGTGAGCCACTCTTTCAAACGGAAACCATAATCTCTCAGATTGTCCTTGAATGGGGTCACTTGAGGGTAGCCTTTGAAAAAACAATTTAAAAAATACAATTTTCAACACAGCTCACAATATGAACTTTAACATATCAGAAATTTAACATAATCTCTTTTTTTTAAAGATAACTAAAAATTGCCTATTCCTTTTCTGAAAATATTCAATTTTCATTTAAATGTTTTTTAGTTAAAAATTTAAAAGATCAATGAAAAAGAGTAATGCATTTATTGAATGAATTGTATATTCAACACACCTTTAGGATTTAATTTATTTTTAATATCAGTTTAAACGAATTTTGAATAAAATCACATTAGTCTATAAGGGAGCTATAAGGGATGTTTATTTCATTTTAACATCATTTAATAAATGACATTCTCATTGGAGGGCTGAGTCACTTAGGCTCTTATAGCCCGGCCTACAATACCAGCGGCGAGCCTCAACATAAGGGCATCGCCATGGATATATTCTATCACAGTGCGGGTGCTGTCTGACTCGTCAGCATCCCCAATACCTTCAGAGCCAGTGTGCCACTGTCTCCACGGCCATACCACATAAACATATCATTTAATGAATATGTACAATAGTAAAAAAAATTTACCCCCCTTCCAGTCCATGGCGGACTATGGTGCAAGTGATGTAGCGTTCACAAGTTTTTAGCCACCACTAACGAGCAGGGGAATGTGTGGCCAGTACAATGCCAGTACCCGGGTTCGAACCCGCGACTCGGGACCTGCCTCGGATCGATAGTCCGGTGCGCTACCACTTAGACCACCGCGCCTGTGGTTAAATGCGTTCACCTGTACACATGAGTCGGGTCTCAATCACTCCATTTTGGTGAAATATGTAGTCAATCACGTAATCAAAGTTGCCAATCGTCAATAAAAATTTGAAACGTTTTATGTTGTATTTTTTAAACTATTCCTTCAGAAGAAAATCGTTTCATTTTACAATTTGATAAAGAATATGTGTTTTTTTTTAATTGCAAAGGAAAATTATAACTCAGACGTGAAGGCAATAAACTTGTCAAAGCAATTCCTTTCAGTTAAATATTGGAGGATTATTTGTGATGCTTACAATGCTAAAAGTTCTATGTAAGGCCGCAGTTACTTTTTTTTATTGAATATAATTAAATAGCTACTTATGAATTTTGTTCATCTCTATTTCTTTTAAAATCAAATTATTTTGACGCATTTCTCTCACATGAGTGCAAGTACTGAGTCTGGCATCTCGCCATAAAAAGATACTTCTTATTATTCGTAAGTTGAATGTCTCCTCACTGGTAGCCATTATTGATCTCGAAAATACAAAATGTCCCGTCTATTGCTTATGGAACATCGCTTTTCCCGATCATGGAGACCTTAACATGGAAATAACATTTAAACAGGACATCTGATCTCCATTCAACTTGATAAATGGAATACATAATCAGGTTATTTATTGTACATTCTTCGATTAAATAAGGTGGTAAACTCTATAAAATATAAATTAGTGTCATCACCCCAGCACGCTGCGTATCAACAATTTCCCCCAGAGTTCAAAGGTTATCTGATTGACCATGGTAGAGAACTCCGACAGTCTGCACCAGGCACCAGGGGCCTTGCATTGGCCCCGAATGGACCTCCACTGTTCACATAATTTGAGGTTTGCTAAATCAAAGACATTGTTTCAATTTATAGATTTCAAAACGGATTTATAATACTAAAATACTTCTAAAATGTAATAAATTATTTATTTTGATTTTTATAATTTTTATCGTATATATTAACATTCATTAAATGTATTGAATTATATGTGTTAACTGTGATGCAGCACGATTATTGCAAAAACCGCGATAAGTAAAACATATGTATGACTTGAACGAATATTGTCACCCGGGCAATATTGACAGCCCTTTTTTTCAGACAAAGCCTTATACATCATTTAACAAGATGAACATCAGTGACCAAAACTGACCTCTTACACCCTCTAACATTATAACCACCAGTTACAACTAACATCATATACCATCTAACACGATGGCCACAAGTGACCACAACTGACCTCATACACCTTCTCACTAATTTAACCAACAGTTAGCAAAACTTACCTTATAGACTATTTAATAGGATGACCATCACTAACCACAACTGACCTTAGAGAGAACGCCCCAGGGTTTCGTAGGTTTGTTCCCTTCATCACGTTGCATTCAGTGATCTCGGGAAGTGGGCCACAGATGTATTCCTCTACCGTGGGAGGCTTTAGATCTCTTCTGAACATCAAAACACGGGCCTGTCTCTTTGATTGGACGCCTGTACACAACGACGGGAACAAGAGATGGACATTAGAAGAATATCACCAGGGCTGGTACCAAGATTATATATATAAATATGTTTATTTAAATATAGAAAGTTAGTAATTTCAATTTTTATTGCTATTTTTAACATATTAAAGCACCGTGTTTTACTTAAAAATAAATTCATATTATACTTTGTTAAATTATTCCATCTATTAGGAAGCCAAATTAGAATATCAGAAATAGTTTACACCAACAGTAACATCATCAATTCGGAACACAGCAAGAACACAAGTAACTCGCTGAAGCTCCAATGATTAAGTGTCGACGTATTAAACATTTTAAAAAATCAAGTAGTTAGTCGATGTGCAAACGAATATTTAACAGTACAAGAAAATATGCATACTTCCTTTTATAGTCGTCCCATCTTGGATAAAACGTTTATAATACCTTTTTCATACTTTTTTGTAATTTAAATAAATAGAGCTATCGAAATAAAGCATTTTAATTTTTAATAATAATTTTTAAACATAATACAATTTTTAAAAAAATTAATTAATGTGCTGGTGTCAAATTTACAGAGTCAAAACGTCTGGAGTCAACCACTCCGTGACCGAGCCGGCCAGCGTCGAAGCGTGGTAAGGTCGACACGCCCTGTGATCGCATCGGGAGGATTGAAAAGTCCGGGGTTGAAATGTCCCGGATGGATATTTTTTTAATCTCTTCCAAAATGGCCACTATTATTTGATGTGTCATAAACGGCTGACTGGATATTTAGCAGGCGATTTTCTCTATGGTGAAAAACCCATCCTTTACCTTTAAAGGCTTTGTTGCTTGACTAAAAATGTATTTGGCAATCAAGGGTTTCTGTAGAGATAAATCAAAGGTCCACTTAAAGTTTTTTTTTAAAGTTTTGATTACAGAATAACATCGTTTAAACCAATGGATATGTCTTTAGGAGTCTAAATTTTATTCATTTATCAATTCACATACAAGCTATTACTGGATAGTGAAGTCAATAGTGCGCTCGCCTCACAAGCTGATGGACGTGGCATCTAGCCCACGTTAAAGCCACACTAGCCAAGGTCTACCAAGCCCTGAGAAAGTTCAAACGGAAACATTAGAACCCCCTACGACCATGAGTTTATGGGGCACAAACAATATTATTTTTTTGTTTTTAATGAATAGATTAATTGTATCGATAAATTAACTGACCTTCTTTAAATACTAACTGATTATTTTGCACGGAATGAGAAGCAATTTATTGAAAATATTTTATTTTAAACTTAAATTGCAGAGGTTTGTATTAGAATTCTACCAGATACACTTTCTCTGTCAATGATTAATGAAAACTTTTTAAAAAGTGTCTACACGACCTTTGTTAGTTATAGGTCATGTTATAAGATTGCTAAACAACATCATTGCATTTTTTAAAATCAAAGGTTCAAATTCTAGCAACACTGAGTCAAGCCACACCGATTCATCAGACGGTTCTTCGCGGTGACAGTTTCGCTACTCTAGACCATTGGTTGGCGAACTGCGGCACGGATAGTCGACAACAAATTTTTAATTTGCATATGCAAGGTCATAGTTCACATTGAATGAGCATTTTGTTTTTATTTTGTTTGTTTGTTGTTGTTTTTGTTTTCAATATATCTTGTTTTATTTAAGGTTTTGTAGCTACTCTGCAAACTCTTATAAGATTTGTGATAAAATGTGGCTTCCAAAACAAATTTTGATCTCCCTGCTGCTGATTTTTGGTTGTTATGAATAACAAGTTTGCCGACCACTTTTGTTAGATATACGAATTTGAGGATGGCGGGTGTTTGCAAAGGCTGGATAATACGAACTCAACTTAATGAAGATTGGTGGAAAAAAAAGATGAATATGATTATTAAGATGAATTCTAACAAAGCGTATCAAGTTGTAACCTAGCGACAACTGACACACATCAAACCCTGAAGTTTGAGGATCCCGTTAGTTCTTTTAATAGTGAGCAATGTTGATGTTTCCAGATGAAATGGTGAAAGAATGTCGAAAGTTACTATTTAAAAAAAAACGTTTGAAAGTCAACGCTGAATTAAATGTCAAACATTAATTACCAGAGAAAACCTTCCGAACATCAAGTGCGGCAATGCGCCATATTCCCAATCGCTGAAGTTACTTCAATAGCATGCCTTCAAGTAAAGCAATTTAACTTTATAATACTTAAAATCCGCATTCGATGGTAATGACGATTCTATGCTTCGTGATCAAGAATAGAATATTTATTTTAAATCGTATATACTATATATATTTTTAAAAAGTAACCAGTTGTAAAGGTTAATGTGTACCTACGTGCGGTTTACTGTTAAAGCTTTATTTGTATCTATTTACCTCTAAACTCCCTTACACACACCTTATGTGTCTCATAAAAAATACTTATCTAGGTTTTTCATTAGCACTAACATCCAACTTAGCGGTTTAAAATGTTCAAGAAATTGAAATAGTTTCATAAAATATAAATTAAATTTTCCAACATCAAAAGACACCATGAAATGCTGATGCCACTTCGGATAATGGTAGGCTTAAAAGAAGCCCATTAAATCATCTCCTGTCTGCTAATACTATGTTTATATTGTCATAGCTGACTCAACATTGGTTATATCATATTAACCACCGTATGCATTCCGACCCTTGACTTGATAATGACCTTGTTTTCTTCAGAACAATTCAGCCTTACTCAACAGAACGGAAGTGTTATCATAGAAACTTGAAGCAGCATTACTTGCAAGTCATCTGTGACCGAACTGGCTTCAGAAGTGGGATTCCCCCGAACACCCCACCCCCATCCCCCCACAGTGGGAGGGGGTGGTGTCAACTAGGAAGTGCTTGTGCTGAAACAGCATCTTGTAAAAAGTAGAGGACACATAAAACAACCGGGAAGAGCATGCCAAGAAGTGGTTCTCAAAGTTAAAGTCCCGCAGATAGAGTAAAAATATCATTTTTCTGTTTATTGTAGATGTCATTTAGAGATACTGACACGGTGGTGGGCGTTGTGCAGAAATGGTAATATCAAAGCATTACAGTTACCTTCATTGTATAAGGGCACAATACCCCGGTAGGATCCATATGAAACATGCTTTTTAAAAAATAGTGTATACGTTTGGTCCAAACGGTTGAACTAATTTAACGGAAATGTAGAATTGTATCTCCACATTTGCTATTTTAACTGTAACTGCTGATGCTTCCTGCCTCTTCTGTGCATTTTTTGAAGTCCTGTTTTCCCATCTTTTTATTTTAGATACTCTGTTTCTTTTCTTACTACTTAATCAGTTTTCATGATTTAGTAAATAATATATAATTAGATGTAATCTATATAATTATGTTTGTCTAGTTTTAATAAAATCATTTGCAGAAAATTTACATAAGTTTTTTTTTCCATTAATAAATCTTTACATCTTTTAATTAAACCACATAATTGTTATCTTTTATAGCATCAAGCTACTGTTAAGTCCAGCTTTATCATTTTATAAAGTTTAGAATTTTCGATCCATTTTTTAAAAAAAATAAATTGGTAACTCGGTATACGTCCTTAATTCGTTCCAGACCCTTACACGTACACCCAATTGGGCGTATACCAAACGTATTTTTCCAAAAAGAAATAGATGGAAAATGATTAATCCGTTCCAGACCCTTAGAAGTATACCCCATTGGGCGTATATCAAACGTATTTTTCCCAAAAGAAATAGAGAGGGAAATGATTAATCCGTTCCAATGAAATAAACATCATTTTGTTATTCACTCATTATACATTTATTGATCATTCCTAATGCTGAAATACAAAAAAATTTAAAGAATTTAGATGAAGTGCATTTACTCATAATTTACAAGAAATACACAAATACACGTTATAATTTATGGATTGTGCGAGTGGTCCACTGTATGTTTGCAACTGCCATACTATCACACTTGAGTATCTCGAGGTGCTCTGTCATATCTATAAGTGAAGCATGCGTGATGTGTTATTTTGACTTATAGGAGCCTTCCATAAACGATGTCACGCACTGGAGGATACATTGTATCGAGGGGTGAGAGGAGATGTTTAAAAGATGTGGCGTCCCAAAAAAAACGAGAACCATTAAATAAAAAAATTCCACTTAAATATTTGATTGATTACAATTTATTTTTAATGACATATTAAATGGCTTCACGCATGTTATATATATATATATATTCGAGTGCAGGCTCACATTAAATACACATTTAAATAACAATAAAGTGATTTGTAACATGCTAATTTTCAAATAGCAACTACGGCTTTTTTGGGGGGTTTAGGGGGGGGGGCGCAGCTTTGCGGCGGCATGTTTGAGGGGGATCTAACTTTTTGTGAGGACATGTGACGAGAAAGGAAGGGGGAAATCGGCCAAAATTGCGTAAAGCACGCATGTCGTATTCCAAACTATGGTCTTATACCAAGCAAACTATCTGGCGTCCAACAGGTCGTATACCAAGTTGGACTTATTCCAAGGCAGACGTATACCGAGGTACCACTGTATTTATATTTAGAAATTTTAATATTTAACTATCAATCCCTTAGATAATATCATTAGTAAACCCCATCAAATTTCACTTTAAAAAAGAAATTATAATAAAATAAATTCTCTTCATTTGTTCACTCATTAACCATTTAGGTCCTCTACAACATTTAATGCACCTTAGTAATACTACACCGTTACATGCAAATAACATTCGTTTTTTTTTCTACGATAAATAATTATATCATTTATCGTAAAATTCAGGCACTTAAATATATAGGACAGCTATGAATTGTACATTTATACAACAGCGGAGAGTTTTGACAGTATGCACATGAAATGAGAATTGGGTAACCATTTGAAGACATTATATTTATCACGTCTTTATATTAAAAAAAGCTAAGTGTATCTTATCTTATCTTATCTGTTTACAGACGCTCCTTCTATACAGAAGATTATTGCGTCCTACGCTTATCTATGGTTTGTGTTTAGTCCTGCATTTTTATTAGATATTTAAATGTTGATAAAGTGTTGGTTTTCCTGGATACTTCAGACAACCCATTCCACGCCCGAATTCCGGACGGGAAGAAGGAAAACTTGTATGTGTTTGTTCTTGCATACGGAATAAGAAAGGTGTTTTTATCCTTATGTCTATCTGAGGGTTGTATTAAGTTATCTTTGTGTTGTATTTCTAAATTAGAATTAATTGCTTTATGTATGATTACTACTTTGCTCTTGGTTCTTCTATCCCTTAGTGTTTCAAGGTTTAATGATTTAACTAATGGTGTTATTCTTGTCAGTTTCGAATATTCTCCAGTAATGAATCTGGCAGCTCTTTTTTGAATTTGTTCTAGTTTATCAATGTTTTCTTTGGTGGATGGGTCCCATACAGAAGATGCATATTCTAGTACAGGTCTCACCAAAGTGAGGTAGCATTTTAGTTTTATATCTCTATTACATTTGTTAAAGTTCCTTTTTATAAAGCCTAAGGTTTTGTTTGATTTTTTAATAACTTCATTGACATGGGGATTCCATGATAGTTTTTCAATTATTAAGACTCCTAAGTATTTTGCATCTTTAGTTTGGGTCAGTTCTTTTCCATGAATGTAATATTTTGAATTTATTTGTTTCTTTTTCTTTGTTACTCTTAACTGTTGACACTTTTCTGGGTGGAAAGACATACTCCAGTTAGTTTCCCATTTTATCAATTCATCTAAGTCTTTTTGTAAAATTTTGCTATCTTTTTCTGATTTAATTGTTCTATAGATTATACAATCATCAGCAAATAACCTAACTTTTGTACCTGTTGAGATGTTGGGTAAATCAATTATATAAATTAAAAAGAGTAAGGGACCTAGCACAGTTCCTTGTGGAACTCCTGAGTTAACCTTTATTGGTGAAGATTTAGATCCATTAATTATTACAGTTTGCTCCCTGCCCAAAAGGAAGTCTTGGATCCAGTGATGTAAGGAACCTGAGATTCCAAAGTAGATACGTTTTTTAAGTAAACTAAGGTGGTGAACTTTGTCAAATGCTTTTGAGAAGTCTAGCAATATTGAGTCTATTTGATCATTTTTGTCTAAGCCTTTTGATAGTTCATCTATTAAACCTATTAATTGTGTTTCACATGATCTGTTTTTTCTAAAGCCGTGTTGATGTGGGCATAGGGCATTATATTTGTCAAGGTGGTTAACTATTCTGCTATATATTATGTGTTCTAGTAATTTACAGGTGATACTAGTAAGTGATACAGGCCTGTAATTACCAGGGTCTGATTTATCCCCTTTCTTAAAGAGTGGAGTTACGTTAGCTAATTTCCAATCCTTGGGCACTTTACCCTGGTTTAGAGAGGCTTGAAAGAGAACTACAAGGATTGGGGACAGTTCATTGCTTAGTTCTTTTAATAATCTTGCAGGCAAATCATCTGGGCCAGTAGCTTTGTTTATTTTTAAGTTTTTTAGGAGTGAATGTATACCTATCTCATCTACAGTTATGTTACCTATTTCCTCCATTTTATTTAAATTTATTAAAACTTCCTTGTCGCCTGAGGCAGAAAAAGATGATGCAAAATATGTGTTAAGGATATTAGCTTTAGTTTCATTATCATTATAGGTTTTATTATTTGAGCCTTTTAGTGTGGCTATTCCTGAAGGTTCCATTTTTTTAGATTTGATAAGGGACCATAAGTTTTTATTGTTATCTTTGGTAATTACATTGTTTATATATTCATTTTGGAGGTTTCGACTAAGTTTTTGTGTCAAGTGTTTAATCTTTAAGTATTTTTTGTGTATCCTATATGAATAGGTAGCTTTATATTTCTTAAATAAGTTCTCTTTTAGTTTGCATAGCTTTTTCAATCTAGAATTGAACCAGCATTTGTTAATTTTATTTGATGTTAGTTTTGTTGGAACATTCTCATCCATTATAGTTTTTAGATTTGTTTTTATATCTTTCCAAATTTCTTCTACTGGGCTATTTGTGTTAAATTTACTTAGGAAAGTTTGTTGGAAGTTAGCCGCTGATTGGGGTAGTTTTATTGAATTACATTTATTCCAAAGATAGATTATTCTTCTAGGTATCTTATTAATTTTAGTTTTTATTGTATTGGTGACACTAACAATATCATGGTCGGACAATCCTGGAATTATTTTATAGTCTAACACTAGTCCTGGTCTATTTGTTAGGAATAAATCTAGTGTTTTATTTTTCCTTGTTGCTGTTTTTACTATCTGTTCTAGGTTTATGTTGTTTATAGTGTCTAAAAGTGTTCATTAATTTCTTTGTTAGTTTGATGGTTATCAATTGTATAATTTTTCCAATTTATATCTGGAAGATTAAAGTCCCCCATAATCCATAGAACTGCATTTTTATTATTTGCTTTTATGAAAGTTAATTGACTACAAAGATTGTTCATGTATTCTAGGTTTGTATTTCGGAGGTCTATATATACTGCCTACAATAAGTGGGGATGAGTTTGGTGTAATTTATTTTACAATAAATAGACTCTATATTAAAATTTGGCTGTGTAGTAATTTCTTCAGCTATGATATTTGATTTAATTGCAAGTAGCACTCCTCCATAATTGTCTGGTCTGTCTTTCCTAAAAATATTATAATTGGTGTTTAAAATCTCAGAGTTATATATGTTGGGGTTCAACCAAGTTTCAGAACCAGCAATTATGTCTGGTTCTTCTGTTTTTATAAGTAGTTCTAAATCTGGAATTTTATTTTTTAAGCTTTGGAAATTAACTATTAGTGTTTTGAGAATGTTTTGATTATTATTATTATTAGATTTTTTATGGGTAATTTTATGGGTTTGTGTGGTAGGTTTCATTTTATCTAGTGGTTTATTTATAAAAGGATTAGCCAAAACACTGTAAGAGTTTGTGGTGATAAGGTCCTTATAGTTAAATAAATCTGAACTGATTTGGGGCAACCCACAATGTATGCAGTGCCAAGATGCATATTTATTTCTTAGGCCTATTGCTATGTGCTTTGGTGTGTTAGAATGCAGGCATGCAATGTGGTACCATTCATTGCAGGTGTCACACTGAATGGTTCCTTGTTTGGTAGTGCATGCCTTAATACAAATTTGACATTTAGATGATACTGGGCCTGGGTTAAGTTCTATGTCGCCTGAGAGGAGCAAAATTAAGATTAAGTGTTTTTGCTTATATCTACATATTTTATGTTTCCATTGTTTGAAGGAGATTTCCTTTATTGTGCTTAAGATAGAGGTGTAGTCAGTGTGCTTTGTGTTGTGGTGGTTTATAATTATTGATATATTACTCTGATTTTTAGGATGTTTGTTGGTTGACGTTAATGTCCTTAAAAGTAGTGTGGTTATTACTAAGACTAAGATGAAAATTCTCATTTTCGGGTTAGTGTTAGACTAGGTTTAATTTTAAGGCTTAAGTTTAAGACTTAAGACTATTACTAATTACTATTACTATTATTATTATGATACTATAAGTTATGTATAATTTTGTTAAAGTGTGTTTAATTGTTCTAATTTGATTAAGTTCAATTAAATTAAATATGAATTCTACACCTAGTAATTAATTTATTTGGAAGGTATATAAAATTGGTGGTTTTATGTTATGTACACAGTTACGATTAGGAGAGTTCAAAATTAATAACAATAACAATAAAAATGGCCGCCTACATAACTACTTAGGATTTTAGTAATTTTAGTAAAAAATAATATTATTAAACAGCTAAAATTATTATAATTTGGTTAATTAAAGATTAGTTAAGGGTTTGAAAAGAATTTAGTATTATGAAATTAGGCAAATATATGAAAATATATGAAAACTTAGCTCTAGTAGAAATAGTGACCGCTCACAAACCGGAAGTCATAATTTAAAAAAAAAGACTTTTACTATTGCCTCGTGTCTATTTCTGTAAGAATCGCCTTAGAATCAAATTCCATGTTTTTATGGTAGCCTCTGTTTCGTTATTTGTGAGCTCCCCCCCACCCCATCACCATCACCTCATTGCATGTATAAACATCACCAAAGTGACATTTTTAGGCTAGAAAAATACTTTAAAAAAGTGTGTATTATTCATTCAACGTGTTAACATTTTTTAAAACTTAATATTTGTTTAATTTAATTTATTTTAATTTAGAATTAATGATTAGTGTGATAAATATAAAATAAAATTATCTTTGTATCGGTTAAATAAAACGTATCTTAGCTCAATTTCTTTTTGCAAGACAAATGTAACCAACTAACATACAGCTAATAAATAGAATTCACTTATATATCATGATACTATATGAAATAGTCCTATGACCTACGGCTATAAATTGGGTTGCCACAACAAAATGTGAACCATCCAGGTAAATGCATTGATGATGTAGTCCCGCCCGGTGTCCCGAGACACGGATCTGTTTAACATTGCATTTCAACACGTTTATCTATCAAAGCAAGCTCTGTATACAACACTTGAAGCGTCACAAGGTCTTATTATTGTCTTACTTTGACAAAGCTGAGATTAAACTGGTTCCAGCTGGCTATGATCGCTATGCAGTCAACTTTTAGACCTTGAATTCTAGGAATTCTAAATAGAAACATACTACCTTAATATCAAACATGGTCACTTCTCAGCTATGCAAGTTACTTTCATTTCGTTAACTTCTTAATCGAAGTTAGATATAAAATAGATTCCCCACTCAGCAGTTAAAAGGCTTTTCAAAAAAATTATTTTTAATACAAAGAAACTACTTTCCAGCTATGGTATGTTGTATCTGGCTTCAAATTGTTTTGATTTGATCATGGCTTTCAACCAAACAAAATACTAGTTTAGCTTGTCCAATTTCACCTCGCTAAAATCGAAAGTTTCCAAAACTGGAGAAAAGCAGAAGAGTGCTCGCCGCTCTGTCTATAGATATCTTTAACATTTTGTTGTTTTTTGTTTTTTAATGTTAGAACTGTTAATTGAAATTCCGTAGTTATTTTCTTACCATCAGCAGATGCAAAATACGTGTATACGAGATTTCCCTGTGTTGATAAAATGTCTAAAAGAGTTGGTTCATCTCAACAAAACTGTTTGGTTCAATTAAAAGACATTGGAGCCTTCGTCTGACGGTTTTTTCTTAAACTGTATTGAATCTTCTTTCTTTGGAGAGAGAGAGAGGGGGGTGGTCTAAAAGTTTAAAGTTTCCCTAACAACGCCACTGATAAAACACTACTTCATTCATAGAAACTATGTAACGTCTTAACTTTGAGATTAATTAATGTTTGTTTGGTATCTTTCATATTTATTACTGTCTGTTTGGACTGTCTGTCACATTTATTACTGTTTCTTTAGACTGTCTGCCTAATCCGGAGAGAAAGGGGCAGGTCACCTTTGAAAACAAAGGCCTTATCAAGCCCAAAAAGGGGTTAAACTATAAAAAAAAACATTTAACTAAATCAGACAAAAATGTTATCGTGCAGAACATTTCTCCACGCAACATAAAAGGTATCTCACACCACCACCTCCAATCCATTTACCATAAAGAAGGTTCAAGAATGGATTTTTAAAAAAATAAATTATAACCAGAAAGTTTTGCTGTGAGGTTTTTATCGATCATTGTCCCAGTGAATATCATATCTCTTTGATGTTGGTTAAATTCAAATAGATACACAGAGGAAATAACACGAAAACTATAGTTCACTCTAGAAAACAGGGTTTGATCCGAATTGTAAGGCGACTTGCTTTATTTTTAGCCTAAACAAACCTAATGACCAAACTTTACTTAAGACATGACTTGAACACAGACCCAAAGAGTGAGATGCAAGATGGAATATAAAGAAATGACGATGTTAACGTGGCACCAGTGGCGTGGCCTAAGTTTCCAGTGCCAAGTCAAAAATATATGATACGCTCCTAGCCTGTGGGATGTTGACAAAGTCCGTTCAGCTGGACTCTTGATCAATCTGAAAATCGAAATTTGGTTTTCATCCTTCCCCATAGCCCCACCAGCTTCTGTGTTGCAGACATTGTTGACGAGTCTTATAAAACTTTGTCAACTATTCAGGTGACACTCTCAGTTTCTATCGTTCTGTTTAGAAAGACATTATTTCCGAGAAATATTGGAATTTTTAGTTTAGTCTTCTGCTGTCGTGGTCGCATAAAAAGTTTTTATGATATAAGTAAAAAAAAATGTTTATACTAAAATCAACTTTTGTCTCAATAACTGTTTAATTTTGCAAATTCATTTTAATACTTAGAGTAGGAATTTATTAAATGCAGATACCAACTGTCTCATGCGTATCAATCCTACTATTTATTTTGCATTATTAGCTTACAAAATTATTGATTTCTATTTGAATTGCTACAATAGTATCATCAAATCCTTGTTAGATATAACATTATCACATACTAGTGAAATGGATGCAATATTATTTAAAAGCCAAATGAATGGATACTATAGTATCAAAAGCTATATCAATACACGAAATAGTATCAAATTCTAGTTGAATAGCTACAATATTATAAAATGCTAGTTAGTCACAACCTGATCACATACTAGTAAAATAGCTGCACTATTTTTCAGTGCAAATTAAATATATAGCTACAAGAGTGTTAAGTTTTTGATGAATAATTACAATATCACCAATTAACAGTTTGAGAAATGCCACATTTTTTATTATTTGTTTTGTTTCAGTGTGACCAACCACTAATTATGTAGATACAAAATAATCCTTTATTATAATTTATAATCTTTTATACTGTAATCAATCAAAACAGAAAAAAAAATATTATTCATGATTAGCTAATTATAGTTTTAGTCCAGAGGTCTCCAAACTTTTCAGCCGGAGGGCCGCATTAACTTTCAAACATCAGTTTGGGGGCCGACTAAACACAGTTTTGTGGTAAACTACAGGTAAAAATAGTATCTTTTTTTAGGTTATGGGTCACCAGGGGCCAGATGAGAGGGCCTCGCGGGCCGCATCTGGCCCGCGGGGCCGTAGTTTGGAGACCCCTGTTTGAGTCCATCAGTGACAAATTGCGAGTTAGGTAAAAAAAACTATATTTCAAAAAAAATATATATATTTAAATGAACCACTTTGAAAAATAACAATGCACCTTGGTGGGAAAATTATGGAGCCTAAATTTAGGTTAACATTAGCATTTCTGATTCGGTAAAAGTAAAACTAATTCAACTGCGCTCTTAAAATAAAGTATTGATAGTAGTATATGGCGTTCAACACCAGATGAGTTAAGTGTTCGTCTGCCTCACGGTACAAATAGAAAAATCTTGATGTTTCATATCATGCCACGTAGTAAAACTAAATTGTCTCATTGAATAATCATCACACGATTCAGCCTGAAACGATTAAACAAATTATATTAGGGCAAACTTTCAATGCTTATAGTCAACTGAATTTTTCAGAGGTCTGTTATTATTCGAATGACGTCAAATTTCGAAATTGTTTTTTTTTAATATTTTGTACGTATTTGTTCGTGAGTCTTTATTACAGCTAGTTCACTTTATTATTTCAATTAAATTCTAGGGCCATTTTTATATGTGTTGTAACCCCCTACAATCTCGGTTCTAGTGTTGAATCAGTCATGCATGCATGAATGCTACATGAATTAAAACTTTGCACACGAGTTTTTGCACTTTGCACATGGACCAACGAACAATAGGGAAAATTGCTTGACACCAGTGAAAAAATAATGATAATAGGCTTGGCTATAAATGTAGGGCTAACGGCTAAGCTATAAATTATAAATGTTTTTAACATAAATAATAAATTCCAAGACAATGAAATTTTCCAAAAACTCATCCCTCTCCTGCTTAGACAAATACAAGGTCATAACAGGCAGTTAAATCTAATAAATACATGAACACAATGCAGGAGCTGTTCATTCCTGCCAGCAGCTTTTAGTGATTCTAAAGAAAGATCAGTTGAGGCAAAAAAAAATGGATGCATTTGAGTCTATTGCTTCATATTTACTAACTTTCAGTCACTGATACCCTGAAAAGTATCAAGTGGACAAAAGTATTGACAAACCTTTAACATTCATGGGTGCCTTAAGCACCGTGTGTCCTTAAGAAATAGAAGATGAAAAAAAGATAAGACCGCTAACGGACTGGAAATACATTTTATTTTGGGCTGTTAGCGATTAACTTACATTTATCATTAACTTTTGAAAAAATAACGATAAATTAGTCGTTAATTTTGATTAAAGCCAAAAATTAAAACATATGATGTCATAAGTAACACTTATTAAACGTTCTTGTTGAAAATCTAAATAACACCGGAAAGTCTCCTTATACGTCATTTTTTAATCAACTACGAAAAAGACAAGTGTGTTGACATTATTTGGTTCAAGTGCTGAGTGGGTCTAATTGAAAATATAACCAGCCGAGCTGAACAATCATTCACATGGAACTGAGGTAACTGGTATGCACAAAACGGTCTCGGCAAGGAATGATATCATCGGATATCAGTGTTCATTAAGTTTCCACCATTGTAGAGGGTTAATGGTTTCGGGAACTTTCATCTCCATTTTGTAAGGCAGTAATTCCTCAGAAGAGCTGTCGTCGTTTTCTGTCTCTGAGTCAGACTCCATTACTGCCATTAGCTTAATATGCTTTTCATTTGGTTTGATAAGAAGCGAAGTGTTAGAACCATGGCAGGCAAACTTTATCAACATTTTGAACATTCCCGTCAGTCAATAGTTTAAAACCAAAATGTTCCTGTAATCGTCAGGAAATTTGTTATTTATCGACCGTCGTTTTTATTACTTTTATTTTACTTTTAACTTCCAATAATTTGTAAGTAATGGGTGGATTAATAGTTAATAAAATTTAATTGTTAATTTTTTTTAAAGATGAATTGAGAAATTAATCGATAATTTCTGCAGCCATAATTTTTTTTTATTTATTTGATTCATATCAATGCATACTATTGATTCATGATTATCTCATATGTTAGTTTCTGCCAACTAATGTTGACATACGCTGCTTCTCAGATCATACTTTAAGCTCTCACTTTGCATTGAAATTAACATAAGAGGCCGTCCATAAATGACGTCACGGACCTAAGGGGGGAAGGGGGTCAAACTTTTGTGACGATGCGTGACGAGGGGAGGGAGGGGGGTTGAAGAAATGTGACGTCACATGAAAAGGGTAACTTTACATAAAACTTCCACTGTAATATTTGGTTACTTACAATTTATTTAATGACTTTTTTTTCTTTCTTTAAACCCTCAGCGCTTCTCAAAGTGCCAAAGAAATGCAATATCTGTAGGCCATCAAACGCCGGTTGGCGTAAGTTATCAAGAAATGAAAATTAAAGCTAATAATAATCCATAAGTTTGAGAACTCATAAGAGAACGTATGAAAGCGTCGTTTGATGTTGACATCAAAGCATTTGTGATGTAGCCGAAGCTCCATTTGGTTTTCTTACGGTAGGAGTCGCCAAACTTTTTTGCCCGTTACCCCAAAATTAAAGTTTATGTGTGCGTCCCGTCCCCACTCCCCCCCCCCACCCGACTCAAGGTCCTGCCCACATGACTCGGGCGGGGATTTTGGGGAGCGTCGTTAGCTCCCCACCCCCCCCCGGTGAGTTTTACAAGTATGATAAGTGTCTAAAAAATGATATGAATAGCATTATGTGTAGATATTTTAAGTCAAAACGACACGGAATATCAATTTTTATTATTTATTTATTTATTTATTTATATTGTTTGGGGGGAGGGGGATCTATATGATACAATTATAAACGTTTTAAGCTTGATATAATTTTTCGATTGATTTTGGGTCTAACGCCCCTGGCCATTCTAGATATAATAGTATTCATTAACTTTATTGAATGCATCAAATTCTTGACATCGCAATTCGAGAGTAGCACAAAATGAGGTGACCAGATTTTCCGGGGGGCAAAGCGGGACGGGGCCCCTCGGATGGGGGGCGGGGTCAGCAGGTTTCTGTAGCAAAAAATCGGGACATCTGGTCACTTGAGCGGGACATGAAGTCTGAAATCGGGACGTCTGGTCACCTTACGCGTTGATATCACCGACAAGTCACGGGAAGGTCGTATGAAGGAGTAAAATGTAAACAACCACAGAAATCGACGCACCAACTGGCTTAGCTAATAATAAAGCAATTTAAATTTATAAAAAAATATCACCGTTTTGACTATTTAATTAATTTAAGGAAAAATTAAGTCATTCGTACCCAAAATCAAAATAAAACTAATTGTATTTAAAGTATTGAAAAAAGCGGAACAAACGGTTGTCCCGCCGGGACAAGCAAGGGTCAGAGGGACATGAGGTCTGAAATCGAGACTGTCCCGCCTAAATCCGGACGTCTGGTCACCTTAAACAAAACAACTTTTCTTCTTAGCTCAGTTTTTAAGGCATTAATTTTAAATATCACAGAAAGGATACTGGATACAGTGAAGTCATGTGGATTAAGATTATTGTCACTCGTGTCAATATAAATGAAAGTAGGGTGGATTTAGGTGTCTTCGTATAGTACGTAGGTAAGAAATCTACATAGTAGTCAAATTTAAAAGATGCATTTTCTGGAAGGAACCCGTTCAATAGTGGGCATATGTTCGAAGCGTACACGTACAAATTACGGTACACATGACGTATTTTACAAGCTTTTATTTAAGTCACAATGTTTGTATGTTGTATCCTTCAAATCTTGTAACGTAAAATTAAACCACTTCTGATGATCCTAGAGATCTCAAAATTGTACCACAGATAGATCTTGGATGACAATGCATTGTATCAAAATTTCAGATAGATCAAATGTACCGTATTGAAATGATGGTATTTTTAAATCCCTTATATTAACTTCACCGGCGTCTCTCTCTCTCTCTCTGTCTTGGGCGGGCGGAAAAACAGAAGTCAAAAATGACCCACTTCCCATGATCCGATCGAACTGAAATTTGGCACACGGACCCGTCTAACCTAACAATGCATCGTTTCAAAATTTCAGATCAATCGAACGTACCGTAATTAAATTAATGCATTTTTATTTTATCCTAATATGAGTTATGTAATTTAAATTCACGGTTTGTTATTGTTTTTTTCCCACGTGAAAGTTTGAGTTGACGCGTTGAGGCGATCCATCGACGTACCCGCGTGCTTTTGTTTACATTTTACGTGTCACGCTGAGCTCAGTCAAGCGAATCGGTGACCAGACTTTTCCCCCTCTACCCCCCCCCCGGGTTATGAAGCAAAGTTGAGTTACGACAGATTCAGTCTGTAAATATTTGTAAATACTTTTAGTTATGTCTCATATATAAGGGATTTATAGTCAAAAACTTTGTTTTTACGGGTTTGTTTTATTAAATCCCTTATATTAACTTCACCGGCGTCTCTCTCTCTCTCTCTGTCTTGGGCGGGCGGAAAAACAGAAGTCAAAAATGACCCACTTTCCATGATCCGATCGAACTGAAATTTGGCACACGGACCCGTCTAACCTAACAATGCATCGTTTCAAAATTTCAGATCAATTGAACGTACCGTAATTAAATTAATGCATTTTTATTTTATCCTAATATGAGTTATGTAATTTAAATTCACGGTTTGTTATTGTTTTTTTCCCACGTTTAATTTTGAGCTGACGCATTGAGGCGACCCAACGAAGCGACGGGGCGCTTTTGTTTACATTTTACGTGTCACTCTGAGATCGGTCAAGCGAATCGGTGATCAGACTTTCCCCTCTCCACCCCCCACCCCTCCCCCCCACTAGGGTTATGATGCAAAGTTGAGTTAAGACAGATTCAGTCTGTAAATGTTTGAAAATAATCAATATTGTTAGTTATGTCTCATATATAAGGGATTTATAGTCAAAAACTTTGTTTTTACGGGTTTGTTTTATTAGTTTATCTATAGTCTATATATAAGCAACGGTACCCGTCTGTTTTGTTGACATCCATGAGTTCACCACGTGGAAATATCACCGTGGTATAAAACGTTGGGCGGGCGCTTATGAGGTGTTTGGTATAAAAAAAAATAGTGGTAAAAAAGATGTGTGGGCTTCAGACGTGAATTTTAATGGGCGTCTGTCATGCAGACACGGACAATGTTTACATCACGTGCCGTGCTGAGGTCGGAACACAGTGCACAGCGAGACGACACGACACCTCAGTAACTTGCTTGTTGCCTTTAAAAAAGGTATTGTGTATTTTATATAAATCTGTATAGATTAGATAATCTATCTTTTACCACTATCACATTTCAGTTAATGACGATGAAGTTTAACTAATTAAATTGAAATGATAAGGTCGAAAAATCAATAAAAAAATTTTGAGTTTAAAAAGTAGAAAATAAAATACTTTAAAAAAATCTTTTTTTAAAAAGGACACGCTTTTATTTACATATAGAAAGTACATAAAAAGAAGAAAATAAACGTTTTCTATGATAACAGGTGAAATCCGTGAGCCTATCCACTGCACATAAAAGTGTGGGGCGCTCTTCACAACTCTCTATCATGTGCAAGGCTGCGAAACATAGATACAAATTTTTATGAGTATGAATATTAATAAACATTAAAAGTTTCACAACTTTGATCATATACATGCTACTATCATATTAATTAGAAATACTTATCTATATGCAAAAGAATAATTGCAAACAGAAATGAGTTGTGTAAATCTGAGAGATCTCAAAATTTCAGCGCCCCACGCTTGTATGTGCAGTGGATAGGTTCACAGATTTCAACTGTTATCATAGTAAACGTTTATTTTCTTCTTTTTAGTGCACTTTCTATATGTAAATAAAAGCGTGTCCTTTTAAAAAAAAGATTTTTTTAAAGTATTTTATTAATATATCTAGTCGATAGAAAAAAAGTGGGTTTTTGTTGTTGTTGTTTTTTTGTCTTTTTTTTTGGGGGGGGGAGGGGGTCAAAGCTTTGTGACGTATTTTTGGAGGGGGTCTAACTTTTTGTGACGACGCGTGACGAGGGAGGGAGGGGGTGAAAAATCGACCAAAATAGCGTGACATCATTTATGGACGGCCCCTAAGTGATTTTGATAACATTTCTCTTGCTTTGAAACAAAAAAACTATTTTATTTCTTTTTTCACAAAAATAAACATTTTTAAAGCTCATACTCCATTAATCTAATGAAAAATATGCTCAATTTTCAGATTGTGAACATTATATGTATGGCCCGAATTGTGAGTGGCCTTGCAACTGTGAAGCTAATACAACATCATCTTGTGATGCAAGGACTGGTAAATGTACCTGCTTGCCTGGTTGGACTTCATCAAATTGTACACAAGATGTTAATGAATGTAACACACTCTACTGTGGACCCAATGAATATTGTTTAAACACATTGGGAAGTTACAGTTGTGTTTGTTATTCCGGTTTTGAAAAGAATTCTAATGGAACTTGTGAGAGATATAGTGAGTGTACAATTTTTGTATTACATATTTGCATTCAACTATTATAAAACAAAGCCTAAAATTAGGCATTACAGCTTTTTTTTTATAGATGAAATCTGATAATTTCTAGTCCAGCTTAGCCTAATGATTGTGAGCATATAATTAAGTAAGAACAATTGATAGAAAAAACTATAGTTGCTGAAATAATGTAATGGTAGATTTGCTTCCTTAACTTAGTGAGATTTGCAAGTTTGTTCATGTTTATAGGCTACTCTTTCGAACTTTTTTTTAAATTTGTCTCACAGACTGTAACCAGATTTTACAGGCAAGGTCAGGTTCAATCATTTCACCTAATTATCCTGCCAATTACAACAATTTAGATGTTTGCTCATGGTTAATCACATTGGAAGAGACTTTCAGAATTTCAGTAAGGTAAAGTACAGTCTTATTTAAATGAATTTATACAATGTATAGCTTATCTGCCTCACAAAGCTGAGGGGCGTGGGATCGAGTCCACGGTTGCCACAATATAAAAGAAACGCTACGAAAGTCCTCTGCTGACCCCTGGAAGGGTATTGGGGCACCCACCAGGTATAAATAAGCCCCGGGTAAGCTCTAATGGAATCATTAGGGAACCCCTACGACCATCGGTCATGGGACTTACTTTTTTATAGCTTATCTAAGGAGGAGGAAATTTTGAAATCATTCTAAAGCATCCAAATAATCTATACTATTAAAAGACAAAGCACTGACTAACCCATTCATCACCAATTCTTCAAATTCCGTGTAGGTAAAAGCATGAAGCTTTGGCCCCAAATGTAATTTTTCCCTTACATTAGTTATATAAAATGTGTTTAAACTTGATGGCCCATATTAAAATAATATAGGGCATTAAACATATTTTCCATTCTTTTAGAGCCGGTGGCCCCTAATCTCTGTCTTAAATATGTAAGACTTTTTTCCATTTCACACGATCTTTAAAAATATTGACAAATATATCCATTATGATCTAGAATGAAATCAACAGGTGTTTTGAACTTTACATCTTACACCAATTGGGCTTGTAGGAACTTATTGTCGTTTTTTCTAAACCCCTGAAAGTAGTATTTTATTCATCCCATGGTCATAAAACTTTGGGAAGTTGTTAAATACGCTTCGGCCTAAAAAGTTTCTAAAATACCACTTATTTTGCGGCGGGGACCCAATTTGTCATTTATTTCTTAACATGAGCTGTTTAAAAAGTATTTTTACACATTAGCTACTGGGTAAATGTATGAATCTTGTTCAAGTCTGCTGCCGACTTAAAAGGCTTGTGACGTAGGCCTAGCTCCATTAAACTGCACTGTGCCCTGTATATTTTCATGGAACTGTCTGATGATGGCGAGTAGGGGTGGGGGCCGCCGATTTTTTTCCGATTTAGAATAGCCCGTTGCGACTGACTAAATCAAAGGCTTTCGTAAGATCCACAAAGAAATTTATAGTGGCATCTGCTGTTTTCTGCATTTTTCCTGGAGCTGCCTTATGGAGAACACCATGTCTATGGTAGACCGACCACCCCAAAAACTGCACTAAGATTCTGGATAAACTCGGGAGGCTAAACTCGGTAATCGTGTTAGTATGACATGGGCAAAGACCTTTCCTACAATACTAAGGAGTGAGATAGTTATTGCATTCATTTCTATCGCCCTTGTTCTTATATAGTGTCACTATATTTGCATACTTTAGGTCCTGGGGGATGTAGCCCTGTTCCCAGCAGAGGCATTGAAGCTCGTGCAAAGGTTGGAGTAAAGCTGTCTTGCCAATCTTTAGAGCTTCTGGTGGTATGCCATCATTCCCAAGGGCTTTCACACAAGCTAGGCAGTCAATGGCTTTGCTCAGCTCTTCCTGTGTGGGCACGACATCAAGTTCTTCCATTGGCGGCATAATGGGGATGTCACTTAGAGCGGTGCTTGACATTGTGGTAACTGTTGCATACAGCTCTAGATAATGCTCAACCCGTTTTAGCTGCGCTGCCTGGTCTTGGATAATTTCTCCACTTTTGGACTTTAGGGGGGGGGGACTTTGGACGTCAAACGGCCTCTTGCTTTTTTATATTTTTGTACATGGCTTTGGCATTGCCCATGTCTGCATCTGACTGTATGCTGGAACAGAAGTTAAGCCAGTAGGTATTGGCACATTGACGTGCGACTTTTTGGGCATGTGAACTGGCTGTTTTAAGGCATGCAGCCTGTCGGGTGTGGGTTTTTCCATGTAGGCCATAAAATCTTTTTTTTTGATTCAGTGACAGGTTTCATCTCGTCCCAATGTTCATCAAACTAGTCTGTATTTTTGTTAGATTTTTTTGCCAGAGGCATTTAATGATGATGTATAGATCGTGTCTCTGAGATTCGTTCATTTGGAGTCAATGGTGACGTATGGGGACATCTTTGAGAGACCTTCATGCACTTTGTCAGTGAACAGCTGCGTTTTCACAGGGTCTATGCAGAAGGTGTTGATGCGTTGACATCCTTTTTCTTGGTGTAGTACGAGTTTTTCCTCATATATTCGTACCTTGCTGGCCACAAGGGAGTGATTAGTGTCGCAGTCAGCACTGTGATAACTGCGGGTGAGTAGGACGCTAGCCAGTTGTGCACACATGTTGATGATGAGGCCATTGGCGCGATCGAGGGTGTCTCCAACATACTTGGTGTATATCCTTGCACTTAAATAAAGTGTTGACCACACACAAGCCTCGTGAGCAGCACAGCTCCAGCAGCCTCTGTCCATTGTCATTTATCTTTCCCCTTCCAAAGAGACCAAGGCATGTGGGCCAGTCTTTGTGGTCGCTCCCGACACTAGCATTGAAATCTCCTAGGAGATAGATTGTCTCGTCTTTGTGGATGATGGCTTTTGCTGGGCCCGCAGCTGTAGGAGGGTGTTCTTAACTGTGAAACCTACACCATGCTGTATTGGTTAGTCTGTAGGTCTCCTTTGCGAGAAGAAGGTTTAATGTGTCTCTTTTAGCGAGCCGCTGTCTGAGAGCCTAGTCTCCTGAAGGCATGTGATGTCAATCTTCAGTTTGTTGAGCTCTCTATAATTATTACTGTTTTCCGTGTGTCGTTTAAAGACTGCAGGTGGTCAGTGATCCCGGGACACATTGTCCACATGTTTCAGCTAGCGATTTCTAGAGCTGGGGTCTACTTTTTCTTTTTGTAATTCTTTGATTTATGTGCCGTGATGACAATCTCAGGATATTCCGCCATTACTTTAATTCAGAACAGCCGAAGAGTTGTAGGCTCGAACTTATTCTTAAGACTGTTGTCATTTGCAATTCCGGTGGTTCGATTTTTGCTTGCACAGACATACAAGATTCACCTGGTTTGTTAACATATGGCTCGCGGATCCATACCTTACCAGTTCATTGGTCTTTAGTGGCTGGGAAGTAGCACTCAAACTCATTAAAAAGCAAAAGTGTTATCGTGCACCAACTGGGAGAATGAATGCTCAGTCTTAGTCAAGCCTAAAATCCCAGAGAATGTTTGAAAGAAACCCAAAATGTCTCAGATAACGCTTTTTCCTCAGTTTGGCTTTAGATGCAGATACTTTGTCTGCCAACTGGAATGAAAACTGTTGTAATTTCCCCCTGAAGGAATCGATTATAGTTCATCAAGCAAACTGAATATAATACAAAGGTAAACCAATTTTGCGACCAATATGATAGCACTGAAATGTTCTGCCCTCGGTGAGTTCATTTATAATAGAAATCTTTGCAATGGCTGTCGTTATTCTAAAACTCATATCGATTTTCTTCTGGATAAACATCTTTTTACTGTGTCCAAGAGAAGACATATGTGCTCTGCTTCCATTTCCTCACAAAGATGCTCAACCAGGAGCGAGTTAAAGGCGTGTGCTTTGATGGGGTAAATAATTTTAATGACATCGATCATACTCTTAATTCCAGTGAGATTTTCCGGCCAGCCAGTATTTCCATGTGAATGATACAATGCGTATATTCACCCTCAGGTGCAAACTCCTTAAACCTAATAATTAAACCAGTCAGTCGTGCGGTCATGACAGTACTGTATTGTGGATATTTCAAAACAAAGGGAACATTTTATTTGTCTTCATATTTATAACCATCCAGTGACTTGAATAGTTCTGCTCATGTGGTTTTGGTTGGCAAAGATAGTGCACATAATCAATCATCATTAACATCCTTCTGTTAAAGATATCGCATATAACACAAACAGCATTTCCTTGTTATCGATATATGTAGAATGCGTACCATATTGATATATCAATCGTCAATAGTGCCTCAATTTCTTCGGCTATTTCCATTATGCTCCAAATCACAGTGCTAGCTGAAAAAGACACATGTGTTAACTTTTAAATAACAGCCTATCCTAAAAAATCACGGCAAATGTCTTCAGAGGAGGGCAAGATTAGGTATCATAGATAGTTAACGGATTTTTATCCTTAGCCATATGGTTAGCTACCAAACATAATGCTCATATACTCTCCTTCTTGTTTCAAATTCTATTTTTTTTTCAAAATACTCCCATGATTTGTATTTGAAAAGACGTAAAATCCCGAGAAAAATAAACCTCATTAAAATAAAGAAAATAATTTAATGTTTCTTGGCGGCCCGGTACCATTTGCTCTGATCGGTATCGGTCCGTGGCCCAGAGGCTGGGAACCACTGCTCTAGTGTTTCAAGGTTTAATGATTTAACTAATGGTGTTATTCTTGTTAGTTTTGAATATTCTCGAATAATGAAACTGGTAGCTCTTTTTTTAATTTATTATAGTTTATCAATTTTTTCTTTGGTTTTTGGGTCCCATACAGAAGATGCATATTCTAGTACAGGTCTCACCAACGTGAGGTAGCATTTTAGTTGTACATTTCTATTACATTTGCAAAAGTTTATTTTTATAAATTTGAAGGTCTTGTTGGATTTTTAATAACTTCATTGACAGTGGGATTCCATGATAGTTTCTCATTTATTAAGACTCCTAAGTATTTTGCATCTTTAGTTTGGGCTAGTTCTTCTCCATGAGTGAAATATTTTGAATTTATTTATTTCTTTTCCTTTGTAACTCTTAACAGCTGACACTTTTCTGGGTGGAAAGACATACGCCAGTTAGTTTCCCACTATATCAATTCATCTAAATCTTTTTGTAAAATGTTGCTAACCTGTTCTGATTTAATTTTTCTATAGATTATACAATGTTCAGCAAATAACCTAACTTTTGTTCCTGTTTAGATGTTGTTGGGTAAGGCATTAAAAAGTGTACGGGACCTAACACAGTTCCTTGTGGAACTCCTGAGTTATTGGTGCTGATTTAGATATATTAATTAATACAGTTTTCTCTCTGCCAAAAAGGAAGTCTTAGATCCAGTGATGTATGGGACCTGAGATTCCAAAGAAGCTAAGTTTTTTGAGTAAACTAAAGTGGTGAACTTTGTCGAATACTTTTGAGAAGTCTAGTAATATTGTATCTATCTGGCAGCGGTGTAGCGTGGGTATGTGCCACCCGAGGCAGAACCCAAATTTGCCACCCCACCCCCTGAAAAATATGTCGATGCTATCCAGTAAAGTTAGTCTTTATTAAAAAGTAAAATGACACAATACATTTTGTTTTAGAATTTTTTTTAATGAAAAACTTTATTTCTTGAATTAAATTGCGCAATCGTTCATGTATTAATGTTTTCAGCGATGCCATGCTCAATATCTAAATAGCTATAGATTAGATAATCTTGGTGTATTCGTTAGTGGTCGTAATTAATTACTTATTAACTTAATTTACAGAAGCTATTTTAGCACCTCGCATTATTTAAGACAGTTGTTAGCAATGTCAGAATTAATGATATTATTTTAGGCAGGGTAACTTCTGGCCTCAGTATCTTAATAAAATTGAATAAATTAACTTGCCTTGAATTCATTACCCCCCCCCCTTTTTTTTATCCGTGGGGTTAAAAATATTTATTGCTTGGCAATTAAATGTGAGATATTTTGAATTCTCTAGCTTGAAGACAAAATTTCAAAGTCAAGTGTATTAGCTGGTTTAGGAAGATTATATGTATTTTCTCAATTCGAAATAACTGCCAAAAACTCGCACGAATTTCTACAGTAATCCCATGTTATGAAGAATACAAATTTTCTCTCAACTAATTTTCTTCACTGCATAGATTCATTTCGCTTCGATCACCAAATATTTGCTCGCTGGTTCTTTGGTTGGAAGATACGATTAAAATAATGAGGTCCACATAAAATTGTATTAAATGTCAAAGCATCTTTTTAGTATTCCATTACTTTCTCTGTGAGAAGCCTCTGCTAAACATTTTAACACTGTACGTTTTTAAATAATTTCGGGCATCTTTGACATAAATTAGAAAATAAAAAGATTTCATTGTGACTATCAAATTTCCTGCGTCTGTTCCTGTGTTGAGCTTTTTGTCTGCATCTATAAATTTATCTATAGTTTTAAAAATAACCTCAAAATGGCTCCATGGTATACTCGCTATTTCTATTTTGTATCCTGAAGTCTGTTTATGCCTTGCTTGTAGAAGCAATTAGATCTTCCAAACAGTGTATGGGCATGAAATACGATGCGTACCAATGTCCTAGTGTACTAGAATAGTTAGAGAATTCGTATCAGTTTGAATATTATTTTAAATAAATTTGGTTTAATGAACTGTTTGGGCGATATTTTACATTGACATTTAATTTATTGCATCTTTCTTGGACTCCTGTATACTTTCCAGCCATGAAGAATTATTAACATACGCTGGGCCCCTGCAGTCCATTATTTTAATATCATCATTTATTTAAAATCATTTCAGAAATGTCAAAAGCAGATTAAATTTTGCTTTAATGAAATATCCTACACCGTCTACTTTATGATGTTCAATCTTTACATATCACACAACTTGACTTGTTTGATCCTTATGTAAATATATGAAGAGCTATCGAATACAATGAAACAATATTTGGTATCTTGTTTCTGAGAACAGAATATTTTTCGCGAACTGTATCTCATAAAATTGCTATGAGCTCAGTTTGAATTTGATATTACACTTTTTTTTACCCCTTTTCAAACGATGTTCTTGAAGTGCTCTGTCGTACTTTGCAAGCAAATAAGCAGTTCCAGAATATTTTCTTTCTGTGACCGCAAAAATCCACTTTGATATTTGTTTGGTTTTTTTTTACAAATTGTTGTTTGCTATTAA
The DNA here is from genome assembly GCA_944989445.1 of Ampullaceana balthica. NCBI lineage: Eukaryota > Metazoa > Mollusca > Gastropoda > Lymnaeidae > Ampullaceana > Ampullaceana balthica. The sequence goes on along the minus strand of CALYLW010000112.1, from coordinate 657,404 downwards.
AAGTATATTCTTTTTATTCAATATCTGATTCTTTCCAATTGCAAAAAAGACTTTTATAATATTGAGCACTTGCTCATGAATTGCTACTTTTGTATTCATGTGTGCCAAGTTTTAATTCCATTAGATAAGCAATTGTATTCATTATTTTTAATTATTCCACAAAATAAAGACTTAAAAATTAAAATAATGATGCTTTGAAAGAATAAACAATATAAGTACGCCAACAAATTTTTTCCAGTAGTTTACCTACGTTAAAATCGATAATATGCACCAGTACCTATGCCCACATCAACACGGCTTTAGAAAAAACAGATCATGTGAAACACAATTAATAGGTTTAATAGATGAATTATCAAAAGGCTTAGACAATAATGATCAAATAGACACAATATTACTTGACTTCTCAAAAGCATTTGACAAAGTTCACCACCTTAGTTTACTTAAAAAACTTAACTACTTTGGAATCTCAGGTTCCTTACATCACTGGATCCAAAACTTCCTTTTGGGCAGGGAGCAAACTGTAATAATTAATGGATCTAAATCTGCACCAATAAAGGTTAATTCAGGAGTTCCACAAGGAACTGTGCTAGGTTCCTTACTCTTTTTGATCTATATAAATGATTTACCCAACAACATCTAAACAGGTACAAAAGTTAGGTTATTTGCTGATGATTGTATAATCTATAGAACAATTAAATCAGAGCAAGATAGCAAAATTTTACAAAAAGACCTAGATGAATTGATAAAATGGGAAACTAACTGGAGTGTGTCTTTCCACCCAGAAAAGTGTCAACTGTTAAGAGTAACAAAGAAAAAGAAACAAATAAATTCAAAATATTACATTCATGGAAAAGAACTGACCCAAACTAAAGATGCAAAATACTTAGGAGTCTTCATAAATGAGAAACTTTCATGGAATCACCATGTCAATGAAGTTATTAAAAAATCAAACAAAACCTTAGGCTTTATAAAAAGAAACTTTAACAAATGTAATAGCGATATAAAACTAAAATGCTACCTCACTTTGGTGAGACCAGTACTAGAATATGCATCTTCTGGATGGGACCTATCCACCAAAGAAAACATTGATAAACTAAAACAAATTCAAAAAAGAGCTGCCAGATTCATTACTGGAGAATATTCAAAACTGACAAGAATAACACCATTAGTTAATCATTAAACCTTGAAACACTAGAGGATAGAAGAACCAAGAGCAAAGTAGTAATCATACATGAAGCAATTAATTCTAATTTAGAAATACAACACAAAGATAACTTAATACAACCCTCAGATAGACATAAGGATAAAAACACCTTTCTTATTCCGTATGCAAGAACAAACACATACAAATTTTCATTCTTCCCGTCCGGAATTCGGGCGTGGAATGGGTTGCCTGAAGAATCCAGGAAAACCAACACTTTATCAACGTTTAAATCTCTAATAAAAATGCAGGACTAGACACAAACCATAGATAAGCGTAGGACGAAATAATCTTCTGTATAGAAGGAGCGTCTATAAACAGATAAGATAAGATAAGTACATAATTGTCATGTTCGTACACTACTTCACCCCTTATATTTTCAGCTCAGTAGCATCAGAGGTCTTTTTAAATAATTGGAGAATAAGAGTTTTGAAATTTTGGCATTAGAAACGCTCACGTATTTTAAAATAGTTTCTTCGTTTAAAAAAAAATTCATCTTGGCTTTTCTTTTTTTTTAAAACTTAATTTTAACGTTATTTATTTTTAGAAGCTAATTAACAGTGAGTAATTTGCCACCGATGCCACCTCCCCCTACCCCCACCCCCACTTTTCAACAATGTGCCATTCGGAGAATTCGATTGACTTATGTTTCAAAATGATAGGGTACAATAAGATTAAGCTTTTACAACAGGAGGGGCTTAAGAATCAATTAAGTTTATTTCAAATTAGGCTCCTGTTTTTCAGAACAGTAGCATTAGTATCAGAAGTATTTATTAGGATTTGGCAGTTGAAACGTTCAAATAATTTATGATAGTTGCTTTATTTCTTTTATTAATTCTTTATTTGGCTTTCTCTTATTGAGATTAAAAGCTCCACTTTCTTATAAAATGTTCAATGTTAGAAAATATATAAAAACAACTAGGAATGTGGCGCCCATGGCAAAGTGCTGCCAGGGGCATTTTCTCCCCTGCCCCCTCACTACGCCACTGCTCTTTGATTATTATTGTCTTAGCCTTGTGACAGATCATCTATTAAACCAATTAATTTTGTTTCACGTTATCTGTTTTTTTCTAAAGCCCTGTTGATGTGGGCATAGGACACCATTTTTGTCTAGGTGATTAACTATTCTACTATATATTATGTTTTCTAGTAATTTACAGATGATACTAGTAAGTGATATAGGTTTGTAATTACCAGGGTATCATTTATCACCTTTTTTAAAGAGGGGAGTTACGTTAGCTAATTTCTAATCCTGGGGGACTTTGATTTTTGATGTCTTTCCAATGCAAAAGTGAAAAATCTAGAGTGCAGAAGAAAAAAAGGAAAAAATTTCAAATAATTATTAAAAACTAAATAGGTTGCATATATTATCTCTTTTGATTGTAAGATATCTATATCTCATTAAATTTTGAAATGGGTATGTTTTCATCTTAGTATTTGTTAGCACTATAAAAGCGCGTATGATTTTTCAAAATAAAATAATAATGCCCTAGGGCCTAGGCAAAGTAACTTTACCTGACAGATATTACATATCCTGCTGGAGCTTGAATTGTCCAAGAACAAGCTGTGTTGTCAAAATAGTTTGAGGGGTAGTTTGGACTTTTGATGACCCCAGAGTTGTTGCTTAGAATTTTGTTACAACCTTGAATATGGACATTTTTAAATACAAAAAAGAGGAATTAAATAATTATTCTAAAGTCAGTTATATAAATTATATAGATACAACCATAATTACCATTATGGATGCCCTTGTATTTATGAATTTGCCTTTAAAATATTTCATTGTCCAAGTAGAAAAAAATTGTTATAAAAAATTATTTTATCATCAGCTGAAATAACTTGTAAGAAATAATCAAAATAAATTTCTATTTTTCAGAATCTCTAATGAATATTTTTCTGTCCTTAAAAGTATGGTGCAGTTTAAAACTATTTAAAAATTGAAGCTAGCTCTAAACAATATATGTATTAGATTAGAAGGGAATAACCATAAGCATATTAAAAAACGTAAGCGTTATCTCAAAATGAAGTAAATAATAATTTATTATAGAGGAATCTTACTTTCTTTAACACAGTTTCCAAATGACCCTTTCTCATATCCAAATAAGCAAACACATTCATAGGTTCCAGGCTTATTGAAACACTGACTGTTTGAGCCACAATATATGTTGTTTTGATAACATTCATTTATATCAACTGCACATATACTAGATGTCCAGCCTGGCAAGCAGGTACATTTGCCATTAACTGGGTTACAAGAGGCAGTATTTTCTGCCACACAGTCACAAGTTCCATTGCAATTCTGGCCATAAGTCCCATTGATACAATCTGGCAAATAGATAATAACTTTTTTCTTTCAAATCAACTTTTTTAAAAAAAACGTTCAGTGTGCATATAATCATTGGAAGTGACAAATACAATGACTATTGTAAATTATTAAATCACGTACTTAAAATATATGAAATTTTAAGTTGTTTATTTTCTTAATTTGGCATACATCTCCATTCAGTCCAGTGCCTATTGGACAATAGCAGTGTTCAACAAAACTCTGATTTTGATCCTTTATCATTGCACAAATGTGTGAACAATTTCTTTGTGTACATTTTGAATTGTTTTTAGCTGCAATGCAAAGTATTGCAGACACATTGAAAAAAACGAGCTTTTGAAATATTTGAAGATAAAAAAAAACCAAAGCAAATAAAATTGCAGAAATTACTCAAAATTGATGACAGAATCTTAATATCGTATACTTTAAGTGGACCATTTTTATGTTTTTAGTCAGTTATATAAAACTAGTAATTGGTTCTTTTCCATGTTTAATTAATAGTAAATTAATGGGGGTGAGACTGCAAACTGGTTTATAAATTAGTAAATGTATAACATATAAACAGGATATTATTATTAGTTAGCCTGACAAGATGTTATGACCTGTCAGGCTAACTAATACATCATTCATATGTTATACATTATAATTTTAAAAAATATATATAATTTTTTAACTTGTAAGGCCTTCAACCAAATATTAAATGTAAATTCTAAAGAAATAAATATTAAACGCTATGTCCGAAAAAGGGACTGCAGCGGAGATCGATGATAGTAATTTGAGGTTTCCACCGCAACCCCCTTTTTCTTTTAAAAGAAAAAAAGAAAGAAAAAAAATTATTAATGGATAGTATGCTTATAAAATTAGATTAATACATTTAAAAACAAAAAACAAACCTCAAATAGTTTTGAAATCTCATGAGTAATATTCTTTAGTGAAATTTACTACATAAAATATTTTTAAAATTCATCTTCAAGTTGGTTAAATATATTAAATACTTATTAGAGGGTTTATTTTTAATAAAGCTTTTTAAAAAAAAATATTTCCAGGCTGAAAATTATTTTTCTCTCAAATATTATAAGAGCTTTAGAAATAATTAATTTAAAAGGCTTACTGTCACACAATTCTTCACTTATCCTCTGCAAGCCCTCATAACAAATACATTCATTCAGTTATGGCATCTCGAGAACTCGGGGCATGTGATAGAAGGATTAGTGCACTCATTAATATCTCTGGAACAGTCATAGTACGTCCATCCTGTCTTGCAGATACACAGACCTGTGTTTCTATCACAGTGATGAGTGTTGTTTGGGTCACAGTTGCAGGAATAGGAACAGTTTGATCCATATGTTAGTGGTGGACATGCTGTGTACATAAATCTAATTAAGTGATCTTGAAATATTGTTTAAATATTTTTTGTCGGGTGAAGAAAAAACTCAAGTACAATTAACTTTTACAAGATAGTTAAAAATTATAAATAAAACCAAATGCAATCCATGATTTTTAAAAAAGAAGAAGAGTCATTTTGTTGTCGTTTATATATATCCAAAACTTGTTACAGATAAACATTTTTGCTAGTGATAGATAAATTAGTGGGTTTTCCCACAGACAGTAATGCACCACTAAGTATAACTAATATAATTTTATTAATTCTGGATTTAAATAGTTGTGAAATATTTTGATATAATACTATTTTGAAAGGCTTCAAATGACCCACATAGGATCTAAATTTGAAAATATTGAAATGGTAAATGTGTTTAAAATATTTATAATTACAACAGCGAAGAAATAAGCATAAAAAGATGCAGTTAATGAAAATCAGAGTTCAAATAAGTATATGAATTCTCATTTAAAATAATGAGTGGAAACAAAAGAAAATTGCAGTTAAATTTAAACTTACCAAAAGAGCTGTATGAGAGAAGAAAACCTTTTCTTGTAACAACGCTATCACTTGTAAAGGTGATAAACATTGAGTTTGATGTAGATGTAAGTAACTGAATTTGTCATTGAACAGAAAGCACCAAGAAGTCTTGATCTGTCAGTTCCATCAAACACACTAACATAATCATAACTACATTCTGTTTCCAACTCCAGGAGCCTATGACAAGATTAAACTTAAATTAAAAGACAGGAAGTTAAAAATTCAAATCACTAACAAAAAAAATATGCAATATATTTATGTTAAGAAATTAGTATGACAGAATGATAGCCATAAAACAATGAAAGGGTTGCTACAAAAAACTTCTTGCAATGTATAAACTCTGGTAATACAATATTTCAGGTATCTTGTAAAAAGACCCAAACTCATTTTCATTTGTGAACCCTCCACAAATCATGCCCTACATAAATACTCCAGTCTTACTCAGTAAGCCATGTCCCCAAGCAACACAATTACCACATTAATTAATGCAAGGTTATATTTTGTAAAGTAGCATTGCCTAGTTTTGGTGTAAAGTAAACATTAACATTTGTTGCAAGGTAGTCTTTTTTTGATGTAAAAAATCGTTTAATATACCCTTTATTTGTTGAGGACAAAACCCGCAATGGTAACAGGCGAAAAAAAATTAAATTATCACTTCCTGGGGGCCGGGGGCCCAAATGAAGTTCTTTCCTTATATGAGCTATATAAAAACTGAAAATCACAAATGCTCATATTTCCCGTGTAGGTAGAGCAATGAAACACTGAGTAGTTGATAATTACACTTCCGCGAAGGTAACAAGCGAAACAAATATTTAAATTATCACTTAATGGGGGCCGGGGGCCCAAATGTAGTTTTTTTTCTTATATAAAAAACTGACTCATCACTAATTCTCCAATTTTCCGTGTAGGTATTAGCATGAAACTTTGGGAACTTGCTGAGTACACTCTCTCAACGATAATTGGCAAATAAGAATTTGAGAATTCACAGTGTTGGGGGCCCTGGGCCCAAAAACGCTTTTTTTTACTTAAATGGACTTTATAAAATATGAAATCACTAATTTTCTCATTTCTCGAGTAGTCAAAAGCATGAAACTTTGGGAAGTTGTTGAGTAAAAACCAGCGATAGCAACGGGAGAAAAAAAAATTATCACTTCCTGGGGAGCCGGGGGCCCAAATGAAGTTTTCTATACTAATAAAAGGCAAAGCCCTCACTCACTGACTCACTCATTCATCACTAATTCTCCAACTTCCCGTGTAGTTAGAAGCATGAAACTTTGGGAAGTGGTCGAGTAGCCTCTCGCAACGATAATTGGAGTAAAGGAATTTTTAAAATAACACTCATGGGGGCCGGGGGCCCAAAAACGTTTTTTTTCCTTATATGGCCTATATAAAATTTGAAAATCACCATTTCTCCTATTTCCCGAGTAGGCAGAAGCATGAAACTTTGGGAAATAGTTGAGTAGAACCCCGCGATGGTAACGGGAGAAAAAATATTTAAATTATCACTTCCTGGGGGCTGGGGGCCCAAATGAAGTTTTTTCCTTATATGACCTTTATAAAAACTAAAAATCACTAATTCTCCTATTTCCCGTGTAGGTAGAAGCATGAAACTCTGAGTAGTTGATAAGTACACATCCGTGATGGTAACAGTCGAAAAAAAAATTTAAATTAACATTTACTTGGGGCCGGGGGCCCAAATGTAGTTTTTTTCTAATATTTAAAACTGAATCATCACTAATTCAACAACTTCAGGAGTAGATAGAAGCATAAAACTTTGGCAAGTTGTTGAGTAGCCTCTCATGGCGATAATTAGAATAAAAGAATTTTAAAATTCAATTTCATGGGGGCCGGGGGCCGAAAAACGTTATTTTTCCTTATATGCGCTTTATACAATTTGAATATCACTAATTCTCCTCTTTCCCGAGTAGGCAGAAGCATGAAACTTTGGGAAGTTGTTGAGTACAATCCCGCGATGGTAACGGGAGAAAAAGTATTTAAATTATCACTTCCAGGGGGCCGGGGGCCCAAATGAAGTTTTTTCCTTATATGAACTATATAAAAACAAAAAATCACTAATTCTCCTATTTCCCGTGTAGGTAGCAGCATGAAACTCTGGGTAGTTGATAAGTACACTTACGCGATGGTAACAAACGATAAAAATATTTAAATTATCACTTACTGAGGGCCGGGGGCCCAAATGTAGTTTTTTTCTTATACAAAAAAACTGACTCATCACTAATTCTACAACTTGCCGCGTAGGTAGAAGCATGAAACCTAGGTAAAAGTTGTTAAGTACCCTCTTGCGACGATAATCGGCGTAAAAGAATTTTAAAATTCACACTAATGGGGGCCGGGGGCCCAAAACCATTTTGTCCCCTAATATGGGCTATATTAAATTGAAAAATAACTAATTCTCCAAATTTGAGATTAGGCAGAAGCATGAAACTTTGGGGCAGTTGTTGAGCACACTTCCGCGATGTTAACAGGCAAAAAAATATTTAAATTATTAAATACTGGGGGCCGGGGCCCAAAATGAAGTTTTTCCTTAAATGAGCTATATAAAAACAGAAAATCACAAATTCTCATATTTCCAGTGTAGGTCGAAGCATGAAACTCTGAGTAGTTGATAATTACACTTCCGTGATTGTAACAGGTGAAAAGAATATTTAAATTAACACTTACTGGGGGCCAGGGGCCCAAAAGAATTTTTTTTCAAAAATTAAAAACTGAATCATCAAGAATTCTCCATTTTTCCGTGTAGGTAGAAGCATGAAACTTTTGGAAAGTTGTTGAGTAGCCTCTTGCGACGAAAATCGGCGTAAAGGAATTTTAAAATTAACACTCATTGGGGCCGGGGGCCCAAAAACGTTTTTTTTCCTTATACGGACTATATAAAATATATATTTTTTTTTAAAATGTTCTTATTTCCTGAGGAGGCAGAAGCATGAACCTTTGGGAAGTTGTTGAGTACAATCCCGCGATGGTGAAAGGCGAAAAACAATATTTAAATTATCACTTACTGGGGGCCCATATGTAGTTTTTTCTTATATTAAAAACCGTATCATCACAAATTCTCCAACTTCCCGTGCAGATAGAAGAATGAAATTTTGGGAAGTTGTTGAGTACGCTCTCACGACGAGAAATGGCTAAAAAGAATTTTAAAATTCACACTCTTGGGGGCCGGGGGCCAAAAAGCGTTTTTTTCATTATACTGAAAATCGCCTTATTCCCCACTTTCCCGTGTAGATAGAAAAATGAATCTTTGGGAAGTTTTTGAGTCCACTCCCTCGATGGTAGCATGTAAAAAAAATTATTAAAATTATCACTCACTGGGGGGGCCCAAATGTACTTTTTCTTATATAAAAACTGACTCAAAGCAAATTCTCTGATTTCCCGTATAGGTAAAAGCATGAAACTTTTGGAAATTATTGAGTACACTCCCGCGATGGTAACAGGCCAAAAAATATTTAACTTTTCACTCACTGGGGTCCGGGGCCTAATTTTTTCTTATATTAAAAGTTAATCCACACAGATTCTCAAACTTCGCGTGTAGTTAGAATCATGAAATTTTGGGAAGTTGTTGAGTACACTCCCGGGATGGTAACAAGCGAATTTATTTGGTTTAATTATCACTCACTGGGGGCCCGGGACACAAATGTAGTATTTTCAGCTTATATAAGCTAAATTACAAATAAAAAATCTTTGGATATTGTGTAAACGTATTTTTACAAAACTAGGAAGATACAAACTTAATGGCCTATATTAAAATTCGTTAGGGCATTAAAATTATATTTTTCAATATTTTGTAGCCGAGGGCTTACTAAAATCCTAACTTCCGCAGCATAGCGCGGGGTATTATGCTAGTATATATATATATTATGGAAAAAGCACTAGAAATAAAAAAAAACCAACTAAAATTAAATCTAGAATGTATGCAAGCTATAAGTGCATTTCAAAACGAAGTGATACCGTGCGAATAATGTCGAATTATCCGCACGGGTCGTCGCGCATGCGTATTCTAGCAGCTGGTGTCGTTTTAGAAAAAAAAAGCGCCCGGCGTATGCACAATAATAGCCTATATCACTCCATTTTTGGGCGTGGCCCAAGGTTGTCATTGCCAGGGCGGGGGTCGAAGATAAGCATCCACCCCTCTAGAAATGCCCTAAAAGGCATGCGTCTCTTAATGCCTCTGTCAACCAAAATCCAGCTCCTGGCCTTCTCGCGTGGCTCACACAAAAGCCCGGCGGACCATGTTTCTACTAACAGGAGGAGGGATGAACGCGGTCAACTGGCGCCTCAAAACCAGTAGCTTCGGGTAGATGAGACTCGTTAACCATGGTCGGTAGCTCATCTAGGAGAAGGAAACTCTTATTCTAAACCTCCGCTGCCTTGCGGCTAAACCCTCATGGGAAAGGCTAGGGGAGTAAACCCCGACAGAAAATCAGGAAATGGAGCTCCTAAGGCGGTCTGCTACTGAAACAAATTGCATTCCGGCAGCTCCTGCGACGCGAATGGTGCCAAGCCGTATCGACATTAGTCGTTCCATTGGATCCACCATTGGCGTGGAGAGGGGGGATCTGCTGTTTGGGCAGCAGCTGGTTCTCCATAGTAACACGCCCAGGCTTTATCTTTACTGGAGAGGACACTCCCAGCATCGCCGCAAGGTGTGAACACAACACGGGAAGCAGCAGTTTACCGGTTATAAGCCATAGCTCAATTGGCGTAGAGCTAGGCGCCAGGGGTTGCTTCTGACGGTGGGAGAGATCACCATGTCTCAATGGATCGCTACCGCCCGCCTCAAGCTGGGCAGCCCCCAGCCAATAAGGTGCTATCCCGCCATGGCCTACCTGCTCCACTGGGTGCGTGGAGCTCAGAGGAACTTCTCAACAAGTAGGCCAGTAAATCCTGCACCTAGAAATAAAAAAAACAAAAGATAAGAAGACTCCAGCTCTTCGCCTAGCAAGCTGGAACGTTAGGACTATGTGTCCATGCATTACTGCCGACCTGCAGCTTATTGATGATGCCAGGAAGACAGCCATCATTGACAGGGAGCTTACCAGACTAAACATCGACATTGCCTGCCTTCAGGAGACTAGACTCCCAGAAAGTGGTACCATAAAAGAATGCAACTACACTTTCTTCTGGCAGGGTGGACCAATGGACACACCAAGGCAACATGGGGTTGGTTTTGCCATAAAAAATGGACTCTGCTCCTCCATAGAACCCCCAACAAAGGGCACTAACAGAATACTAACAATACGACTATCTACATCCTCAGGATTAGCCAACATCATCAGTGCTTATGCTCCAACCTTACTCTCGAGCTCAGAAGCGAAAGATCAGTTTTATGATGATCTCAATCAAATACTAGCCAGCATACACACCAATGAAGCAATCTACCTCCTTGGTGACTTCAATGCAAGAGTTGGAAGTGATCACATGGCCTGGCCAACTTGCCTCGGTTATTTTGGAAGAGGCAGGCTAAATGAAAATGGGCAGAGATTACTAGAGATGTGCTGCTTACATGGACTATGTGTCACAAATACTTTCTTCAACTGCAAAGCAATCCACCAAGTGTCATGGAGGCATCCCCGCTCTAAACACTGGCACCAACTAGATCTCATCATCACAAGACGCACACAACTGGCCAGTGTCCTCCTCACACGCAGTTACCACAGTGCAGACTGCGACACAGATCATTCCTTAGTGGTTAGCAAGGTAAGGTTACTGCCAAAGAAATTGTACCGCAACAAAAACAAGGGAAAACCTCGCATAGGCATCTGCTCCACCAAGAATCCAGAGAGAACAGCAGAATACACCCAGAGACTACAAGAAGCTCTTGTACAAATGCCACCAGTAGACACTATTGAGTCCAAGTGGTCACATCTGCGGGACACCATATATGGCTCAGCTATTGCGGCATTCGGCAAGAGAGAACGCAAAAGTGCAGACTGGTTTGAGGCCCATTGGGAGGAAATGAAGCATGTCACCGATGCAAAAAGAAAGGCTCTTTTAGCCTATAAAGACAGGCCTTGCCCAGAAACTCTACATTCCCTTAAGAGCGCCAAGAAAAATGCCCAGCAGGCAGCTCGCCACTACGCTAACACGTATTGGCTCAATCTAAGTTCCAGCATACAGTCAGCTGCTGATAGAGGCGATACAAAGGCTATGTACGAGAATATAAAACAAGCAACAGGCCCTGTGACCTCCAAGACAGCACCCTTAATGTCAAAAGCAGGGGAAATTATCACTGATCGGGACAAGCAACTCAAACGGTGGATCGAGCACTACCTTGAATTGTACGCAACTATAAACCATGTCTCAACTGCTGCCCTGGACGATATCCCAGACCTGCCGGTCATGGAAGAGCTCGATAGCCTACCCACAATGGTCGAGCTAAGTAGAGCCATAGATTGCCTAGCCTGCGGGAAAGCCCCTGGTAATGATGGAATCCCACCAGAAGCTCTCAAATGTGGAAAAGAAATACTTTTACAGCCTTTGCATGACCTCCTCACTCTGTGCTGGGAACAGGGGCAGATACCACAGGAGTTAAAAGATGCCAACATCGTTACACTGTACAAAAATAAAGGAGACAAGAGTGACTGCAACAACTATCGTGGAATCTCTCTCCTCAGTATAGTTGGAAAGGCCTTCGCCCGAGTTGCATTGACACGCCTGCAGACCCTAGCATCGCGTGTACTCCCAGAATCGCAGTGCGGTTTTCGAGCCGGAAGATCAACCATAGACATGATCTTCTCTCTGCGCCAGCTGCAGGAGAAATGCAGGGAGCAACATATGCCTCTATACATCGCGTTCGTCGACCTAACTAAAGCTTTTGATCTTGTCAGCAGAAGCGGCCTTTTCCAGATCTTAGTAAAAATAGGCTGCCCTACACATCTGCTTAACATCATCAAGCAATTCCACGAAAACATGCAGGGCACAGTGTGCTATAACGGTGCCACCTCAGAGGCTTTCCCAGTAAGTAGTGGAGTAAAGCAAGGCTGCGTGTTGGCACCTACTCTATTCGCAATATTCTTTTCCATCTTACTCCAGTATGCCTTCAAGAACAACAGCGAGGGGATATACATACACACCAGAGCTGACGGGAGATTATTCAATATTGCCCGACTTAAAGCCAAGACCAAAATAAGGAAGATTTTGCTGCGCGAGCTCTTATTTGCAGACGATGCCGCCTTAATATCCCACACAGCAGACGGCCTGCAGAACCTGGTATCCAACTTCTCCGCTGCCTGCAAAGAGTTTGGCCTGACCATAAGTATAAAGAAAACCAACATTATGGCACAGGATGCTGCCTCTCTCCCGACTATCACCATTGACGACTGCAACCTGGATGCTGTTGACAGTTTTACTTATCTGGGATCAAACATCTCGAGCACCCTCTCACTGGAAGATGAGATAAGTAGTAGGATAGGGAAGGCAGCAACTGTTATGGCTAGACTGTTCAAAAGAGTCTGGTCCAATGCCAAACTCACAGCAAGGACTAAGCTGCAGGTATACCAGGCCTGCGTACTGAGCACACTCCTCTATGGATGCGAGTCATGGACCACCTATACCAGGCATGAAAGAAGGCTCAATAGCTTCCACCTCAGATGCCTGCGCCGCATCCTAGACATCAAATGGCAAGAGAAAGTCCCCAACACAGAGGTCCTGGCTCAAGCAAGCATGAGTAGTATTGCAGCAATATTAAGCCAAAGACGCCTCCGTTGGCTTGGACACGTCAAGAGGATGCAAAGTGGTCGCATACCCAAGGATGTGCTTTACAGCGAGCTGGCGACAGGGAAAAGGTCGGTTGGTCGGCCATGTCTCAGATACGTGGACATATGCAAGAGAGACATGAAAGTAGCCAACATTGATATACAAAACTGGGAAAACCTGGCAGAGGATAGGTCCACGTGGCGGGCTATAGTGAAAGAAGGATCACTAAGAGCAGAGGAGCAAACTAGGGCAGAAGCAGTCGGGAAAAGGGCGAGGAGAAAGGCCAGGCAACACTGCCCCACTGCTTTCGTGTGTGTGTCATGCAGAAAAGACTGCCACTCAAGGATTGGTCTCATCAGCCACACCAAGAGCTGCAAATAATAAAGATAAATCTATCGTCTTTCGTAGACGGACAGATGCCATACCCACTCCATTTAGGGTAAATGTGTAAAAAATATACTAATACGTATTAAAATTTCACGATTACTGAAATTTTATAGTAGCACTGCCATACAAATTGATTGGTGTTCAATTTATGATAATTAGTTATAATTTTTAAATGTCGTCATCGCACATCAACTTCTCCAGGCGAGTGGAAAATATTAAATCTAAGCGGAGTGCATTTATGGTTAGCTGTTTCAATCCATGGACGGTCTTAATTTTTTTTTATATGCTCTCTTTTTGTTGTTTTGTTTTACAACCACAGTGAGGATGCTTGCGATCACTCAAGCAGGCTCATTTCAAGAAATATTTTATTATCCCCCACCCTATATTGCCTATATAAATACCTATTTTATCAATTATTCTATTAGTGTTATGCACGGCTGAACTGTTACAGTTGCAGACTCTCACTTCTAAATTTTTATGCTATACCATTTTATCGTCTTTCACTTTTGCATGCTTTAAATTCAATTAACTTAATGGATTTTTGATGTCCAACAGTGCTAGTTATGGTCAGAATAATAATAATTACCCTCTTTAAATGCATAGTTTCGTCCAATTATGAATGAAACTATCACCTATGAAAGTTAATAAAGTTACTTAATATATATTATATATACTATACAAAGTTGAGTGCACTGGAACACTTATTAATCCAGTCACTCGAAAGACAATTAAAATGACAGTTTAATTATATTTGTACCCTCCAAACCAAAGCAATGCAACATAAAATAAATAATAAGCAGTAATAAGAATTTATATATCAATCGGCATCACTCTCACAGTCAAAACCGTGCGAATAACGCTTGCCATTTCAAAATTCTGATACTGAATATGGAATTTAGCAATTGAAATATTCTGATAAGGGGTGTCAACTATGCTTTAAATTCCTGCCTGAGTACCTGTGGCTCAACAAGAGGGTACCAAAAGCAATGTAACAGATGTGTTCGTTTTCATAACATTGTTTGAGCATCAGACCAGAGTAACTGACTTTGGGGGCTGCTTGCTTCTTTGGTGAGGGTGAGGTGGACTCAGAGTAACTATAAATGTAAATAGAATAGCAAATAAAGGCGGTTCGGTTGTTACACAGACCAAGGACTTGTGTGTTTACATGCAGTTATTTTATTACGCCCAGGTACCTGTTCGCCATTGGCAAAAAAAAATTAATTCGTTAATTCTGGCAAGCTTTCTTCTACTATGGTGCTAATTTTTCTTCTATCATGAGCAACAAATGATGTAATAATTTGATAGATCTGAAATAATATTCTTTGGTCAGCAATTCTTAACAATACAGAAGGAATGGGCAGTGGTGGCAGGGGTTGGCGAAATTGTGGCAAATTTAGGTATTTCAGTCAAATGATGTTTCCCTGTTAGCTGCCCTTTGCCTACTTAATTTTATCACACAGATTGCATTTCATTCTGTGAGCCCTATTAAAATCATCATGTAATTGAGCAATTATCTCCTCCTCTCCCCCCCTCCCTCCCCATCTAGATTCAAAGCAAATCAACTATTCTCGATTCTCGTTGGCTTTATCCATTGCTTATAGTTTGTTGTTAAAATTTGAGTTAGCCATTGTAGTTGATGCCCATCTACTCTGCATATTGGTATAGTATGGGGAAGGGATGGATAATGTGTTATTGGTTAGGGAAACAAAAGAGAAAACAGTGATAAGTGAATTTTCTTGTATTAAATAAAGATGTAATTATATTGTCACCTTCCAACCTGTCAACTCTCGTGACATATTTTTATTGTAAAAATTTAATGGTAAACAAATACCAATATTCAAATTGAAAAATGTATTATTCAATTTATTGACTTTAACATGACAAATTTATTTACAAAAGTCCTATAAATAGACAATAAACTATAACACAACAACAAAGGGCAGCACATCAATTCCACTGAAATGGCATTGTTGACATTTAGTCCAAAATTAGATTGCATTTCATTGTGGCACAATCAAATCACTCAGAACAATTTAGCAGTCTAAATCCTACTGATTGGATTTGAGTTTGACTGGAGGGAAGTGAACTAAATTATCACATTATAAGTTGAATAGTTCTTTCATTTATTGCGCCATTGGCTTGATTTCAATCTGTCACTTTCCCTTGCTGGTGTGTTATTATCGATATCCGTTCATAATTTTACCAACCGGTAATTAATGCTGCAATGGGTATTTGGGCAACCGGGTACCTGTTGACAAATAAATTCAAAATATTACATTCATGGAAAAGAACTGACCCAAACTAAAGATGCAAAATACTTAGGAGTCTTAATAAATGAGAAACTATCATGGAATCCCCATGTCAATGAAGTTATTAAAAAATCAAACAAAACCTTAGGCTTTATAAAAAGAAACTTTAACAAATGTAATAGAGATATAAAGCTAAAATGCTACCTCACTTTGGTGAGACCTGTACTAGAATATGCATCTTCTGTAAGGGACCCATCCACCAAAGCATTGATAAACTAGAACAAATTCAAAAAAGAGCTGCCAGATTCATTACTGGAGAATATTCAAAAGTGACAAGAATAACACCATTAGTTAAATCATTAAACCTTGACGTGAAACACTAAAGGATAGAAGAACCAAGAGCAAAGTAGTAATCATACATAAAGCAATTAATTCTAATTTAGAAATACAACACAAAGATAACTTAATACAACCCTCAGATAGACATAAGGATAAAAACACCTTTCTTATTCCATATGCAAGAACAAACACATACAAATTTTCGGCATCCGGGCAGAATAGCGACTGTCAAAACAGCGACCGTCATAATAGCGACTTCAAAATAGCGACTGTATCAAAACAGCGACTGTCAAATAGCAACTGCATCATAACAGCGACTGTATCAAAATAGCGACTTTTCTCTTTTGTTTGTGATAATGCTTTGAAAATTTATTTGAAAAACTTACTGTGCCTATAGCCTACAATGGAGTTTATAAAATCCAGAAAAGTAAGACATGATAAGCCATGTAGGTTTTTCGTACAGAAGGGACAATAGAGGGGGATTGCGGTGGTAGGGGCAGAGGTGGCGTGTGGCTGCTTTTTTAAGCTAGAGACAGTTCGACTACAATACTTTTTGATCCCCGGATGTTTTGACCGTTTTCGTTTTTACCTCGTAAAATTGTGTTTTTTAAAAAATTAAAAAAATAAATAAAAATAATATAGTTAAATATTATTATCTATTAAAAATTAAAAACGGCATGAAATAGTTATTACATGCTTTTTTCAACGTTTAATTTAACACTAAAAAGTATACACTGAAAACCAATCAACATTAAGAGCGAATTCATGATTGTGTTAAATGCACCACTCCTCTGAGGTAGCAAGTCCGTCCAAACCTATCCAACTCCACCCCTACCCCAAGGCAATGTGGTCAGATAGTCCATTATAAAGGTACATACATTCTCTCAGCCCCAATCCCTTTATTTACCTTCTCCATAACACGGGGTCCGTGGTCGCCACTTAGTCCAGCCTTCGTAACATGTCATTATGTAACACCGGACAGTTCGACCACAGGACGTTTTGACAAGGGGGCTGTCAATATTGTTTAAAAAAAGCTGCCCGGGTAACCATGATTCAAATTTTATTTTTACTGAGCAGTTGTTTGTATTTGAATGAATGCGTGTATATATAGCATAAGTGAATTGTTTTAAATTTTATTTTAAACACAATTTTTAATTTCAATAAATACTTCATAAAATGTTGTTATTTTTTTGAGTTTTTATTTGTTACTATGCATTTATGTAGTTTTTTCACTAGGGATCCTTGGGTAAGTTTAGACAATGAAAAGGGGTCTAAGTGTCAAAAAAGATTGGAACCACTGTGTTAGGTGAACGGTTGGACAAGAATAGCTATGTGGTGAAGTCGCTGTTATGACAGTCGCTCTTTTGATACAGTCGCTATTTTGAAGTCGCTATTATGACGGTCGCTGTTTTGATACAGTCGCTATTTTGAAGTCGCTATTATGACGGTCGCTGTTTTGACAGTCGCTATTTTGAACCCGTGCCAAATTTTCATTCTTCCCGTCCGGAATTCGGGCATGGAATGGGTTGCCTGAAGAATCCAGGAAAACCAACACTTTATCAACATTTAAATCTCTAATAAAAAGGCAGTACTAACCACAAACCATAGATAAGCGTAGGACGCAATAATCTTCTGTATAGATGGAGCGTCTGTAAACAGATAAGATATGATAAGATAAGATAATTTTTATTTTAAAAATTTTATTTTAAGCATAGAACATGTTATAAAAATAGCTGCATTAATTTATTTCAGATATAGATGAATGTTCCAATAAAAATAGCTCATGCAGTCAATTGTGTATAAACACTGAAGGGGCATTTAATTGTACATGTTATCCAGGATACAAACTTCAGCCAGATGGAGCATCATGTTACAGTGAGTACAAAAACTATATTTTGTCTTTAGATCAAGCAAGAGATCATTTATTTTTTGTATGTACATGTATCAACAATTTTAAATACTTATATAATAATTTATACATTAAAATTATTTCATTAAAAAGTTAAATTTATAAGACACTTAATTTTAATATAGAAAAAGAATTTTAGCCCCTATCAATAATTTTCAATTAGAAAACACTTAACAATATTGAGAAAGACAACAGAAACTCGACGTATTTAAATATACTGCCCAATGATGAGCAAACAATCTGGATGACAAATAGTTAATTATTTTTTGCCAAGAATATTAAAACCACATTTTAAAAAAAAATGACTCTCCATTATTGTCATACAACCACATAAAACTATTAAATCTGGATGACAAACAAAACTACAAACACCAGATCCAATATCCCTAAGTAAAAGGAGGTACAATTTCCAATAAAAACATTCGTGGGGTTATTTTCAATTGAAAAGTATATAATTTTAAAATATTTTTTTTTAATTATTTCATCTATCATCATAAAACATATTACAAAAACCAAATACTTTTTTACAAAATAGTAATAACATAAAATTTTAATAAATTGGGATTTTTCTTTTACAGATATTTTTTTTTCCTTTAATGATCTTTGTAAAATTGGTTTAGGCTGTCCAGAGGGCAAGTATGGTTTGCAGTGCTTGCAATCATGTCTATGTAATGCTACAACCACAAGTTACTGTAACAAAACAGATGGAACTTGTGTATGTAAGACTGGCTGGACAAGTCCAAATTGTTCTTTGGATATCAACGAGTGCTTACAATCACCATGCCCCATACATTCTACTTGTCAGAATGCCCCTGGTTCCTATCAGTGCAATTGTAACTCTGGCTATGCTTACAATGAAACAACAAAAACTTGTGATGGTAAGTAAAGTATTTTACATTTAAATAGTCTTAACCCATGCAGAAATTTTATTCAAAACAACTTTTTAAGAATAATAATATTACTAAAGATTGAAAGTATTCTGATAGTTTTAATTCCATTCTCAGATATCAATGAATGTAAAAACCTGCCATGTCAACACATATGTAATAACAATGATGGTGGCTATCAATGTTCTTGTCAAGTTGGTTACAAAATTAATGCAATAGATTCTACAAAATGTCAAGGTATCTAGAATGTTTCATTTTGAAATGATAAATAAATTTTGTGTATGAATTACTTAATTATATATTTACTACATAATAATAATAATAATAAATTGATTATTTATATAGCGCTGTATCCCAGTAAGGAACTGGGCTCACAGCGCTTTACATGAAAGAAATAACATACTTATAAGTATTAAATTAACTTTCATATCACAACAAACACACAAAATTACAATACATTATACATAAGCTACGTTAATCATTTACAAGAAATGTTGTTTCATCAATTTTAAAAATAAATTTTGAAAAGATGTGTCTTAAGTGCAGTCTTGAAGGACTTGGTTGTTTGAATACTACGTATGTGTAATGGTAGAGAATTCCATTGTTTGGCTGCACAAAAAGAGAACGACCTTTCACCAAACGTTTTGGTGCGTGTCGTAGGAACAGAGAGAACGCATGTGTCTGCAGAAGATCTTAGCTTGCGAGTGGGTGAGTAGACCGACAAAAGTTCATTAATATACGATGGGCATGAGTCCGAAAACATAAACGAATGTAGAAATCTTAACAATGAACCAGATATATTGAATGATGCTCTTAGAATGTCCATTCATTACATTGTCATAACCAATATTTTAAATATTATATTTGTGTTCAAATTACCTGAAACATTCATTATTTTTTCTGGATACTAAATAATGTAATATTTTTCTTTAAAGCAATCTTAATGAGCCACCATTTGATTAAATATATGACTTTGTAAACTTGATAATATATTTTTTTCATCAGATTGTGATGAAGGAAAATTTGGAGACCAGTGCTTACAAACTTGCAGATGTAATGTAACCACTACAACATTCTGTAACAAGACAGATGGATCTTTTGCGTGTAAGGATGGTTGGACCAGTTCCAATTGTTCTGTTGATGTAGATGAGTGCCAAGGCTCAGATCTTTTATGTCCTACCCATTCTGTTTGTAGAAACTTTGGGGGATCCTTTGAATGTGTGTGTGATACTGGCTTTACTTGTAACCAAGCAACAAGATCCTGCAATGGTATAAAATATTTTTATAAATGATGTATTTATAAATGAATTCTTTTTAAATTTAATAGAAACCTTATTCTTTTAATTTTGAAATTTTAAACTAATTTTTCAATACTTGGAAATAAACATTGGTAGAAATTTGAAGGTTAATGGAGCAATAATTAATTAGTATGTTGGTTTTTTTTTGCTTTCTATATTATTTAATTTGAAAATATATGACAGATGTTTTATGGAATTTTTATGAATTTTTATACTAACAAAAAGATTTGTCCATTTCCAGATATTAATGAATGTCTCACTAAAGACCCACCACCATGTCAACAAAATTGTACCAACCAAAATGGCAGCTACTTGTGTGGATGTAAAGCTGGCTACTCTGTTAATTCAACAGATCCAAGTAAATGTGTTGGTAAGAAGAACATAGCCCCGCAAAAATCCCCTTTACTATATATCTTCTTTTGTGACACAAATTTTCAAGTGTCAAAATTATATTAAAGCATTCTTATTACAAGATAAGATAAGTTGAAGTTGTTTGAATGGTCTATTAATTGATTTTTGTCCAGACATCGATGAGTGTAGAACAGGAAATCCCTGTGAACAGTTGTGTAACAACACTGAAGGCAGCTTTGTCTGTTCATGTAGACCTGGATATCAAATCAAGAATTCAAGTCAATGTGAAGGTGAGAAGCAAAACATTCTCAGGGAAGACAATTTGTTATTGTATCTTTAATTGAAGCTAAATTACATGTTTAAGTCAACGATAAAGTTTAAAATGTCCATTTTTACTTTAAGAATCATTCAAAAGAATTAATTTCTAGGAACATTTTTTTTTAAATTTGATTTTCTCTTGTTTTTAAGCTTGTCCAGAGGGCAAGTATGGTTTGCAGTGCTTGCAATCATGTCTATGTAATGCTACAACCACAAGTTACTGTAACAAAACAGATGGAACTTGTGTATGTAAGACTGGCTGGACAAGTCCAAATTGTTCTTTGGATATCAACGAGTGCTTACAATCACCATGCCCCATACATTCTACTTGTCAGAATGCCCCTGGTTCCTATCAGTGCAATTGTAACTCTGGCTATGCTTACAATGAAACAACAAAAACTTGTGATGGTAAGTAAAGTATTTTACATTTAAATAGTCTTAACCCATGCAGAAATTTTATTCAAAACAACTTTTTAAGAATAATAATATTACTAAAGATTGAAAGTATTCTGATAGTTTTAATTCCATTCTCAGATATCAATGAATGTAAAAACCTGCCATGTCAACACATATGTAATAACAATGATGGTGGCTATCAATGTTCTTGTCAAGTTGGTTACAAAATAATTAATGCAACAGATTCTACAAAATGTCAAGGTATCTAGAATGTTTCATTTTGAAATGATAAATACATTTTGTGTATGAATTACTTAATTATATATTTACTACATAAAAGAATGTAGAAATCTTAACAATGAACCAGATATATTGAATGATGCTCTTAAAATGTCCATTCATTACATTGTCATAACCAATATTTTAAATATTATATTTGTGTTCAAATTACCTGAAACATTCATTATTTTTTCTGGATACTAAATAATGTAATATTTTTCTTTAAAGCAATCTTAATGAGCCACCATTTGATTAAATATATGACTTTGTAAACTTGATAATATATTTTTTTCATCAGATTGTGATGAAGGAAAATTTGGAGACCAGTGCTTACAAACTTGCAGATGTAATGTAACCACTACAACATTCTGTAACAAGACAGATGGATCTTTTGCGTGTAAGGATGGTTGGACCAGTTCCAATTGTTCTGTTGATGTAGATGAGTGCCAAGGCTCAGATCTTTTATGTCCTACCCATTCTGTTTGTAGAAACTTTGGGGGATCCTTTGAATGTGTGTGTGATACTGGCTTTACTTGTAACCAAGCAACAAGATCCTGCAATGGTATAAAATATTTTTATAAATGATGTATTTATAAATGAATTCTTTTTAAATTTAATAGAAACCTTATTCTTTTAATTTTGAAATTTTAAACTAATTTTTCAATACTTGGAAATAAACATTGGTAGAAATTTGAAGGTTAATGGAGCAATAATTAATTAGTATGTTGTTTTTTTTTGCTTTCTATATTATTTAATTTGAAAATATATGACAGATGTTTTATGGAATTTTTATGAATTTTTATACTAACAAAAAGATTTGTCCATTTCCAGATATTAATGAATGTCTCACTAAAGACCCACCACCATGTCAACAAAATTGTACCAACCAAAATGGCAGCTACTTGTGTGGATGTAAAGCTGGCTACTCTGTTAATTCAACAGATCCAAGTAAATGTGTTGGTAAGAAGAACATAGCCCCGCAAAAATCCCCTTTACTATATATCTTCTTTTGTGACACAAATTTTCAAGTGTCAAAATTATATTAAAGCATTCTTATTACAAGATAAGATAAGTTGAAGTTGTTTGAATGGTCTATTAATTGATTTTTGTCCAGACATCGATGAGTGTAGAACAGGAAATCCCTGTGAACAGTTGTGTAACAACACTGAAGGCAGCTTTGTCTGTTCATGTAGACCTGGATATCAAATCAAGAATTCAAGTCAATGTGAAGGTGAGAAGCAAAACATTCTCAGGGAAGACAATTTGTTATTGTATCTTTAATTGAAGCTAAATTACATGTTTAAGTCAACGATAAAGTTTAAAATGTCCATTTTTACTTTAAGAATCATTCAAAAGAATTAATTTCTAGGAACATTTTTTTTTAAATTTGATTTTCTCTTGTTTTTAAGCTTGTCCAGAGGGCAAGTATGGTTTGCAGTGCTTGCAATCATGTCTATGTAATGCTACAACCACAAGTTACTGTAACAAAACAGATGGAACTTGTGTATGTAAGACTGGCTGGACAAGTCCAAATTGTTCTTTGGATATCAACGAGTGCTTACAATCACCATGCCCCATACATTCTACTTGTCAGAATGCCCCTGGTTCCTATCAGTGCAATTGTAACTCTGGCTATGCTTACAATGAAACAACAAAAACTTGTGATGGTAAGTAAAGTATTTTACATTTAAATAGTCTTAACCCATGCAGAAATTTTATTCAAAACAACTTTTTAAGAATAATAATATTACTAAAGATTGAAAGTATTCTGATAGTTTTAATTCCATTCTCAGATATCAATGAATGTAAAAACCTGCCATGTCAACACATATGTAATAACAATGATGGTGGCTATCAATGTTCTTGTCAAGTTGGTTACAAAATAATTAATGCAACAGATTCTACAAAATGTCAAGGTATCTAGAATGTTTCATTTTGAAATGATAAATACATTTTGTGTATGAATTACTTAATTATATATTTACTACATAAAAGAATGTAGAAATCTTAACAATGAACCAGATATATTGAATGATGCTCTTAAAATGTCCATTCATTACATTGTCATAACCAATATTTTAAATATTATATTTGTGTTCAAATTACCTGAAACATTCATTATTTTTTCTGGATACTAAATAATGTAATATTTTTCTTTAAAGCAATCTTAATGAGCCACCATTTGATTAAATATATGACTTTGTAAACTTGATAATATATTTTTTTCATCAGATTGTGATGAAGGAAAATTTGGAGACCAGTGCTTACAAACTTGCAGATGTAATGTAACCACTACAACATTCTGTAACAAGACAGATGGATCTTTTGCGTGTAAGGATGGTTGGACCAGTTCCAATTGTTCTGTTGATGTAGATGAGTGCCAAGGCTCAGATCTTTTATGTCCTACCCATTCTGTTTGTAGAAACTTTGGGGGATCCTTTGAATGTGTGTGTGATACTGGCTTTACTTGGAACCAAGCAACAAGATCCTGCAATGGTATAAAATATTTTTATAAATGATGTATTTATAAATGAATTCTTTTTAAATTTAATAGAAACCTTATTCTTTTAATTTTGAAATTTTAAACTAATTTTTCAATACTTGGAAATAAACATTGGTAGAAATTTGAAGGTTAATGGAGCAATAATTAATTAGTATGATGCTTTCTATATTATTTAATTTGAAAATATATGACAGATGTTTTATGGAATTTTTATGAATTTTTATACTAACAAAAAGATTTGTCCATTTCCAGATATTAATGAATGTCTCACTAAAGACCCACCACCATGTCAACAAAATTGTACCAACCAAAATGGCAGCTACTTGTGTGGATGTAAAGCTGGCTACTCTGTTAATTCAACAGATCCAAGTAAATGTGTTGGTAAGAAGAACATAGCCCCGCAAAAATCCCCTTTACTATATATCTTCTTTTGTGACACAAATTTTCAAGTGTCAAAATTATATTAAAGCATTCTTATTACAAGATAAGATAAGTTGAAGTTGTTTGAATGGTCTATTAATTGATTTTTGTCCAGACATCGATGAGTGTAGAACAGGAAATCCCTGTGAACAGTTGTGTAACAACACTGAAGGCAGCTTTGTCTGTTCATGTAGACCTGGATATCAAATCAAGAATTCAAGTCAATGTGAAGGTGAGAAGCAAAACATTCTCAGGGAAGACAATTTGTTATTGTATCTTTAATTGAAGCTAAATTACATGTTTAAGTCAACGATAAAGTTTAAAATGTCCATTTTTACTTTAAGAATCATTCAAAAGAATTAATTTCTAGGAACATTTTTTTTTAAATTTGATTTTCTCTTGTTTTTAAGCTTGTCCAGAGGGCAAGTATGGTTTGCAGTGCTTGCAATCATGTCTATGTAATGCTACAACCACAAGTTACTGTAACAAAACAGATGGAACTTGTGTATGTAAGACTGGCTGGACAAGTCCAAATTGTTCTTTGGATATCAACGAGTGCTTACAATCACCATGCCCCATACATTCTACTTGTCAGAATGCCCCTGGTTCCTATCAGTGCAATTGTAACTCTGGCTATGCTTACAATGAAACAACAAAAACTTGTGATGGTAAGTAAAGTATTTTACATTTAAATAGTCTTAACCCATGCAGAAATTTTATTCAAAACAACTTTTTAAGAATAATAATATTACTAAAGATTGAAAGTATTCTGATAGTTTTAATTCCATTCTCAGATATCAATGAATGTAAAAACCTGCCATGTCAACACATATGTAATAACAATGATGGTGGCTATCAATGTTCTTGTCAAGTTGGTTACAAAATAATTAATGCAACAGATTCTACAAAATGTCAAGGTATCTAGAATGTTTCATTTTGAAATGATAAATACATTTTGTGTATGAATTACTTAATTATATATTTACTACATAAAAGAATGTAGAAATCTTAACAATGAACCAGATATATTGAATGATGCTCTTAAAATGTCCATTCATTACATTGTCATAACCAATATTTTAAATATTATATTTGTGTTCAAATTACCTGAAACATTCATTATTTTTTCTGGATACTAAATAATGTAATATTTTTCTTTAAAGCAATCTTAATGAGCCACCATTTGATTAAATATATGACTTTGTAAACTTGATAATATATTTTTTTCATCAGATTGTGATGAAGGAAAATTTGGAGACCAGTGCTTACAAACTTGCAGATGTAATGTAACCACTACAACATTCTGTAACAAGACAGATGGATCTTTTGCGTGTAAGGATGGTTGGACCAGTTCCAATTGTTCTGTTGATGTAGATGAGTGCCAAGGCTCAGATCTTTTATGTCCTACCCATTCTGTTTGTAGAAACTTTGGGGGATCCTTTGAATGTGTGTGTGATACTGGCTTTACTTGGAACCAAGCAACAAGATCCTGCAATGGTATAAAATATTTTTATAAATGATGTATTTATAAATGAATTCTTTTTAAATTTAATAGAAACCTTATTCTTTTAATTTTGAAATTTTAAACTAATTTTTCAATACTTGGAAATAAACATTGGTAGAAATTTGAAGGTTAATGGAGCAATAATTAATTAGTATGATGCTTTCTATATTATTTAATTTGAAAATATATGACAGATGTTTTATGGAATTTTTATGAATTTTTATACTAACAAAAAGATTTGTCCATTTCCAGATATTAATGAATGTCTCACTAAAGACCCACCACCATGTCAACAAAATTGTACCAACCAAAATGGCAGCTACTTGTGTGGATGTAAAGCTGGCTACTCTGTTAATTCAACAGATCCAAGTAAATGTGTTGGTAAGAAGAACATAGCCCCGCAAAAATCCCCTTTACTATATATCTTCTTTTGTGACACAAATTTTCAAGTGTCAAAATTATATTAAAGCATTCTTATTACAAGATAAGATAAGTTGAAGTTGTTTGAATGGTCTATTAATTGATTTTTGTCCAGACATCGATGAGTGTAGAACAGGAAATCCCTGTGAACAGTTGTGTAACAACACTGAAGGCAGCTTTGTCTGTTCATGTAGACCTGGATATCAAATCAAGAATTCAAGTCAATGTGAAGGTGAGAAGCAAAACATTCTCAGGGAAGACAATTTGTTATTGTATCTTTAATTGAAGCTAAATTACATGTTTAAGTCAACGATAAAGTTTAAAATGTCCATTTTTACTTTAAGAATCATTCAAAAGAATTAATTTCTAGGAACATTTTTTTTTAAATTTGATTTTCTCTTGTTTTTAAGCTTGTCCAGAGGGCAAGTATGGTTTGCAGTGCTTGCAATCATGTCTATGTAATGCTACAACCACAAGTTACTGTAACAAAACAGATGGAACTTGTGTATGTAAGACTGGCTGGACAAGTCCAAATTGTTCTTTGGATATCAACGAGTGCTTACAATCACCATGCCCCATACATTCTACTTGTCAGAATGCCCCTGGTTCCTATCAGTGCAATTGTAACTCTGGCTATGCTTACAATGAAACAACAAAAACTTGTGATGGTAAGTAAAGTATTTTACATTTAAATAGTCTTAACCCATGCAGAAATTTTATTCAAAACAACTTTTTAAGAATAATAATATTACTAAAGATTGAAAGTATTCTGATAGTTTTAATTCCATTCTCAGATATCAATGAATGTAAAAACCTGCCATGTCAACACATATGTAATAACAATGATGGTGGCTATCAATGTTCTTGTCAAGTTGGTTACAAAATAATTAATGCAACAGATTCTACAAAATGTCAAGGTATCTAGAATGTTTCATTTTGAAATGATAAATACATTTTGTGTATGAATTACTTAATTATATATTTACTACATAAAAGAATGTAGAAATCTTAACAATGAACCAGATATATTCAATGATGCTCTTAAAATGTCCATTCATTACATTGTCATAACCAATATTTTAAATATTATATTTGTGTTCAAATTACCTGAAACATTCATTATTTTTTCTGGATACTAAATAATGTAATATTTTTCTTTAAAGCAATCTTAATGAGCCACCATTTGATTAAATATATGACTTTGTAAACTTGATAATATATTTTTTTCATCAGATTGTGATGAAGGAAAATTTGGAGACCAGTGCTTACAAACTTGCAGATGTAATGTAACCACTACAACATTCTGTAACAAGACAGATGGATCTTTTGCGTGTAAGGATGGTTGGACCAGTTCCAATTGTTCTGTTGATGTAGATGAGTGCCAAGGCTCAGATCTTTTATGTCCTACCCATTCTGTTTGTAGAAACTTTGGGGGATCCTTTGAATGTGTGTGTGATACTGGCTTTACTTGGAACCAAGCAACAAGATCCTGCAATGGTATAAAATATTTTTATAAATGATGTATTTATAAATGAATTCTTTTTAAATTTAATAGAAACCTTATTCTTTTAATTTTGAAATTTTAAACTAATTTTTCAATACTTGGAAATAAACATTGGTAGAAATTTGAAGGTTAATGGAGCAATAATTAATTAGTATGATTTTTTTTTGCTTTCTATATTATTTAATTTGAAAATATATGACAGATGTTTTATGGAATTTTTATGAATTTTTATACTAACAAAAAGATTTGTCCATTTCCAGATATTAATGAATGTCTCACTAAAGACCCACCACCATGTCAACAAAATTGTACCAACCAAAATGGCAGCTACTTGTGTGGATGTAAAGCTGGCTACTCTGTTAATTCAACAGATCCAAGTAAATGTGTTGGTAAGAAGAACATAGCCCCGCAAAAATCCCCTTTACTATATATCTTCTTTTGTGACACAAATTTTCAAGTGTCAAAATTATATTAAAGCATTCTTATTACAAGATAAGATAAGTTGAAGTTGTTTGAATGGTCTATTAATTGATTTTTGTCCAGACATCGATGAGTGTAGAACAGGAAATCCCTGTGAACAGTTGTGTAACAACACTGAAGGCAGCTTTGTCTGTTCATGTAGACCTGGATATCAAATCAAGAATTCAAGTCAATGTGAAGGTGAGAAGCAAAACATTCTCAGGGAAGACAATTTGTTATTGTATCTTTAATTGAAGCTAAATTACATGTTTAAGTCAACGATAAAGTTTAAAATGTCCATTTTTACTTTAAGAATCATTCAAAAGAATTAATTTCTAGGAACATTTTTTTTTAAATTTGATTTTCTCTTGTTTTTAAGCTTGTCCAGAGGGCAAGTATGGTTTGCAGTGCTTGCAATCATGTCTATGTAATGCTACAACCACAAGTTACTGTAACAAAACAGATGGAACTTGTGTATGTAAGACTGGCTGGACAAGTCCAAATTGTTCTTTGGATATCAACGAGTGCTTACAATCACCATGCCCCATACATTCTACTTGTCAGAATGCCCCTGGTTCCTATCAGTGCAATTGTAACTCTGGCTATGCTTACAATGAAACAACAAAAACTTGTGATGGTAAGTAAAGTATTTTACATTTAAATAGTCTTAACCCATGCAGAAATTTTATTCAAAACAACTTTTTAAGAATAATAATATTACTAAAGATTGAAAGTATTCTGATAGTTTTAATTCCATTCTCAGATATCAATGAATGTAAAAACCTGCCATGTCAACACATATGTAATAACAATGATGGTGGCTATCAATGTTCTTGTCAAGTTGGTTACAAAATAATTAATGCAACAGATTCTACAAAATGTCAAGGTATCTAGAATGTTTCATTTTGAAATGATAAATACATTTTGTGTATGAATTACTTAATTATATATTTACTACATAAAAGAATGTAGAAATCTTAACAATGAACCAGATATATTCAATGATGCTCTTAAAATGTCCATTCATTACATTGTCATAACCAATATTTTAAATATTATATTTGTGTTCAAATTACCTGAAACATTCATTATTTTTTCTGGATACTAAATAATGTAATATTTTTCTTTAAAGCAATCTTAATGAGCCACCATTTGATTAAATATATGACTTTGTAAACTTGATAATATATTTTTTTCATCAGATTGTGATGAAGGAAAATTTGGAGACCAGTGCTTACAAACTTGCAGATGTAATGTAACCACTACAACATTCTGTAACAAGACAGATGGATCTTTTGCGTGTAAGGATGGTTGGACCAGTTCCAATTGTTCTGTTGATGTAGATGAGTGCCAAGGCTCAGATCTTTTATGTCCTACCCATTCTGTTTGTAGAAACTTTGGGGGATCCTTTGAATGTGTGTGTGATACTGGCTTTACTTGGAACCAAGCAACAAGATCCTGCAATGGTATAAAATATTTTTATAAATGATGTATTTATAAATGAATTCTTTTTAATTTTAATAGGAACCTTATTCTTTTAATTTTGAAATTTTAAACTAATTTTTCAATACTTGGAAATAAACATTGGTAGAAATTTGAAGGTTAATGGAGCAATAATTAATTAGTATGATTTTTTTTTCCTTTCTATATTATTTAATTTGAAAATATATGACAGATGTTTTATGGAATTTTTATGAATTTTTATACTAACAAAAAGATTTGTCCATTTCCAGATATTAATGAATGTCTCACTAAAGACCCACCACCATGTCAACAAAATTGTACCAACCAAAATGGCAGCTACTTGTGTGGATGTAAAGCTGGCTACTCTGTTAATTCAACAGATCCAAGTAAATGTGTTGGTAAGAAGAACATAGCCCCGCAAAAATCCCCTTTACTATATATCTTCTTTTGTGACACAAATTTTCAAGTGTCAAAATTATATTAAAGCATTCTTATTACAAGATAAGATAAGTTGAAGTTGTTTGAATGGTCTATTAATTGATTTTTGTCCAGACATCGATGAGTGTAGAACAGGAAATCCCTGTGAACAGTTGTGTAACAACACTGAAGGCAGCTTTGTCTGTTCATGTAGACCTGGATATCAAATCAAGAATTCAAGTCAATGTGAAGGTGAGAAGCAAAACATTCTCAGGGAAGACAATTTGTTATTGTATCTTTAATTGAAGCTAAATTACATGTTTAAGTCAACGATAAAGTTTAAAATGTCCATTTTTACTTTAAGAATCATTCAAAAGAATTAATTTCTAGGAACATTTTTTTTTAAATTTGATTTTCTCTTGTTTTTAAGCTTGTCCAGAGGGCAAGTATGGTTTGCAGTGCTTGCAATCATGTCTATGTAATGCTACAACCACAAGTTACTGTAACAAAACAGATGGAACTTGTGTATGTAAGACTGGCTGGACAAGTCCAAATTGTTCTTTGGATATCAACGAGTGCTTACAATCACCATGCCCCATACATTCTACTTGTCAGAATGCCCCTGGTTCCTATCAGTGCAATTGTAACTCTGGCTATGCTTACAATGAAACAACAAAAACTTGTGATGGTAAGTAAAGTATTTTACATTTAAATAGTCTTAACCCATGCAGAAATTTTATTCAAAACAACTTTTTAAGAATAATAATATTACTAAAGATTGAAAGTATTCTGATAGTTTTAATTCCATTCTCAGATATCAATGAATGTAAAAACCTGCCATGTCAACACATATGTAATAACAATGATGGTGGCTATCAATGTTCTTGTCAAGTTGGTTACAAAATTAATGCAACAGATTCTACAAAATGTCAAGGTATCTAGAATGTTTCATTTTGAAATGATAAATAAATTTTGTGTATGAATTACTTAATTATATATTTACTACATAATAATAATAATAATAAATTGATTATTTATATAGCGCTGTATCCCAGTAAGGAACTGGGCTCACAGCGCTTTACATGAAAGAAATAACATACTTATAAGTATTAAATTAACTTTCATATCACAACAAACACACAAAATTACAATACATTATACATAAGCTACGTTAATCATTTACAAGAAATGTTGTTTCATCAATTTTAAAAATAAATTTTGAAAAGATGTGTCTTAAGTGCAGTCTTGAAGGACTTGGTTGTTTGAATACTACGTATGTGTAATGGTAGAGAATTCCATTGTTTGGCTGCACAAAAAGAGAACGACCTTTCACCAAACGTTTTGGTGCGTGTCGTAGGAACAGAGAGAACGCATGTGTCTGCAGAAGATCTTAGCTTGCGAGTGGGTGAGTAGACCGACAAAAGTTCATTAAGATACGATGGGCATGAGTCCGAAAACATAAACGAATGTAGAAATCTTAACAATGAACCAGATATATTGAATGATGCTCTTAGAATGTCCATTCATTACATTGTCATAACCAATATTTTAAATATTATATTTGTGTTCAAATTACCTGAAACATTCATTATTTTTTCTGGATACTAAATAATGTAATATTTTTCTTTAAAGCAATCTTAATGAGCCACCATTTGATTAAATATATGACTTTGTAAACTTGATAATATATTTTTTTCATCAGATTGTGATGAAGGAAAATTTGGAGACCAGTGCTTACAAACTTGCAGATGTAATGTAACCACTACAACATTCTGTAACAAGACAGATGGATCTTTTGCGTGTAAGGATGGTTGGACCAGTTCCAATTGTTCTGTTGATGTAGATGAGTGCCAAGGCTCAGATCTTTTATGTCCTACCCATTCTGTTTGTAGAAACTTTGGGGGATCCTTTGAATGTGTGTGTGATACTGGCTTTACTTGTAACCAAGCAACAAGATCCTGCAATGGTATAAAATATTTTTATAAATGATGTATTTATAAATGAATTCTTTTTAAATTTAATAGAAACCTTATTCTTTTAATTTTGAAATTTTAAACTAATTTTTCAATACTTGGAAATAAACATTGGTAGAAATTTGAAGGTTAATGGAGCAATAATTAATTAGTATGATGCTTTCTATATTATTTAATTTGAAAATATATGACAGATGTTTTATGGAATTTTTATGAATTTTTATACTAACAAAAAGATTTGTCCATTTCCAGATATTAATGAATGTCTCACTAAAGACCCACCACCATGTCAACAAAATTGTACCAACCAAAATGGCAGCTACTTGTGTGGATGTAAAGCTGGCTACTCTGTTAATTCAACAGATCCAAGTAAATGTGTTGGTAAGAAGAACATAGCCCCGCAAAAATCCCCTTTACTATATATCTTCTTTTGTGACACAAATTTTCAAGTGTCAAAATTATATTAAAGCATTCTTATTACAAGATAAGATAAGTTGAAGTTGTTTGAATGGTCTATTAATTGATTTTTGTCCAGACATCGATGAGTGTAGAACAGGAAATCCCTGTGAACAGTTGTGTAACAACACTGAAGGCAGCTTTGTCTGTTCATGTAGACCTGGATATCAAATCAAGAATTCAAGTCAATGTGAAGGTGAGAAGCAAAACATTCTCAGGGAAGACAATTTGTTATTGTATCTTTAATTGAAGCTAAATTACATGTTTAAGTCAACGATAAAGTTTAAAATGTCCATTTTTACTTTAAGAATCATTCAAAAGAATTAATTTCTAGGAACATTTTTTTTAAAATTTGATTTTCTCTTGTTTTTAAGCTTGTCCAGAGGGCAAGTATGGTTTGCAGGGCTTGCAATCATGTCTATGTAATGCTACAACCACAAGTTACTGTAACAAAACAGATGGAACTTGTTTATGTAAGACTGGCTGGACAAGTCCAAATTTTTCTTTGGATATCAACGAGTGCTTACAATCACCATGCCCCATACATTCTACTTGTCAGAATGCCCCTGGTTCCTATCAGTGCAATTGTAACTCTGGCTATGCTTACAATGAAACAAAAAAAACTTGTGATGGTAAGTAAAGTATTTTACATTTAAATAGTCTTAACCCATGCAGAAATTTTATTCAAAACAACTTTTTAAGAATAATAATATTACTAAAGATTGAAAGTATTCTGATAGTTTTAATTCCATTCTCAGATATCAATGAATGTAAAAACCTGCCATGTCAACACATATGTAATAACAATGATGGTGGCTATCAATGTTCTTGTCAAGTTGGTTACAAAATTAATGCAACAGATTCTACAAAATGTCAAGGTATCTAGAATGTTTCATTTTGAAATGATAAATAAATTTTGTGTATGAATTACTTAATTATATATTTACTACATAAACGAATGTAAAAATCTTAACAATGAACCAGATATATTGAATGATGCTCTTAGAATGTCCATTCATTACATTGTCATAACCAATATTTTAAATATTATATTTGTGTTCAAATTACCTGAAACATTCATTATTTTTTCTGGATACTAAATAATGTAATATTTTTCTTTAAAGCAATATTAATGAGCCACCATTTGATTAAATATATGACTTTGTAAACTTGATAATATATTTTTTTCATCAGATTGTGATGAAGGAAAATTTGGAGACCAGTGCTTACAAACTTGCAGATGTAATGTAACCACTATAACATTCTGTAACAAGACAGATGGATCTTGTGTGTGTAAGGATGGTTGGACCAGTTCCAATTGCTCTGTTGATGTAGATGAGTGCCAAGGCTCAGATCTTTTATGTCCTACCCATTCTGTTTGTAGAAACTTTGGTGGTTCTTTTGAATGTGTGTGTGATACTGGCTTTACCTGGAACCAAGCAACAAGATCCTGCAATGGTATAAAATATCTTTATAAAATATATACATTATATTTATAAATGTATTCTTTTTTAATATTATTAGAAACATTTATCAATTTTATTTTGAAGTTTAAAATTATATTTTATTACTTGAGAATAGGGCTCCAAAAAGTAATGATTAATTTCTCGATTAATCGTTAAAAAATTTATCGATTAAATATCGATTAAAATAATTTTAATCAATGAAAATTCGATTAAAATTTAAGAAAATATTTTTAATATTTTTTTTTAATTTAGTCATAAATAATAAATTATTAATAATTAATAATAATTTATATATATTTTAAGACGCACAAACATCTCCCGCGTAATATTACAATTTATTTTATTAATTTATGATGACCGGCAGACGTCAACTAAAAAATGGCTGACAGCAAGAGCCGTCTTTACACCATTTTGGGCCCCCGGACAAAGAAATAGTGTTGGGCCCTTCCCCCGCAGGAATAAAAAATGAATAAACATAATATATATAAATAAACATATTCCCTAGGGGCCCATATGCTCGTGGGCCCCTGGGCAAATGCCCAACGGGCCTATGCTGACAGCATCAGCGCAGTTAAATTTCAACATATAACTAGAAAGTTGAGCAAATATGTTGTTTTTAAGATAACTGCGGATGGCAAAGTCGAAGATGGTGAAAACGTTTACTGTGTTCACTGCCATAAACAATTCTCTTTTAAAGGATCAAATACATCTCTGACGTACCACAATAACAAACAGTGAATTTGAATTACATACGTTATATAAGAATAAACTAAAAATGCATAAATTTATTCACAGTACGTTCGATCGATCTGAAATTTTGATACTATGCATTGTTAAGTGCCAAATTTCAGCTCGATCGGATCACGGGAAGTGGGTCATTTTTTACTTTTGTTTTTCCGCCCACCCAAGACACAGAGAGATGATGACAGAGAGACAGAGACGGCCGTGAAGTTAATATAAGGGATTTAAAAATATTTATTATTGCAGTTTTTTTTATTCAATCTTTTTTTTCCTTCTCAGAAATATCTATTGTTCCAGTAACTAGTACCTTTACTTTCAATGCCACTGGTATCGATTTAAATGATACAACCAGTAGTAAATACATAAATCTAACAATTGAAGTACAAAAAACTTTAAGTATAGTACAAAGTTAATGTTACTATCAGAATAAGACTATACTCACTTAAAAATTGTTTATAATTTGATCCTTTTGGGCCTTATACAAAGTAGTAGTTTTTTACAATCACTTTCACAGCTAAGATTCTATTGGGATTTATTCAAAATTAGAAAATTGCATTATAAATACTTTTATTTTTATAGGATATTCTATTAATTTCTTGCATTAACCCCTGGTAATTTTTATTATTTTCCAAAATTCTGAACGTTTTTAAAACACCAGAAATTATTATTTCTACATGATTTTTTTAATTTATTTATTTTTTTTTGCTTGATATTAATATTTTTCATTAAATGACTTTTATATACTCAACAGATATTAACTCTTCTTAAAGGAGCATGGGAACGAATCTTGGATGTTATTGTAAAAAGTCTTAAGTAAGATGTTTACCTATTTTTGCAATTTTATAATTAAGTTCAAAGAGTTTACTTTGCTTCCTATGCCCAAAAAATATTATGTTTTAAGAAGTATTTTTGACTTTCATTTCCTTTAACATATTTCCTATATTATGTTTATAGTTATTTTATTAAAATCCTTTTAATTAGAAGTGATTTTACTTTTTTTTTCTTCACCTTGCAACTTAAATAAAAAAACAGGGGAAGGCATCAACAGCTGTAAACAATAAAAAATTATGTTTATTGTCAGATGAACTATCCTTGGTTAAAACAAATTTATTATCGGACGTTCTTAGAAAACATGTTTGAAATAGACAACAGCAACATTGGACATTCTTTTATCTAAATAAAAAATTAAATTCCTGGAACAAAATCAGACATATAAGTAGATAAACACTGTTTACTTGAATGTTATTTATTTATATTATTCCACTTTTTAAAAAAAGTATATATTACCTTACAAAATTAATTCACCTTTTCAACAGGAGTTGAAGTCTTATTGTTGACTTCTCTGTTGTTATTGCTCAGACATCAGCAAATGATAAAGATGACCTGGCCATTTATATTCACCATGTTATGACCAATGAGAGTAATAACATTCAAATAGATGGACAAAATGTAAAAATTGTGCAGAGTAAAGTGGATGAAAAACTGAGTAAGAGTTTGAGTAGTCTCCATTACTTTTACTTTTACATATTTTATTATCTGCCAATGTCATTAATATAGTATTTTGATGACTTTCTTGACTACTTATCAATGATCTTGAGTGCTCTTTTATTTATCAGCAGACTGTATTTTATTTTCTAAAACTTAATTTGCTATTTTGAGGTCTTCTACCAAGGTCAATAAATTCATAAGCTCATTTCCACTTGAAATAATGATTTAGCTTTAATTTAAAATGAAAAAACATTTTTCTTATACTAAAGGCTTTATATTAACAATTCATTTTAAAATAAAGTTATAAATATTACTAAATTGGATTAAGAAAATGCTACACATAGTAATTTGAGGAATTTCTTTTTTTTTAACGCTTTTTTCCCCCCTTTTTTGTTTTTGTTTTCGGTTAAAATTGGTGTTTTAAATATTTTAATCCGCCCTTTTAAATATAAATGATTTAGGGGGAAATTGAATTGAAATAAGAAAATGCACCCTAATCCTATTTTTATAACAAATAGTAAAAATTGAGGGCACTTTAAATACTTGAAGTGTGTGCAATTTGAATCTATCCACTCATAGACCAAAATTGACAAAAAATTATGCAAGATTTAAATGGGTAATTTTGTTACTAGTTATTTTTTTTTAATAAATAATTTAGTTTCTTTAAAGTAGCACCTCACATTTAATTTCTTTTATATTCTCAACCCCAGTCAAGAGCACTGACAGCGTATGTATGATTAAATCTTGTAGTACACTTGAGGTGTGTGAGATAAGCCAAGGTTTGCCAGTCTGCAGGTAAAATCTTAAATATTGATTGCTTCACTTTTTAATAAAAATTTGTCATGAAGAAAAAATATGAAATATAAAATAGCTACCTTAAGTTTTCTATTAAGAATATTTAAAAATTTAATTTATTTTGTTTTAGTTGAAAATTATTTTTTTAATAAGAATGTATTTCATTACAGGACAAAAGAAGAAAGTGAGTAAAAGTAAAATAAAGAAATGCTTTATTATAAAATTATCCTTTAGCAATTAAGGTGCAGACTTGAAAGGAACTATTTTAAGGATTATAAATTAAAAATATTGATATGCTGTTTTGAGATCATATTAAAGTTTGTGCTCTACATCTTTGAAGGTGAAATTCGTCTTATCCTTGGTCTAAGCATCGGGCTTCCATTATTTTTGCTTCTTTGTATTATCATTACTGTGATGACCTACTGTTGGACAATAAAGAAAGGCAAGGGAATGACCTTTACAAAAACAAATGATTTTTCATCCAGTTTCAATAAACATAAGTAAGCTCATTAAGAAAAAAAAATTAATATAAATTATTATTAAGGAAGGTTTATAACAAGAACCAAATGGTGCCTAAAAATTGAAAAACCAAATTTACCTGAAATTAATTCTGGGGCTTTACTACCCTGAACTGTTTTTAAGTACCTAACTCATTTCTATTTTTTTTTAAAAATATAATTAACATTTTTTAAGTTGATGGAAGAGGAAGAACATAGATAATTGTGTTATTATGTGCATAAAAGCAATTAATTTGTTTCTGCATATTCAGGAATGAGAGAGCAATTATATCCAAACAATTTTATTTTGAAAACAAAGGGCTGCAGGATAGGCCTAAATGGCGTCCAAGTAAGTAACTTAAATTTTTTAAGAATATAAAATTATTTTTGAAAATTAGTTTCCTGATAACATTTCAGACCTCAACAGCAGCGTACATTTAAAAATTATTGATTCCATACTTACATCTTTAGAGACCTCTTTACCTGAACCAAAAGAAGGAAGGTCAAACAAAGGATT
This sequence comes from Ampullaceana balthica, assembly GCA_944989445.1. Classification (NCBI taxonomy): domain Eukaryota; kingdom Metazoa; phylum Mollusca; class Gastropoda; family Lymnaeidae; genus Ampullaceana; species Ampullaceana balthica. The sequence continues at coordinate 619,209 of CALYLW010000112.1, read as the reverse complement.
CAGATATGGATCAAACAATATATAGTAAGTTTTATATTCTTCTGCAATTATTGATAGCATACTCACAGAAAATTTGTTAAAGAAAAAGATGACATTCTTATATTGTCTGCCTTAAATCTATATATATATATATATATATATATATATATATATATATATATATATATATATATATATATATATATATATATATATATATATATAATTCACCAGAAATTAGGAGGCGCACAAGACGCGAGCAAATAAGCATGAAAAATGACCCTTGCTAGGTTCAACTAATCACAGTTTTTGGTTGTCAAGCGAGGGTGATGCGAGGTGGGGGGGAGCCTCAACATCTTTGCGCATGTCTCGAGACTAAAAATGTGTGGGCTGGCCCCCCAACGTTCACTCGTGTTGTTCCCATTTCTTCGTGCTGCTGTTTGCGTCCATTCTTCCCCCCCCCCTTTCTTTGCACTATCTATGAGAAAGTCGTATTTAGTATATAATAATTTTTTTTTGTTTTGATAAGTTTGATGAATAGCCATTTACATATAGTTCTATTATAAAAGCTTCTATAGTTGAAAAGCATGAGATAAAGCATTTCATTTTATGGTTCCCCTTTTAATATCAAATAAATATATCAGTATGGTGTGTTAAACCATACTGATATAGCGTCACCCCACATAGAGAAAACCTTTATATTTTTGGAACCCACCCGCTTTATGCACAATCACAGCTTAGCTTCTCTAGCTCCCTCTTCCTAATTTGAAAACCAGTAATGAATATAACATGATATATAGCGAAGTCAATGGTGCGCTTGCATCACAAGCCGATGGGCGTGGGATCTAGCCCACGTTAAAGCCACAATAAAAATTTTGATGAACGACTATTGCTAGAAAGTCTGCTGCTGACCTGGAGAGGAGATGGGCGCCGCTAGATCTACCAACCCCAATAAAATTCTAATGGAAACATTAGAACCCCCTGCGACTACGGGGTTATGGGACACAAAAAAATGAATATAAACTCTTAGAGAGCTGAATGATTACCCATCTACTGGATTATTTCTACGGTCACAACGGAGTACTAAGATAAAAGTTGGACTGGGTGGTTAGGTCATTAACCACTGTCTTTATTTGGAAGTTAACTTGTTCAAGTGCCATAGACTTAAACCGTATTCCTTTATCATTCCTCAGCTTACCTTTCATCATTTCTCCTTGTCTGCCTCATTCTTGCATCAGGGTTCTTTCTGTCTCAATATCAAATGGTTTTAATGTTTGTTTGTTTTTTTAATTAATGGTAGTAATATTCAAAATTATTTACTTGTTAATTCATGTGAATAATTATCCGTCTTAATTGCTTGCCAGTGAAAAAATAATTTGTTTCTTTTCAAATCTAAGTGTGTGATTTTAACCAGTCTTCTGTCTGAAAGGTTGTTTCTTTAATTGTGTGTGAAAATCTTACCAATATGTATGCAGAATCTTTAAACTTAACCCTCTTACCCTATAATGAAAGGATGACCCCTCACTAGGCTTCAAAAGTAATTTCAGATTCTTTTTTTTCTTTTTCCAGGATTTTTCGTCTCAAAGAAAAGAAATTCACTACTATCTATGTCTAAAACAATATTGATAACAACATGTAGCTGCTTTATTTAATTTTTTATTTTCCTTGTTTCGTCACATATTATTACATAAATAATTAATTTATCAAACTTGCAACCATTTAAAACTGCTTTATTTGAAAAAGATATATTAGTAAATTTGCTATATGAATTATTGCATTTTTAAAATTTATATAATTTTGTACAAAACATAAACATATTACTTACTTAAAGTTCGGCAACTTACTTTACCTTTGTATATTCAAGTTATTTTTTTCCCTCTTAAAATAATAAATAGTTTATTTACATGTTTTAATTTTTAAGTTTTCAACTTTGAAAATTTCCTATTTTTAAGAGATTTAATATTTTATTTCATTCATTACTCATGAAATTAGTTTTTTAAATGTTTATGTACAGAGTATAAATAGAAAAATTATTAATTACACCTCAAGTTATTGTATATATATAATTTTTTTAATTTAATAAAATTACTAATAAAAAATGCTTATAATAATAAGGGTGTGTTGTTGTTCTTTTTAATTAGTAATAAACTTTTTTTCCCTATAATCTTTTAGATTAAGTATAGTATAAAAAAGGGCAATTCCCAACAAGTGCCCCCGTAGTATTAGATTGGCACATTTTTTAAATTGACAGGGTACAGTTATTTTCTCTTTTAAAACAGGATCAGCTGCCAAATTTAATTTAAAAAAACAATTAAGTTACCAGCAGATTAGTGTGAATTAGTGTCCCGTTCTTATACAACTTAAAGCCTCTTGGTTTTTCAGTCAGTTCATTAACATCAGAAGAATTTGTATCCAATATAAAGATTGAATTTTTGGCAGTAAAACGTTCACATATTTTATAATAGTACTTTTATTTATTTTTAAAATTTGTTAATTGGTTTTCTTTTATTTTGAAAAATAGGCTCCACTTTCTTTTAAAACTTTTTATTCTTAGAAGCTTGTTAACGATGAGGAATTTTCCGCCTCTAAAAAAGTGCCGCCCGGGGTAATAACCCCCTTCTCGCTATGCCAGGGGGCGTCACCAAATTACGACCTGCTGGACGGATCCGGCGTGCTATGCTATTTCATCCAGCCCGCAAAATGTACTTGAATATTAAATGTGTTTGATATGGCATGAGAGACGTTTTAATACAGTTTAAATAATAAATTCAGAATGCTAGAAGATCATTACACGTGCAGAAAAATCCTGGCTGCCTTAGGGCCGTCCCCCTAGTCACACGTCGTCACAAAAACTTAGACCCCCCCCTCAAATATGACGTCACAAAGCTTTGCGCCCCCCCCCCTACCCAATAAAAAGCTGTATTTACTATTTAAAATGGAATGTTTGAAATCACTTTTTTTTTCACTTAAGCATGTATTTAGTTCAGGGTGTCCAAAGTCCGGCCCACGGGCCAAACACGACCCGCGCTTTAATTTGCACGTAGCTTCATCTTATATAACTAATTGTCGGACGTATTATTTCTGTTCTGGCATTAAATTTATGTTTAAAAGTGGAAATATTTTACTGTTTTGAGTACTTCAAAGATGGCAAAAAACGATAACATTTTATTGTTTACCTATTACTAGACTTTCAGTCTTAAAGACCAAACAAGGAGGACGAATTTAGTTGCTTCTGTTTGTTCCGCTGTCAATGACGTTAAATTACCAAGAAAAAAATATCTGTATTTATTACTGATGGTGCCCCTGCTATGACTGGTGAGCGCAGTTGACTACCAAAACGTGTCTGTCTCAGCGAAGAGGCTGGCAAAGATTTTAAACTTCAATGTGTCATTCCCCAACAAGTTCTTTGTGCCAAACACCACACATTGATCGTGTACTTAATAAAAGCTATAAACTCTATTCGCCCTTAAGCCCTGTTACACCGCCAGTTTCTGCAGTTTCTTCTTGACATCCAGGGAGAATACCAAGATGTTGTGTATGACAATTATATAAGATGGTTCAGTCTTGAGACAGCACTTCAGTGCCTCTACACACTTAATAAGAAACGGGACAATTCAACATGGAATATAAGTAAGGAATATATATAAGTAACAATAATCTTGTGAGGACGAGACTAAGTGACTCTCACCTTTGTGATATCATACTATCAAATTAGTGGCATTGAGCCAGACCTCGCATATTTAATGCAGTCAAAATCTCAGTTTCACATTTCACATTAAAATTTTGAAATAAAAAACTTCTCAAAGTATGTTGTTTTTGTTTATTATCTTAATCCGGTAGCCGCATATCTTTACTTCATGGAATATGGCCCTGCCATGCAAAAAGTTTGGAATCCCATGATTTCGTGTAAAGATGCACTCTAATATCGTTACACGCGTGAAGCCTTGTAAAGCGTCATTAAATAAATTGTAAGCAATCAATTATTTAAGTCGAACTTTTTTAAAGTTAGACGTTTTTGAAGTGACGTCACATTTCGTAAACACCGTCTCTCTATTGTCACACATCATCACAAAAGTGTGACCCCCCTCCCCCTAGGTGCATGATGTCTTTTATGGACGGCCCCTTAAGTCTAAAAATTATTATTTTAAGATATTTTAATTAGATCTTTTTTTCCCTCTTTATAGTAAGGTTTGCTTATTTCACTTTACTCTTAGTACTTCCCCAGCTGGTGGTAGCTTACGCGCTGACTTCACACAAAACACTTTTTATTTCTGTACGCCCCGATAATGTTGTCTATACAGGTTAGAATCTCCTGAAATATTTACTTCTTTTTGCTTGTCATCTATTTTAAAGGAATGTAACACGGTTTTCTTTGTTAGGTAAGAGAACAACGAGCGCGAATAAAGGTAATAAAGTAGCAAAAGTGCCATAGAAAAATGAAAGACGCCTCATTTTATTGAGAAAATTTTATCTCAAGCTCAGAACATTTACCAAATCAAGGTACTGTACATACTATTGAGGTTAATTTTTAGCTTCAGCTCTATTTACGTTTTGCATAGACGGCATAGCTCGTTGAAGGGAGGTGCGGTTCTGAAACCTGCACAAAAATAAACTTTCGTATTTCTAGATTTTGTTGTTGTTGTTTTTTTCCAGCTAAAGGTTTTAAAACTTATTTTAATATATTATAGCAAGACGTTAGAAATTGTATTTAACATATTATAATACTAACACTATGAATTGGTGAAAAGTCATATTTTTAAACAAATAAATATCAAAATTGATCTTTTCCTGATCTACTTATGAGGACTCTACTTTTCGCATGCATGAACTTTCCTCTTTCAATAAAGTAAGTATTACATCTGTGGAAATTCTAATTTCATTTCGAGCAAAGAAACGTTATGTTTTTCATAATTTTCGAACAAGGCAACTAAACTTGTTATCATTTCAGTGGGAAAAGTGTTCAGGCATAATATTTTCCCTTCTTTATCAAATATACCAAGTGGGATGAAAAATTGCATTAATGCGATTCGGGTTTTTTATGTAGAGCCCGTTGATGCAACAATCGGAATCTGGTTGAAGAACATTGTTTTTTGGCGTTTTTTAGCCCAGCTTTTTAAGCATTTTTTTTTAAAATTTAAACTGATATACTAAATTACCAACATTTACAAACTCCGTATGTCATTTTGATAAGCCGTAATTTCACCAGTGACCCCAAGTACCCTGATTTTCTAGAATCTTAATATGATATTAATACGGTATTTTTTAAGTCTCTTTTTCATTTTTAATTCCATTTGACTGCACCCTTCCTTATGGCAACAAAGAAACGAGGAAAAAAAGTATGTTGCAGCTCCGATACATTTATTTCCATCTGTTGTTTCCTGGAGGGGGCCAATTACATCAATACCGACTAAGCTCAAAACTTTCACAGGCACTGGTTTACTATTCAGTGATGGGCCTCCTTTCTGATTTTTGGCTTTAAAACGAAACATTTTGGAATGTTGATAAATTCCGAATTTCATTATCTTTAAGTGATAACGTTCAGAGATTTTGACTATTTTCTTATCTCTACCAAAACGACCACTATAATTTAAGTTGTCATAAAAAACCGACGGAATATTTAGATGGTGATGGCGACTCTCTCCATGGTGAACAATCCCACCTTATCTTATCTTATCTGTTTACAGACGCTCCTTCTATACAGAAGATTATTGCGTCCTACGCTTATCTATGGTTTGTGTCTAGTCCTGCATTTTTATTAGAGATTTAAACGTTGATAAAGTGTTGGTTTTCCTGGATTCTTCAGGCAACCCATTCCACGCCCGAATTCCGGACGGGAAGAATGAAAATTTGTATGTGTTTGTTCTTGCATACGGAATAAGAAAGGTGTTTTTATCCTTATGTCTATCTGAGGGTTGTATTAAGTTATCTTTGTGTTGTATTTCTAAATTAGAATTAATTGCTTTATGTATGATTACTACTTTGCTCTTTGTTCTTCTATCCTCTAGTGTTTCAAGGTTTAATGAGTTTAACTAATGGTGTTATTCTTGTCAGTTTTGAATATTCTCCAGTAATGAATCTGGCAGCTCTTTTTTGAATTTGTTCTAGTTTATCAATGTTTTCTTTGGTGGATGGGTCCCATACAGAAGATGCATATTCTAGTACAGGTCTCACCAAAGTGAGGTAGCATTTTAGTTTTATATCTCTATTACATTTGTTAAAGTTTCTTTTTATAAAGCCTAAGGTTTTGTTTGATTTTTTAATAACTTCATTGACATGGGGATTCCATGATAGTTTCTCATTTATTAAGACTCCTAAGTATTTTGCATCTTTAGTTTGGGTCAGTTCTTTTCCATGAATGTAATATATTTTGAATTTATTTGTTTCTTTTTCTTTGTTACTCTTAACAGTTGACACTTTTCTGGGTGGAAAGACATACTCCAGTTAGTTTCACATTTTATCAATTCATCTAAGTCTTTTTGTAAGATTTTGCTATCTTGCTCTGATTTAATTGTTCTATAGATTATACAATCATCAGCAAATAACCTAACGTTTGTACCTATTGAGATGTTGTTGGGTAAATCATTTATATAGATCAAAAAGAGTAAGGGACCTAGCACAGTTCCTTGTGGAACTCCTGAGTTAACCTTTATTGGTGCAGATTTAGATCCATTAATTATTACAGTTTGCTCCCTGCCCAAAAGGAAGTCTTGGATTCAGTGATGTAAGGGACCTGAGATTCCAAAGTAATTAAGTTTTTAAGTAAACTAAGGTGGTGAACTTTGTCAAATGCTTTTGAGAAGTCAAGTAATATTGTGTCTATTTGATCATTATTGTCTAAGCCTTTTGCAGGAAAAGGCTTTATTGCTTGACTAAACTCTTTTTTGGCAATCAAGCGTCTTTGTTGAGATAAATCGAAGATCGACTTAAGGTTTTTAAAGTTTAGTTACAGAGTAAAATCGTTTAAAGAGATGGATATGTCTTTAGAGGTATAAATTTGATTGATGTATCAATCCATATACACGTTATTAATGAATTAATTAATAAATAATAAAATTTAAGAATTTAAGAATATAATTTAAGAAATAATAAAATCAATTATATCGATAAATTAACTGACCTTCTGTAAATAATAACTGATTATTTTGCACGGAATGAGAATCAACTTTACAAAAAATCTTTGAAAATTTAAGTTTTCACTTAAATTTTAGCGGTCTGTAGTAGAATTCTACCAGAGACACTTTCTCTGTCAATGGTTAAATAAAAAATATATATTTTATCTAACCAACCTTAGTTTGTTATAGAATGTGTTATAAGCTTGATAAACAACGTCAACGCATTTTGTTAATCAAATGTTCAAATTCTAGCATCACTGATTCAAACCACACCGATTCATCAGACGGTTCTTGGCGGTGACAGTTTCGCTGCGTTAGACCATTGATCTGCAAATTCCGGCATGGATAGTTGACCACAAAATCGGTTTTTGAATAGCATGTGCAAGGTCACAGTTCACATTAAATGCGCATCTTGTTATTTTTTTCAATATATATGGTTATATTTAAAGTTTTGTAGCTAGTCTGCAAAGCATGGCTCTTAACAAATCTGTGATAGAAATGTGGCTCCCAAACAAATTTTGATCGCCCTGCTGCTGATTATCGGCTGTTGTGACTAACGGCTTGTCGACCACTGCGTAAAAGAAGTCGAGGATGGCGGATATTTGCAAAGGTTGAATAATACGAACTCAAGTTAATGAACGGTTGTAATTTAAAAAATCGTAAAAAAACAAGTTTTTCACTATAAATCCTTTATGTATGAGACGTAAGTAAAAGAATGTTCATTATAATACGCAGAGCAAGACCATCCAAAAATACAAATTTGTAGTTGTGTCGTAAAACATGTTTAATATAATGCGCACCGATCAGGAATATGTTTATAAAAAGTGTTGTCAATAAAATACGCACCTTATTGCGCGACAGAAAGGTTGTTCAATATAATACGCACCGCGACGCTCTATCTCAAAAAATAACATGATACATAGGAATAAATATAATAATCTAAAAAATCAATAATTTAAATACGGGAAATGCGATTGATCTGAAATTTTGATACATTGTTTTTATTATGGGTATGAAACTGCCTGCAAAATTTTAGCTCGCTAGCTTACGAGCAAGTGGGTTAAAATCGATCAAAAGTTTTGGCGACAAGCAATTAAGCAATCAAGGGTGCAGAAACCACGAGTTAATATAAAGGATTTAATAAGATCAACATGATTATTAAGATCAATTTTAACAAAACGTTTCTTAGCGACCACCGACACACATCAAGCCCTGCAGTTTGAAATCCCTGTGGTTCTTTCAATAGTTAGGAATTTTAGTGTTTCCAGATGAAATTTTGAAGGAATTTGTCAACAGGATGTAAAAATTTTAAACGCACGTCTTGAAGATTAGACAAAGGGTAAGACGAAAAGTATTTTTTGTTATTTTAGACAGAAAAAATGTCACGGGAAGTCAAAGAAAATAATATCAATGATTAAATATCAAAGAGATAATGCTACAGAAAGAATTTTACCGGAAAGAAAGTAAAAGAAAAGAATAGCACACAAAGAATATCATAGGCTAAAAGTGACAGGAAAGGATAACGTGTCAGAAAAGGTGACAGGAAAGAACATCAAAGCAATAATATCGTAGGTAAGAAAACCCAGAGTAAAGAAAATCAGAATAAAGTAATTCAGAGGGATAGAAATTCAAACAAATGCAAGTCAAAGAAAATAAAATTTAAGAAAATCTTATCACACAAAAAAGCAGCGGGGGGGGGGAGTGCACACTTTGTATTATGTAGCAGACTCTCAGTATCCAAAGAAATCCACCAGAATTTAACAACACTCACTGTAATTATCAATACGTTTGGACCGATATAATCATTCCAAAAGTAATTTTAAAAAAACAACCTCATATTGACATAATCTTCAGTGGAAATCTATGTTAGCAAATAATAAATACACCTTGGAAAAAAAACAGTACTTCCCACATTTTATCCCGCATTTTATTATAGCTGTATCATGTTATGCCAATATAAATTAAATCATGTTTATAATCTTGAACTCTTGTATTTCATCAAATAAGAATTGGTTTGTTAGCAAAAATATAAACAAGTCAGTTGCAGTTGAAAACGCCGAAGACCCAGCAAAAGGTAAGATGTATAAACACGTGAAAATTAATTAACAATTAATTTTTTAATGTCTTTAATTTATTTTAAATCCCTTATATTAACTTACCGTCTTGTTTGCCTGTCTTGGTCCCGCGGAAAAATAAAAGTAATAAGTAAAATGTAAAAACATCTTTTTTAAAAAGGACACGCTTTTATTTACAAACATTTACAGACTGAAACGCGCTGATTTCCCCTGCCCTTGATGTAAACACGGGAATTTACGAGGGCTAGAGTGAAACCAGTGAGCCGTGGAGGTCAAACCTAGCAGACGACTATACATTCAAAATAGTGATAAATAGAGATAAACTAAACATTGATTAATTTCATTACGGTACATTTGATAAATCTGAAATTTTGATACAATGCATTGTCATCCAAGATCTATCTGTGGTAAAATTTTGAGATCTCTAGGTCCATCAGAAGTGGTTGAATTTTACGTTTCAAGATTTGAAGGAAGGATGGATACAACATACAAACATTGTGACTTAAATAAAAGCGTGTAATAATAAGTAATATTTAAAAAATCTTTTTTTTAAAAAGGACATGCTTTTAACATAATCACTACTTTTAGTTATGTCTCATATATAAGGGATTTATAGTCAAAAACTTTGTTTTTACAGCTAATTTTTAAAACTTATATTAAAAACTCTTTAAAATTCACGTCTGAAGCCCACACATCTTTTATACCACTATTTTTTTTAAATACCAAACACCTCATAAGCGCCCGCCCAACGTTTTATACCACGGTGATATGTGCACGTGGTGAACTCATGGATGTCAACAAAGCAGACGGGTACCGTTGCTTATATATAGACTACAGATAAACTAAAAATTCGTTAATTTCAATACGGTACATTCGATCTATCTGAAATTTTGATACAATGCATTGTCATCCAAGATCTATCTGTGGTAAAATTTTGAGATCTCTAGGACGATCAAAAGTGGTTTAATTTTACGTTACAAGATTTGAAGGAAGGATACAACGTACAAACATTGTGACTTTAATAAAAGCGTGTAATAATAATAAATAAAACAAACCCGTAAAAACAAAGTTTTTGACTATAAATCCCTTATATATGAGACATAGCTAACAGTATTGATTATTTTCAAACATTTACAGACTGAATCTGTCTTAACTCAAGTTTGCTTCATAACCCTGTGAGAGGGGAAAAGTCTGGTCACCGATTCGCTTGACCGAGCTCAGCGTGACACGTAAAATGTAAACATTTACGACGGGTCGCCTCAACGCGTCAACTCAAAATTTCATGTGGGAAAAAAACAATTACAAACCGTGAATTTGAATTACATACCTCATATAAGGATAAACTAAAAATGCATTAATTTAATTATGGTACGTTCGATCGATCTGAAATTTTGATACGATGCATTGTTAGGTCAGACGTGCTCGTGTGCCAAATTTCAGCTCGATCGGATCACGGGAAGTTGGTCATTTTGGACTTTTGTTTTTCCGCCCGCCCATGAGATGACGACAGACAGAGAGACAGACAGAGAGACAGAGACGGCGGTGAAGTTAATATAAGGGATTTAAAAATGACCCACTTTCCGTGATCTTATCAAGCTGAAATTTTGCACAAAGACTTTTGTCACCTAACAATGCACTCTATCTAAATTTCATATCGATCAAATGTACTGTACAGTCTGTACTTACATTAATTAATTTTCAGATTATCTCTATGTAGCATGTAAATGTGTATGCTAGTCTGTCATGTGGTGCGTATTATATTGAACATACTTTTATAATATTTTCCCGATCTGTAAAGGGGCCGTCCATAAATGACGTCACGCACCTTGGGGGGGGGGAGGGGGGTCACACTTTTGTGACGTTGCGTGACGAGGGGGGGGGAGGGGGGTTGAAGAAATGTGACGTCACATCAAAAGGGTAAACTTTAAATAAAACTTCCACTGAAATATTTGGTCGCTTACAATTTATTTAATAACTTTTTTTTTCTTTTTTTTAAAAAAAAATCAGTGCTTCTCAATGTGCTGGTCGGTAGGCCATCAGACGCTGGTTGGCGTATGCTATCAAGACACGAAAATTAAATCTAATTATAATCCTTAAGTTTGAGAATCCACAAGATAACATATGAAATTGTTACACTGCGTCGTTTGATGTTGACATCAAAGCATTTGTGATCTAACCGCAGCTCCGTTTGGTTCTCTCATGCCCGTTACCACAAAATATACAAGTTTATGTATGCGTTACCCCCCCCCAGACTCTAGGTCCTGCTCACGTGACTCGGGGATTTGGGGGAGCGTCTTTAGCACCCCCCACCCCCCGAAAATGCTACTGGTGAGTTTTACAAGCATGACAAGTGTCTAAAAATGATTTGAATAGGATTATGTGTAGATATTTTAAGTCAAAACGACACGGAATATCCTTTTTCTTTAAAAGGGGAGGGGAGAGGGAATCTATTTGATAGAATTAAAAACGTTTTAAGTTTGATATAATTGTTCGATGGTTTTTGATAAAAAAACGCCCCTGGCCATTCTAGTCTTCTAGATCAGTGCTTCTCAAAGTGGTGGTCCGCGGACCGATGCCAGTCCGTGGGCCATCCGCTGCCGGTCCGCAGATGTTCTCAAAAAAGGACAGAAAAAATTGTCAGTGCAGGGAAAATAGTGCACCGGTCCCTGGTACAATGGAAAAAATTCCTGCTGGTCCGCAATACTAAAAAGTATGAGAAGCACTGTTCTAGATATAATGGTAAATGAGCCCATTTAAAATTAGTCAAGTATTCATTAACTTTATTGAATGCATCAAATTCTTGACATTGCAATTCGAGAGGAGAACAAAACAACTTTTCTTCTTAGCTCAGTTTTTAAGGCATTAATTTTAAATATCACAGAAATGATACGTGATAAAGACAAGTCATGTGGATTAAGATTATTGTCACTCGTGTCAATATAAATGAAAGTAGGGTAGATTTAGGTGTCTTCATATAGTGCGTAGGTAAGAAATCTACATAGTTGTCAAATTTTTAAAAAATGCATTTTCTGGAAGGAACCTGTTTAATAATGGGCATATGTTCCAAGCGTACACGTACACATGACGTATTTTAATATATCTAGCGGATTGTAGTGGATGTTATATGTCCCAAATGAGTCTGCATTACTCCCAAGAATTCCCTTTTTGACCCCAGTTCAGGTTATTTACCTCTGTTCGCCGACCTGCTTACGGGATGCCCGTCAGTCAATTGAGGGATTTTTTAAAAAATACATTTTAAAAATGTTATTTTTAAATAATTTTGTTTTCTAAACAAAGACGTTAACCGTGATGATCAATAGTCAATGTTTAATTTGTATTCATTAAAATAAAATATAAGCTAAGGATGTTAACACAGTTCGTTTTCTGAAGGCCGGTTAAACGATTATTAAAAATGATTCACGCGGGTTACGATATTACAATTTAGATCTTCACTAAACTACATAATAAATACTTAAATGACAATAAAAGTGATTTGAAATATACTTATTTTCAAATAGAAAATAAAGTTCTTTTTTTTTGTTTCTTTGTCTTTTTTTTTGGGGGGGGGGCGGGGGTCAAAGATTTGTGACGTATTTTTAGAGGGGGGGTCTAAGCTTTAGTGACGTCGCGTGACGAGGGGGGGAGGGGGTCAAATATCGGCAAAAATCGTGTGACGTCATTTATGGACGGCCCCAAATGTTTATGCTAATCTGTCGCGCGGTGCGCATTATATTTAATATAATTAATACTTTTAGTTAAGTCTTATATTTAAGGGGTTTATAGTCAAAAACTTTGTTTTTTCGAGTTGTTTAATGAAACATAATATTCGACTTTTTTAAATTTAAAAACTCACTTTACAGCTGGCATTCTTAATATGTCTGAATTAACATTATTTATTCTTTTTGGTCTACTTACAGAGGAGTAACAACGACTTGGCATGGGGGCAGTTGCCAAGGGCGCCGAGGGCTAATCCTTCGATAATCAATTTATTCTGTATAATCTAGTATTTAACCTATTTCTCAAGGGCACCAAAACTGAATTAGCCAAAGGCGTGGAAAAACGAGTTACGCTTCTGCACACATAACTTTTTAGTTACAAATTTAGTGTTGAAAATAGTATAAAATAAGATTATAAACTAGTTTTTAGTATGTTGATTTTAAATGAAAATGTTCTGTAGAATAATATTACATAATTTGAGCCATGTGTAAAATCTAAAAACAAAGACACATAAATCCCATCCTTGCAAAAACTTCAGCGGTTTTTAATGCATACATATCATCTTGACACATACACATACATCGTCCTCATAACACATACACCACCTTGCCAAACACACCAACATCACATTCATCGCAAACATATCACCGAGTTACATTTTTAAAAAACGTTTGAAAGTCAACGCTGAATTAAATGTCAATTATTAACTACCAGAGAAAACCGTCTAAACATCAAGTGCGGCGATGCGTCATACTCCCAACCTCTAAAGTTACTTCACTAACATGCTTTCAAGAACGCAATTTAACTTAAAGATATTTGTTAGCCCTGGTGTGTCGTCAAAAACACTTTTAAAGCGCCTCGGGGCTATATAAATATTTTAACACCTTATACACCGCAGCCTTCAAATAAAGTGCTTGAGCTAGTGTGTGTGTTTTTTATTTTTTTATTTTTTTATTTATACTTAATGCAGCGATGGGCAATTATTTTTGCTTGGAGGACAGTGTGGTAGCGGATTTTAGGGCCGCAACGTTAACATTATTGTATTTTTTAGTTAATATTTCTTTTCATTTCAGAAAAATAAAAATTGGAATCCTAAACGTCAGTAAATATATCTTAAGCAAAAGTGATAGTATTATTAAATGTATTTCGTGTGCTAATGTAATATTATCTAGATTTCTAGCTGCTAGCATATTCACACTTTTAACAAAATCAGGATTTAAGTTACTTGAGATTTTTATCGCTGCCTGCAAGTCTATGTCTGTCAAAAAAGCATAAACTCTGTCAAAACTCTTGTTTATATATTTATGCAAGAAAAACCTTCGATCACAAAATATATATTTGTACATCCAAATTTAGGGAACATTGTCCTAGCAAATTTTTTTCACAAAAGCTATTGTTCAGCAGACAATTTACGAAAACTAAATTATGTAGCAGTAATACAAATTTATGTCACTGTGTTGTCTAACTGCATGTCAATTTGTTCAAGCTGCAGATTATCAGGTGCTGTATAAATAAATGCAATGATAGGACAAAGCCACTCTAATGGAAAACACGAGATGAACTTTCGGTCACGGACGTAAAGCAAATCTCAGCTCTAGGCGGGTTTTCTTAATGTTATGGCGGGCCGCACTTTGCCCACCATTGCTTTAATGTACTAATCAGTAGTTTTATCAGGATTTTTCATATTGTCGGATATGAAAGTTACTTAAAGTCTTTGAAAGACCGACAAGTTAATTTTTGAATTCCATATTCGATGGTAATTATAATTGTACGCTTAGTTATCAAGAATATACTATTTATTTAAAGTGCGTGAGGGCATTCATGTCTCGGAAGGATCCCTCATAGCTTTGAGTGAAGAGAGAAGGGCCAGGAGAAAGGGGAGGGGGCAGGGGAGCAGGAATACACGCCATCGTCACATGAGGACGGACGGTTGCCATACCATACCATACCATATCATATACTATATATTAATAAGTAATAAATTGTATGGGTTACTGTGTTCCTGCCAGCGGTTTACTTGTATATAGCTATATATATTATATTTATATATATTTACCCCTACTCAGTAAATTCCCTTAGACACACACATAAAAAAGGGGGGTATCTATGTGTTGTTTGTATTAGCTGCCAACATTAAACTTTGTGAATTAAAATATTCAAGACTTTTTAAACAGAAAAAATAATATTTTTTTTAAGCATTAGAAGAAAAAAATGAAATGCTGATGATACTTCGGATAATAGTGGGAATAAAAGAAGACCGTTCCACCACCCCACCCCACCCCCACCTCTCTGCTAGTTTTCAGTTTATATTGTGATAGCTGACACAACATTCGTTATGTGATATCAACAACCACCGTGTGTTCTCCCACCCTTGAATTTTTAATAGCCTCCAGAACAATTCAGCCTTACCCAACAGAATTGCATTTTTGTCCCGGAAACTTGACACAGCATTACTCGCAAGTCATCTGTGACCAAACTGGCTTCAGAAGCGACCTTGGCACCCCGGAGTGGTTGGCGGGGTGTGTCAACTAGGAAGTACATTCCTAAAACACCAACTTGTAAACAGTAGATGACAAATAATAACGACCAGGAAGAGCATGCCAAGAAGTGGTTCTCAAAGTAAAAGGCCCTAGGGGCCGTCCATAAATGACGTCACGCGATTTTTGTCGATTTTTCACCCTCCCTCCCCCTTCGTCACATGTCATCACGAAAACTTTGACCCCCCCCCCTTTATTTTTTCTTCAAAATATGACGTCACAAAGCTTTCCGCCCGCTCCCCCTCCATTAAAGCCGTATTTTCTATTTGAAAATGATCATGTTTCAAATCACTTTTTGTCATTTAAGTATGTATTTAGTTTAAGGCTGCACTCTAACAGCGTTACACATGTGAAGCCGTGTAAAACGTGTTTAAATAAATTGTAAGCAATTAAATATGTAAGTGGGGCTTTTATTTAAAGTTGCGCATTTATTATGCGACATTTCAGTTCTTAAACTCCGCCCTCCCCCTCGACACACATCGTCACAAATTTGTGACCCCCCCTTCTTACCCTAGGTGCCTGACGTCATTTATGGACGGCCCCGCTAGAGCTAGAGTAAAAATGTCATTTTTTTCTGTTTCGTGTAGATTGTAAATATCATTTAGAGATATGGACACAGTTGTTGGTATTGTGCATTTATACAAAAACAGGGACTTTTGAATTCATACAACAGCATTGAATTGTACATTCATACAACAGCAGTGAATTGTACATTTATACAACAGCGGGTGAGTTGTCAACGAAGAGAAGTTCAGATTTCGGTTTTTTTTGGAATAAACATTTGGTGCATACCACCTCAACTCATTTATAAAAATCACCAAGTTACATTGTCATTTTTAGACAATTAAAATAATCTAAATTATGTTTCATTTTTCGAGGTGTTAACAAAATTAATATAATTTGTTTAATTTATTTCTTAATAAAAATGAATATATTTTGTGTGATAAATATAAAAAAATTCTCTTTGTATATATTAAATGAAGCGTATTTCATCTCAAAGCAGGGCCGCCTTAGGCATAGGCAAACTAGGCAGCCGCCTAGGGCCCCGATTAGTGGGGGCCTCGCACAGGAATCATATATATATATATATATATATATATATATATGTGTGTGTGTGGTATGGCAACCGTCCGTCCTCATGGGACGATGGCGTGTACTCCTGCTCCTCTGCCCCCTCCCCTTTCTCCTGGCCTTTTTCTCTTCACCCAAAGCTATGAGGGATGCCTCTGTGACATGAATGCCCTCACGCACTTTTGCCCGCCAGGAGGTGCGCTATTCGGCAATGGTCTCCCACGTTTTATGGTCTACCCTTGCCAATGACATGTCTTTCTTTCAGACGTCCTTGACGCGAAAGTAGGGGCGACCTCTTTTTCTCACCTTAAAGCAAGACTCCAGGAATGCGCTCCGAGCTCATCCTGCGGACATGACCGAACCACCGCAGGCGCCTTTCACTCAGAATTGAGTGCAAACTCAGCATATGGCTTCTTCTGAGTACCTCCACATGGGTGATCTTGTCCTGCCACTTGATGCGTAGAATATTATATATATTTAAAGAGCGAAATACGACCAAGGTAAAAACAACCAGAACCACCCAATCATTGCATGCCATACCTTTACCGGCTGATTATTTTTAAATAGTGCATGTTTAAAATGTAATACTTTTAAATCTAAAGTCATCTGTCCCGACACATTTTCACAAGATTGACAAACGTGTAACCTAAATTTAAGCTAAATATACAACTTTTGAATATCAAATTTTTATGTAGTAAACATTTCACATTTAAATGTTAAATGCTGTTGTAAGTAGCAAAATATAAAAACGACTCTAAGCATGGGTTTGGATGTAGAAATTTTGTGTTAATAAAATTATTTGACTAAATTAAGCTGAAACTTCACTGATTTCTCAAAGTATATAATTCTCGTTTTCAGAGCTTAGCAACGACTACAACTAAACAAAAATAAAATAAAAGATAATTTTAGTAGTCTGGCTGAACCCTGTTTTCAGATACAAGACAGGTGGGTAAAACGCTTGCCACTGAAACGACCCTCCTTCATGGATGCGGTCAACGAGCTCGAGGTTTCAGTCGATTTACCCAAAAGCAGGGGAAAAATTCCATGGTCCCGGCGAGGGGACCCCACGAATGCTTCTCTCCGCCCCTATCTACGTTTGACACTGGCAAATGCCGCGGTGATGAAAAATAGTCCAGTAGAGCTTGAGCACGAAGAAGCGCTGAGAACTATAAATGCCTATGGAACCGGCGTAGTGAGAGTATACGCAGATGACTCATGCTTCACAGATGGACGAAGCGGGTACGGCGCACTTATTGAATATCCCGCGGGCAGCAGCAGCTGAGCTGTCTGGACCATGTGGATTAATAGCCTCGAGTGGGGATGCCGAGCTAGAAGCAATTCACAGGGGTGTGAAAGAAGTGCGCCTACGCCTATGTAGAAGAAAGAGTTTTCCAACAGTCGTAGTCTTCACCGACTCAAGATCCTCCTGGAATCCTTGGGTCGGAGCTCATTGGAGACGAAAACTGTCAATGCTGTACTGGAGATCGTGGACAACATTAGATCTCGCGGGGGCATGGTCGTCCTACAGTACATAACAGGGCACGCAGAGTACCACAGCAGGAAAGGGCAAACCTGCTGGCGCAACAGGGCGCTGCCCAGCCCCAAATCAATCGCCCAATGACTCAGCTGGGAGTCAAACTGTGGTTAAAAGCCTGCTTTATGGAAAGATGGCTTGCGGGCTAGGAAAATGGTGACACGGCAAGGGTGCTATACAACGAAATGCCGCGACCGCGCAAGCGAGATCCCTGGTGGGAGCTGCCTCGTAGCTGCCAGTCCCTCATTACGCAAATGCGGACTGGACACTGCCCAACAAACAGCTACCTGCATAGGCTCGACAGGAATAGGGAACCCGGCTGCCGTTTATGTTGTATGGCCGAGGAGACAGTGACACATCTGCTGACCGAATGCTCTGTGGCGATTGGGGACACGGACGGATCAGACAGCCCACGCACTGTGGAGGAATATCTCCATGGCGATGCCCTTATGTTGAGGCTCACCATTGGTATTGTAGGCCGGGCTATAAGAGTCTGAGTGACTCAGCTCTCCAATGAGAATGTCACATATTTAGTAGTCTTGCATTGCTAATTTTTTGTTTTATTTTGATGTGTTCAGTTTTATTATCTCTTCAATACTGAAAATTTATTAAACAACTCGATAATTATCGACTTAGACCTTGCGCCTATCGAATTAAATGATTGAAAAGTTCATTTAAAAATGCAATTGATCGATGCTTATAAGCGTTTTCATTCTGCAAAACTTCATTCGATTGGACAGAATTAGAGATGGAACCAGATGAAATCATTTTTCCAGCTGCCACAAGCTTGAGACGATGGAAAGTGCACAAACAGTTCGACTAAGATGAATCATTGACAGATTCAAAAGAAAAATATCGAGTGGAATATTTTAATGATGTGTTAGATCAAGCTGTTATGTCATTGACTGCACGTTTTAAGCAAATGGAACGTCACTTTGTTTTTTTTTAATTTCTGCACAACATTCCCCCCTCAAAAAAAAATATGCAGGATTCGACCAAAACGATTTGATGAAATGTTGCATGGATTTGAATATTGCTCTCACCGATGCATCTGGTTCAATTCGGTTCAGATATTGATCCGAAGTATTTATGAAGTGAATTGCAAATGTTTTCAACATTGTACAAGATGCTGTTTAGTCTTCTCTTGATGCCTTAATTTATGATCATGGTTTGAGTACTGCTGTTCCAAATGTCGTTATAGCCCTTCGTATAACATTGACAATTCCGATTACTGTTGCATCAGGGAAAAGAAGTTTTTCCAAGTTGTAATTAATATAAAAAACTATTTGAGAACGACTATGATGCAAGAACGCCTGAACAGTCTGGGAATGATATTTATCGAATAAGATATCGTCCAGCGTCTGGATTATTCACAATTTATTGCAGACTTTGCTGCCATCAAAGCACGAAAAGTTGATTTTTGTTGAACGTTTATGACATCTGCACAAATATGTTTGTATAAATTTCTGTTATTTGTTGATTTAGATGTAAATACATGTAGTTTTTAATAAATTGTGTAATTTTATTCGATCCGTATGTAGTTTTTTAAAATTATTTTTCTATTACATTTAGGGCCGCCAAATTCACTTCGCCTAGGGCCTCCTATTCCCAAAGGACGGCCCTGCTCAAATATTTTTTGACAAGACAAATTTAACCAACTAAAATTCAGCTGATACATAGAATTCCAAGCTTTTTCATTATACTTTATGAAATAATGCTATGCCCCGGGGCCATCAATTGGGTTGCGACATCAATAAACTGAACCTTCCAGAAAAATGCTTTGAGACTCGAATACCACCCGGTGTACCGGGGTATGGATCACGTAAACATTGCATTTCAACACGTCTATCTATCAAAGCAGGCTATGTGTACAACACTGGCAGCGTTACGTGGGGTTGTTATTGTCATGCTTTGATAAAGGTCAACTGCAAGTCCTTCAATTTTTAATAAAAACAGATTACCTTCATATCAAACATGGTCACTTCTTACCTCTACAAGTTACCTTCTTACACATTGCGTTAACGTCTTAATCAACGTTAAATATTTCTTACTCAATTAATAAGCTACTGAAAATAATTTATATTTCATACAAACAATCTTTTTCCAGACAATGATTCTGGCTTCAAATATTTTGATAATTGCCTCTAAACAACCAAAACAATAGTTTATATATATATATTTCAAAAACCAGAGAAAAGCTTCAGAGGCGCCTGCAGCTCTGTCTGTATATATATATCGTTTAAATGCTGTATTTATGGTTGAACTGTATATTGAAATTCAGTAGTTATTTTCGTACCATCAGCTATTGCAAAATAAGTGTTTACAAAATTTCCCCTCCTAAATAACATTTCTAAAATCGTTTGCCAATCTCAACAAAGCTGTTTGGTTCAATTAAAAGACGCCGTAGCCTTGTATCTCAACATAGCAACCCAGCATCACTGAAGTACTTTGGCCGTAGACGGTCAGTCCAATAACAAAGGAGCGACGCCCGACCCGCCACCCCGCCAAACCATCACCCCGCCAGCACGTCACCCAGTCAACCCGCCAATCCGTCAACCCGCAAACTCTTCAACCCACCAACCTGCAACCCCGCCAACCTGTCACCCGGCCAGCCCGTCACCCAGTCAACCCGCCAATCCGTCAACCCGCCAACTCTTCAACCCCTCAACCCGCAACCCCGCCAACCTGTCACCCCACCAACCCGTCACCCCGCCAGCCCGTCACCCCGCCAGCCCGTCACCCCGCCAGCCCCCAACCCCATCTTCCCAGCAACCCACCATCCGACATGTGAAACTTCTCCTGATGGTATTTCTAATACGGGATTGGATCTTCATTATGGCTGGTGTAAGGTCTAAAAGTTTGATCCTGCCATAACTACGCAACTGCTTCAACACTCTTTGGGTTCAGGCAAACTATTTATTTCATATCTTAGCCTTGAGATTTAATACTGTTTGTTTAGACTTTCTGCCACATCCTGGAAGAAGGGGAAGGGCACCTTTGAAAACAAAGGCCTATTCAAAAACAAAACGTGTTGATCATAACAATTAGTTAATTGAGCAAGACAAGAATACCCCCAAACACATTCACAGCGCCACATAAAAAGGATCTCACACCACCCCCATCTATCCATTTACCTACTATAAATAAGGTTCAAGAATGGATTTATAAAAAATTTATAACTAGAAAGTTTTGACGTGAGGTTTTTAATCGATCAGTGAGTGTCTCAATGAATATATCGTCTGTTTTTTTAGGAAAGTTAAAGTCAACTAGTTACGCTGAGGAAATAAGAAGAAAAATATTTCACTCTTAAAAAAAACAGGATTTGGTCCGAATTATAAGGCCATTTGTTTTAACTTTAACCTAAATGAACCTTATGGCCACACTTGACTTTAGACATATGGCCACATTTGGCTTTAGACATATGGCCACACTTTGCTTCAGTCGTGTGATCACACTGACTTAAGACACAGCCACATAGAGCTCTACTTGAAAGGATTGGTTCTCGCTACAAACAAGCTGACTGACTAATGCTGATAACAGGTCTACAGCAGTTGTTACTTGAACACAGACCAAAAGAGTCAGGTGCAAGATGGAATATAATGAAACTACGACGTTAACGTGGCAAAAGTGACGTAGCATAACTTTCCAGTACCCGGTTCAAGTTTCTTGATTCGCTCCCAGATTGTGGGATGTTGACAGATTAAAGTCCGTTCAACTGGACTCTTGATCATTAAGAAATTTCACCTTTTGGTCTCCTCCCCCCTCCCTTGCCCCGCAAGGCTACGCTCCTGTGTTACAGATATGTGTTACGAATTTCATAAAAATGTTGTCAATTATTCCGGTGTCATTTTCAGTTTAATGATCTTTGGGTCTAGAAAAGACATTATTTCTTAGAAATTTTTCATTTTCAGTTTAGTCTTCAGCTGTCATGCCCTATACACACACAGCCGTTCTGCATGAAAAGTTATATGACATACGTTAATAAGAATATTTGTTACACAATTTGTGCCTCAACAACTTTTTTAATTTTGCCACTTAATAGTGATATATTATATATTTTAAATTTTTCGGCATTATTAGTTAACTCATTTTTTAAATTAATTCTTTTTTCGTAAATGTTGAATTCATTACCAGCCTATGATTAGAGTGTTCAAGAGAAAAAAAGATCTTTTGGGGGAGATTATATATATATATATATATATATATATATATATATATATATATATATATATATATATATATATAAAATTTAATATTGAAATAAATTGAGCTAAGAGTTACTGAACGCATACTAATTATCTGCCTTAAAAAGCATTGAGAGTAAATAAAATTACAAACTAATATTTAATTTTAACACATAAACTTTTTTTTTATCAATATTTTCAGCTCAACAGAAAGAAAATCAAACAAAGGATACACGTATTCTATACTCGACCTAGCGTTAAATGTTTATATTTTTCACCAAAAATTGTTTTATTTAAATATTTTTGAATTATGACGTGTCTTTGTCCCTTAAGCAGATAAGCAGGTGCAATCTAATATAACTGAACTAATCACATGTCATATTAAAAGATAGGCGAATTTGTTTAATTTGGTGAAAAATTCTGTCTCAAAATAAACAATTATATAAATTGCTAATTGAATCATAGCAATCAGGGGGTTGCAGTTTAATGCAGTATCTAATGCTAGTTGATAGCTATAATAGTATCAAGTGTTAGATGCAACATAATCAACACGTTTATCTATCAAAGCAGGCTATGTGTACAACACTGGAAGCGATACGTGGGGTTGTTATTGTCATGCTTTGGTAAAGGTCAACTGCAACTCCTTGAATTTTTAATAAAAACAGATTACCTTCATATCAAACATGGTCACTTCTTACCTCTACAAGTTACCTTCTTACACATTGCGTTAACGTCTTAATCAACGTTAAATATTTCTTACTCAATTGATAAGCTACTGAAAATAATTTATCTTTCATACAAACAATCTACTGCCAGACAATGATTCTGGCTTCAAATATTTTGATAATGGCCTCTAAATAACCAAAATAATAGTTTAGATATATATTTAAAAAACCATAGAAAAGCGTCATAGCCGCTAGAATAGTTAAAACAGTTATAGTATCAAAAGCTAGTGCAATACCTGCAATAGTATCAAATCTTTATATATAATTCACCAGAAATTAGGACAAGCACAAGACTTGTGCAAATGGGCATGGCGAATTATCCTCGCTAGGGCCGACCAATCACAGATTTTGGTTGGCAAGCGAGGGTGTTGCAGGATGGGGGGCAGATAATAACATCCGCAGTGCCCATGTCTTGAGACAAAAAATCCGTCGGTGGTCCCCTCCTCCCCACCCCCACCCCACCCCCCTTCCACCCCCGCCGACGTTCACTCGCGTTGTTTTCATTTCTTCGTACTGCTGTTTGTGTCCGTTCTTTCCCCCCGATCTTGCACTATCTAAGAGCAAGTCTGCGGCGTATGCAACGCCGCGGAAAGTATCTAGTTCTAGCTACGATAGCTGCAATAGTATCAAATGCTTTGTTAGATACAGCATGGTCACATTAAGTGAAATAGCTGCAATATTGTAAAATGCAAATTTATCAAGTACAAGATAATTTAGATTTGGATCAATACTTACAATATCACCAAGTAGCAGTTTGAGAAATGCCACATTTTTACTTATATTTTTTGTTAGGTATCACCAAACACTAATTATGTAGATACAAAATAATTATTTAGTATACTTTATATTTCATTTTTACTGTAATCAATCAGAGAATAAAATAAAATATCATTCATGATTAGCTCATTACATGCTAGTCCATGAGTGACAAGTAGCGAAGCTTTTTTTTTAAATCAACAATTCTGAAAAATACCCATTCACCTTGGTGGGAAATTTTTATAGGGCTTAAATTTAGGTTAACATCAGCGGTTCTCATTCAGTAAAAATAAAACTCCTTTAAATGATCTCGGAGAGTAACGTTTTGAGTGAGGTATATTGGATTCAACACCAGATGACTAATTTTTCGCCTGCCTCGCGGTACAAATAAAAAAATCTTGATGATCATTTCATGTAGTAAAATGAAAATGTTTTATTGAATATTCCTCCCCCAATAAAGACATGCAAAGATTTAACAAATTATATTAGGGCGAATTTTAGACGACTGAATAATTTCAGAGGTCAATTATTATTAGATTGACGTCAAATTCCAAAATGTTGAGAAAACATTTTTTTATTATTCTGTATATATTTCTTCGTGAGTTTTTATTACAACTAATTCACTTGATAATTTCATTTAAATGCTAGGGTCTATTTATTAAACTTATGTAACCCCCAATCTCGGTTCCAGTGTTGAATCAGTCATGCGTACATGAATGCTTTCGGTGTTGTAATACTTTGTGACCTACTTGTTGTACAGCTAATATACTGCGACTGGGCTCAGCTTCAGGCGTTTATTTGTTCTCTTTATTAGAGCTCTCTGATAATTTACAAATTTAATTGGTGTGACATTCTCGTTGTGAACAGAGGTGAATTATCACTGCGTTATGGATTAATTTTGATTCCTCGAGGTTAGCTGTATTTTTATTTAATATTTAGGGAATATATTTTGGCTTTAGACTTACTGTAATTCATACATGTCTTGTATATTTCTCGAAACAAGATTTAGAAAAAGGCTCGAAATTTAACTGTCATCAAAAAAGGATTTGTTAATACAAATTCATAATCTATTAAAAATAATGAAATTGTTCACGAAAAAATTAGTGTTACCTTTTCTGACCTTGAACGCAGGAGTGTCAAAAGTCCATCCCGCTGGCCGAATATGGCCTGCGTTAAAATTTAAACAAGCAAGCATTCTCGTGTTAAAAATAATTAATTGATTTGTAGATTACTTCTTTACCGTCGACATTTATGTATAAGAAAAGCCGAATCAATGTGCTTTTTAAAAGAGTAATACAATGACATAAAAAGGGGTTAACGTTATTGACCTTTTATTCTTTATAAACATGTATATTGATATTATAAAGCCGAAAAAGTTATGTGCTGTTATGTGGACAAAATTTGACCACGCCCGACGACATAATTGCTTAAGAATGATTTGTTTTCGATAATAGGAAAATAAAATGAATAAGGATTCGGTGTACAAAAAATTAAACAGTTTTTTTTCATCTCTTTTGGTTTTTACTATTAGGCTCTAGCTATATTTCAACACATTTTATTTATTGTAAGGTATGTTTTATAAAATATTCATCTTTATTTTATACCTTTGCAGGATTTATCAATTTTTATGGATTTCTAATGATGGATTAAGTTATTCTTTAGTATCGTTATAGTATTGTACCATTTCTTCCATTCAAAAAATCACTCTTAAAATTTGGGGACAAAAAACAATGATATTTTCCAAATGCGGGTAATTAAGTCTCGATAAATGTCATTTTTTGTTTTGTTTATTACCTTAATCGGGGACTCAATATTTTTACTTCATGTAATATGGTTCTCTTTGCAAAAAGCTTGAACAGAACGTGGTGACACAATCATTTAGAACAACGGTCTGTGGTAAAACGGGTTTATTTTTACCACGTTTTTATTAACTTGCTTTTGTTCCTGTCCGCAAAATTTCAGATTGTCCAACGTAAAATTAAACCACTTCTGATGGTCCTAGATATCTCAAAATTTTGCCACATGCAGATAGATCTTTCATGACAATGCATTGTATCAAAATTTCAGATCAATCGAACGTACCGCAATTAAGTTAATGCATTTTTAGTTTATCTCTATATATCATACTAGGGGCAAGTACCCGGCTCCCGCCCGGGTTTAACAAAAACAACAACAAAACAACAAAAACAAAACAAAAACAAAAACAACAAAAACAACAAAACAACAAAAACAAAACAACAACAAAAACAATAACAAAACAACAAAAACAAAACAACAACAAAAACAACAACAAAACAAAAACAAAACAACAACAAAACAACAACTACAACAACAACAACAAAACAACAACTACAACAACAACAGCAACAACAACAAAGCAACAACAACAAAACAACAAATACAACAGCAACAACAACAAAGCAACAACAACATGAAGGACATTGTCGTCGCAGGGCAAGGGATGTGGACAACAACAACAACAGCAAAAACAACACAAAAGCAACAACAGCAACAACAACAGCAACAACAACAAAAACAACAACAGCAACAACAACAAAAACAAAACAACAACAAAAACATCAACAACAAAACAACAACAAAACAACAACTACAACAACAACAGCAACAACAACAAAGCAACAACAACAAAACAACAACTACAACAACAAAAGCAACAACAACAAAGCAACAACAACAAAAAAAGTTATTTTATGGCGATAATCGCCTTCTTGTTAATCTCGACACCAAAATGTTTATTAATTTGCGTCATTATTTTACGTCTTAATTTTCAATAATTTTTATTTTATATAGCTCATATAGGGAAAAACTACATTTTGGGCCCCCGGGCCCCAGTATCTTATATATATGGAACGAAACCTGTTTAATAACCTTTCCGGTATAATTTTGTGTACGTGTACCAAATTTCACGTTATTTGGTTGTCTGGATCTTGAGTTATTAGGGAACAGACAGACAACAAATGCGGCTTCTATATATAGAGATGTATCCGTCTGCTATTTTTGATATCCACGTGCCACCGGAGTTCACCCCAGCCATCGATGACCACATCCCCTTCTTTAACAGCAAGGGGAGTTCAGTCACGCATACACTTAGACTAAAAAGAATAAAATAAATAGAGGTTATAAAAGATTTCAAAAAAACACTTATTTATAAGGTGACTAAAAAGAAGAAAATAATTTAAAACTTATAATTTCAAGTACTTTGATTTAAATGACTAAAAACGTGGGGCGGGCGCTTATGAGATTTTACATATTCAGTTCACTCATTCTCTAACTTAAAGATCTCTCTTTTTCTTTCTAAATTATAAATCTTTATTTTTTATACCAACGCAGCAAGTTTAGAATTACCTCGCAGCAAATTTTGTAAATTATTGCACAAAATCTGAAATCTGGCGCTCAAATTTTTTTCATTAATTGTTTTAAGAATAAATTGTGGGAATATTTTTTATTAAAATCACTTTAAATAATATATTAATTTGTATCACATGTCAAAATTTAATTATATTCAATGAATATTCTAGGCCTAGGCACTTAAAACGTTCCTGCTAAACCTAACCATAACGTTATTATGACAGAAATTTGAACTATGGGTGAACACACGCACCTCACATGGACAACGTGGGGATTTCTGCTCGTAAGTTTAAGAATCTACGGTGTCTTTGCTCAAAAATGGAATGCAACTGGTAAGTAGTGTTGATTTAAACAACATTTAAAACATACTACGTAAACTTTCTCGAGCTAGTGAGTTCAACAGTGTGTTAAGGCCGAGTCATTATCTGTTTTGTGTACAGATTGACAAATGTGTATTTCTAGTTCAATTTTAATTTAAAAATATTGTTGTTTGTTTATTTTTTAAATTTAAAATTGTCTCTATTATTTTGTTTTACGAATTAATCTTTAAATTATATATACATAAATTAAAAGTATCATCTATCAAAAATGTGCAAGACTCTATTGAAGCAGGAAAATTATTTATATGGCTGTAAATTGGCGGCTATGCATAAGAAAGCTGTTGCATTTTAAAATGGAAATATAATTTTTATAGATTGCCTAACGTAAAAAAAATTATTAAAAATAATTTTCAAAAAATAAGTTTAAGGGTGAGACAAATTACATTTGGAGGGATAAGAAAATAAGTTTGTCACGTATTCGTCGAACTATTAATTATAAATAATAATAATTAGTTGTTTTTAATTATTAAATGATTATAATAAATATTCAAAGAAAGTTGTTTTCTTGTCCCCCATTTAAGATTACATTTTTCTCTTTCACTTCAAACTTCTTTCTTTAAAAATTCACTTAATTTATATTAATATAACAATACTGTAATTATTATTATTTACAAGTACTTTTTCATTATTTATATTTACTAAGAATTAATTATAGCAATAAATTTCTAATTATTAAAGACATAAGTTTTTTAAAGATAAGCTAAAATAAATTGAAAATGTAATATTATAAGTGTAAAATTGATTTAATACAAACGACTCGAATTGAGGTTTGTAAGATTAATCAAAGTACCTAAACGCTTATAATTGAAAGAAGCTAATAATTTATTTTTTATTTAAACTAATATTGCACCTAATTAAAATAGTTGTTTAATTCACAATAAAACACACTCGCATAAACACACACACAAAACACAAACTCACACACACACACAGACAAAATATATTTCGAATAACAAAGTTAGTGAAAGTGTTACACGAATATAAAATTAAAATGCTACCTTAATTGGTCAGACCTAAACTAGACTATGCATCTTCTGTACGGGACCCATCAACAAAAGAAAACATACATAAATTCAAATAATTTCAAAAAATAAGTGGCAAGATTCATTATTTGTGTTTTTCACAATTGACAAAAGTACCAAAATAAGTTAAATCACTTGACGTGGAAACAAAAAATAATGTAAGAACAAAGAGTAAATTAGTATATTTTTATAAAGGCATTAATTTTTTAACTTGGACAAACGACGCAACAATACTCTAACACAACTCGTAAACATATGGATAAAAACAATCTTTTATTGTTCCTTTCGAAAAAAAAATGACACAAAGTTGTCATTGATACTTCCTTCTGGTATTAAGGTGTCCAATGGGTTGCATGATCCAAACAGGAAAATCAACGAACATTTAAAATACACGACTAGACATAAACAAGAGATAAGCGAGACGTAATAATCTTCTAAACAGAAGAAGCGTCTGCGATGTATGAGATAACATAAATATTTTCGTCCTTTTTATTTCAGGGATTAACTCAACTACAGTAAGTGGAGCATTATCTTCAGAATATCGTAGACAGAATTCAACGGTAAATTCAATTTTTACTCAAAAAATTCCTTCTACACCATCAACAAGCAGACCGGGATCAACAACATTGTATCCATGGTATTCACAGACTACAAAGAGACAAGGATCAACTACTGCATTACCTTGGTTTACTCAATCTACAACTAGACAGAAAACCACCACTGCATATCCTAGGGTCACTCAATCTACAACCAGACAGACATCGAAGACTTTGTATCCATGGTATATACAAACTACAACCAGACAGAGAACAACTACTTCAAAACAATTGGTATCTCAATCTACTACCAGACAAGGATCGAAAACTTTGTATCCATGGTATTCACAAACTACAACCAGAAAAATTTCAACTACTTCCAATCCATGGGTAACTCAATCTACTAACAGACACGTATCAGCTACTTTGTATCCATGGTATTCACAAACTACAACAAGAAAAATATCAACTACTACATATCCTAGGGTAACTCAAACTACTAACAAACAGGTATCCACTACTTTGTATCCATGGGAAACACAGACAAGACAAGGATCAACTACTTCATACCCTTGGGTCACTCAATCTACTAACAGACAGGGGTCCACTACCTTGTATCCATGGGAAACACAGACTACAACAAGACAAGGATCAACTACTTCATACCCTTGGGTCACTCAATCTACTAACAGACAGGGGTCAACTACCTTGTATCCTTGGGAAACACAGACTACAACAAGACAAGGATCAACTACTTCATACCCTTGGGTCACTCAATCTACTAACAGACAGGGGTCCACTACCTTGTATCTTTGGGAATCACAGACTACAACAAGACAAGGATCAACTACTTTATACCCTTGGGTCACTCAATCTACTAACAGACAGGGGTCCACTACCTTGTATCCTTGGGAAACACAGACTACAACAAGACAAGGATCAACTACTTCATACCCTTGGGTCACTCAATCTACTAACAGACAGGGGTCCACTACCTTCTTTCCTTGGGAATCACAGACTACAACAAGACAAGGATCAACTACTTTATACCCTTGGTTCACTCAATCTACTAACAGACAGGGGTCCACTACCTTGTATCCTTGGGAAACACAGACTACAACAAGACAAGGATCAACTACTTCATACCCTTGGGTCACTCAATCTACTAACAGACAGGGGTCCACTACCTTGTATCCTTGGGAATCACAGACTACAACAAGACAAGGATCAACTACTTTATACCCTTGGGTCACTCAATCTACTAACAGACAGGGGTCCACTACCTTGTATCCTTGGGAAACACAAACTACAACAAGACAGGGATCAACTACTTCATATCCCTGGTATTCTACCACTACAAACAGACAGGGATCAACTACTTCATATCCCTGGTATTCTACCACTACAAACAGACAGGGATCCACTACTTCATATCCCTGGTATTCTACCACTACAAACAGACAGGGATCAACTACTTCATATCCCTGGTATTCTACCACTACAAACAGACAGGGATCAACTACTTCATATCCCTGGTATTCTACCACTACAAACAGACAGGGATCCACTACTTCATATCCCTGGTATTCTACCACTACAAACAGACAGGGATCAACTACTTCATATCCCTGGTATTCTACCACTACAAACAGACAGGGATCAACTACTTCATATCCCTGGTATTCTACCACTACAAACAGACAGGGATCAACTACGTCATATCCCTGGTATTCTACCACTACAAACAGACAGGGATCAACTACTTCATATCCCTGGTATTCTACCACTACAAACAGACAGGGATCAACTACTTCATATCCCTGGTATTCTACCACTACAAACAGACAGGGATCAACTACTTCATATCCCTGGTATTCTACCACTACAAACAGACAGGGATCAACTACTTCATATCCCTGGTATTCTACCACTACAAACCGACAGGGATCAACTTCTTCATATCCTTGGTATTCTACCACTACAAACAGACAGGGATCAACTACTTCATATCCCTGGAACTCAAACACAACAAACAGACACGAATCTACTACTTTATATAACAGAGGTAAGGGAAGTAAATTAACAGAGATGGAAAAAAGGGAACTAAATTTGAATTTAAAATATCTAGTTGTGAAGGTGTTTTTTTTTAATTCAAATTAAGTTCACCCTATCTATGTTTTATAATAATTTGTTTATGCACTGACTGTAAAAGAGTCATGTTATTTTGACAGTCTGGTTTAACATTTTCGCATAAATTTCTTCTAGCCCAATGTGTCCTGTAATGATAGAGAGGTGACTTCATTATTATTTTTAGTTTTACAATTATCTAGTTAGGAATCATACTAAATATATGATTTTGTATATGTATTATAAATGTTACCTCTCTATCTTTACAGGACATAATAATTGCTTTCGCAACCGTCGCAACGTACTAACTGTGCTATAATAATACATACGTCAATTTATTCTAACTTGGAAATACAGCACAAAGATAATCCAATACAACCTTCAGATAGACATTGGGATAAAACACTTTTCATGCGTTTGATGTCAGGACAAACAGATACAAATTCTCGTTCTTTCCGTGCGTGGAATAGGTTGCCTGATGAAACCAGGAAAATCAAAACTCTATCAACAATTACACATCTTTTAAAAATGCAAAATTAAACATGAACGGCGGATAATCGTAGGCCGCAATAATCTATAGACGGAGCGAATGTAACTGATATGATTAGATAAGATAATTTGGAGTGCATTCCAAAATACTTATGTAACCAAGATTGAAAAATTGCAACTAGATTAATTAATGGCAAGTAATATAACATAATCGTATGCTCGCGGTGGTCGAGTGGCAGCGCATTGGACTTTCGTACCGATTGTAACGGGTTGAATCCGTGTGAAGGCAAGGGCTTGTTCCCGAGAGCGTTGCGTTCCTGAGTCACCCCGCTTCGAATGTGTACCTTGTAGTGTTAGGCGGCTGGGTAATGCGTGGAACCCACAAAGCCGTGGCCTGTGAACGCTGCATCACTTGCCAACAGCTCATCTGTCATGGTCTGTGGACGCAACTATCTTCTGCATAGAAGGAGCGTCTGTATAGATAAAAATAAGATATCTTAAATAATATAACATCTATGTCACACATCTCTTTTCATGTGTGTGAGTAGGCGTTATCAAACAATAACATCTCTCGTACAATGATTCATTGAAACACTTAATGTTAATAAAATGAACTTTAATACTGTAATATCCGATGATAATACAAATCACTATGTACAAGAGTATATTTGAGATTTCACATGGTAGAGACATCAACATATTCAACCATATTGTCTCTCTCTCTAGAACATTCTTCCACGCATCTGTCAAGTGACCTTTTACTCTGTCCTCAATCTCGTGATTCTCACGTGACAATCTAATTTTATAATATAACATCTTATTCATTGCTCTGACTTAAAATTTTGCTTTTGGTTGTAAGTGTGGTGTATGCGTTATAATAGAAAATTTAATTATTTTTATCTTTTTAGCAGATAAAGCATATTTATCGTTTTCAATTCGGTATGCTAAAGCAAGTTTTATGGGTTTAAAAACGTATAATACTTCAAAATGTTTTAGAAATTTTTTTTTACGTCTTTATTGACATGAATCGCAAACGATAGTAAGCTTTAAAAAACTTTCTAAAACTTGTACATCATTTGCTTTACTCTCTGTTAAATGTTTATTTCGAACATCTCCGACCTCATAATAAGTGGTAAAGTTGCTTAATATGAACATACGCTCATTACTTTTTCATACTAATTGTGTAAATTTAAAATTCCAATTCTCTACATTCTCTCTTACTAAATGTTAACTTTGATCCTGTCTAAATTCTACCACGTGATAATTTGAATTCTGTATTCAGCCAGTGAATAGACACATCGATATTTTTTACGCTGCTATGTGTTCCGACAAGCTAAGGATAGAGAACTGACATCTTTTGATCATTATATCAAATAGGTCTTACTTATTCGAGTAGTTGAGCATCATGAGAAACTGTAAAGAGTTTTCTGTCACTTGTGGCGGCTTAAGTTTGCTTCTTATAATAATTTACAAACTCTTCAAAGGAACATAATTTGCTTCTAACCTAAAACCCAACTATTTAATTAAAATAAAATAATAAAAAACGCGAACAATCATTTAAATCCGATACAATTTTTTTCTATCGGATAATGTAATATAACTAGTAACATAATCTTCCTTTTGTTCAATAGCATGTGGTGGACAACTTGCACAACCCAACGGGATAATTATGTCTCCAAATTATCCAATTAACTACGCCGACGACTTGAATTGTTGGTGGAAGATCCAAGCTGGTAGCGATGAAGTAGTGGATATCAGGTAGTTATTTCTATCAATATGTTATTTCAATCAATTAATTGTTCCCATTCAAAATGTAAATAATGCAGCATTTTAGTATAATTGTATTTATTCATATGAAAATGCACAAATGTTAAAAAGACTTAGATTGTGTCAGCTTTTTAAGACTTTCAGACATTTCATGTCTGAAAGGTATGTATCGTGTTGTTGTTTTAGAACAGTCACGTTGTTTCTCTCCCCACTAAGCACATCGTGTTTTTTTTCCATATATTATCAGTCTTGAAAAAAGTGTGGGTGGGTAGGTGGAGCGGAGGGAGGGGTGAGGAAAGGGACCGGTACTGCACTGGCGTCTGAAAAAATGTTGATTTTTTTCCCCATATTAGAATGAAGATGAATTTTATTTGTTTTTATTTTATTAAAGAATATTTGCAGACAAATAAAGAATCAATTGAGAAATAGTGAGGGAAATTCAGATTTTTGAAATAAATAGTACCGAATGGAATTTGATGTTCAAATGTTGAAAGATTAAAAATTTGAATATGCTATATAATATGAAATATAGTTATTTAATAATTAAATAAAAAATTATTTAATTCATAATAAATTCTTGAAACTGAATGCATAAAGACAGATCCTCTTGTGCAAAGGTCCTCAATTTTTTTCAGACCAGGAAACCCTTTAGCCCTTAGCTTTAAAAACATCAAATTATCTCAGCAACCTCATGCGGCCAGATTTCAAATTTAAATGATTATAACATAGCAAAGGGAATATATTTTTAATTTCCTTTTTCTGAAGTTGACTCTGTAAATAAAAACTTTTTCATGAAATTAATGAACTAAAACGCAAACAACCGATCTCACCGCCTAAGATTTTTTTAATATAATAGAGAAAACCCGCCAAAAATGACGGAATCTTATTTGGTTCAAACAGCACTATAAAACAAAATCGATCGCAGCGCCACCTAACAGCACTACATCCATACAGACAACGGGAATCAATAACATATGTAACTTATCCTTGTTTGATAAATACGAAATATTAAACTTGCTGAAATGTACAGAAAGTATTTCATAATTATAAATCCTCAAATCCTTTTTCTACATCGTTCCTTTTTCAAAAATTAAAATATAAGCCGAAACAATGACGTCAGATAATATTTTTTTTTACAGCGCGTCTTTAATTTATAATTATTTTTGCACACCTTTTTGTGCACCTTCCGATGCTCAAACTTGTATAATAAAGGCGAAAAGGAATTTAATGGGTAAGCCCGAAAACAATTACATCCATACATACATACAGACAACGGGAATTATGTATATTGATTCATCATCAGTGGCACTACAGCCCATTTAGGGCCCTGGCCTGCTCCACCACATCCTTCCATTCAGACCGATCGATCGATGGCTTTCCTTCTCCATGCCCTAACCCCCAACTGTTGTATGTATATTGATTATCGCCATGAAAGATTTTGCGACCATTTTCCAAATGCGCAGAACGATGCGCGAAAGATCGAAGAAACTAAATATCAAATTATAAATCATCACATTTAATGATAGATCAGTTGATTAATCATTACTACCACATTTGCCATATCCGATCGGATAAACCTTGACAATGTCGTTTTGTCGAGAATTTATTAAAGTAATTTCTGACCCCCTTCGCGGACCCCCTGCAGTCGTCTCCCGGACCTCAGGGGACCGCTAATCACAGTTTGGGAACCTCTGCTCTTATATCTTAAAATTTTCAAACAATTAAACCCATGAAATGAATATTTTAATTTGTTTTATTTTTTAAATCAGTTTTAAGCGACTGGACATTGAAGGGGACGACGAAGCCAGTGGCTGCCCTGACTTCCTGAAAGTGTATGACGGAGATGATTCTGACGCTCAACTTCTGATCACGCTCTGTGGGTCCCATGCTGACGCTGACACCATTCGATTGAGATCGTCTGGGAGTACGCTGCTGATTCAGTTCTTTACAGATTACTCCGTGACAAGACCAGGATTTATCGCCGTCTTTTTGACCCACGGTAATGGGATCCTTTAAAGTGTATTTGCTTTAAATTATACATCTGTTTTTAAATAGAGAATTGTTAGATAAACTTTAACAATTTTAGGGCCAAAAATTAATTCTATTTAAATTAACGAAGTTCTCCTATAACTAAAATAAATTTGCATAGTTTGATTGTCGGGAATTTTTTACTT